>JASXTE010000011.1:1612500-2062500 GCA_030280995.1 Hemileia vastatrix
GTGAATGAGGTTCTTCCTTTTCTCAAGGTCCTGTGGGTTCCTGGAAGGAGTGGATTGGAAGTTACTTAGGATGAGATGCTTCTGTTGAGAAGAATGCTGTTAGAAGTTGTCTTTGATGGTGGGAAATGGATTAGGTGAGGGTTCTTTAATGATTCCCACATTGTCATCATCACTGTCTGGATGGAAATGAACTTTAAATTTGTCAGATTGAATTTCAGTATGAAGAAGTATTGGGCTGACCATCAGAAGGAGCAGGGATGGTAGAGCTAGTGTTTGTAGCAGGGCTGGCACTCTTTTTTGAAGGGTGTAATTTGTTGACCAGTCTGGGGATCAGGATGGATGGTCTGGATCTTTTGGTGCTGGTGGAAGGTGGATCAGGTTGTAAAGGAGGAGAAGATGTTTAAGAAGACAATGGACCAGGTCTGAAACAAGTCTTCTTCCTAGAGTGACAGGCATCACAGGAGGTTCTGTAGGAATGATCTGGAGGTGCAATGGTACAGATGAGATTGCTGTCAATGCAGTATTGGCAAGGACCCATGTCAGTAGCAGATTTGGAGAGGAAGCTGAACATGGTGGTTGTGATGAAGCAGAATGTGAACATTCTCTATTGGAGGGAGGATGTGGTCTTCCAACATTGGCGGAGTCCTTTGTTGGTCTTTTTGGCATTGTTTCGATATGTCTTAAATGGCATTCTTTAATAATTGGGTGTTTTTCTGAAATTATTCAGTGGAAATTGGGACTACAGGGATGTGGATATAACCATTGGATAGCTCTGGGGTCTCTCTATATTTTATGTCTTGTTGAAATTTTTCATATTCTAAGTATTTAAGAAATTATATCCTATTTTTCATTTTAAAAGATAGCTGTTTAATTTTGTTTTTCACGTTTTACGGGCTAACCTTAAGTCTTAGGATTAAGTGCTTAGTACCATTAGAATGAGCTAATTTTTCCCTACATTTCATGTCTCAATGTTGTTATAGCCTAATTATGTGTTTTAAAGGTTTTAGTATTCTTAGCTAATTTTTCAAAGTATTTTGGGTATTTTTGGAGGTTTTTGGTGGTTTTCTGGCTTCAGGGTGGTCTGGCCACCTCAGACAGGCTGACCGCCCGCCTCAGTGCTATAAGGCTGGGAAGCGTTTCTAGAGGGGTTATATGCAATTTGGCACTCAGAAAGGCCAAACTCGTTGGTGTGCATGGGCTCTTAGATAGTGGTCTGTGTGTATATAGTGAATAAGACAGTTTGGGGCAACCTTAATTATCATACAACCATCTGAAGGTGATATCCTTGTTCCTCACTCAGTTTTCACTGTTTTTTGGCTACAATTGGATGTGCTTGTTGCAAAGTGAGTTCTTCATTTAACTTAACTTGGGAACTGGTTTCTCTTGTGTAGTCTTTCAAGCTATATAAAGTATTATTGCTGTCTCTGGTGTGGATTTGCAACCTACATCAAGTATCATTGCTTTCTTTGGTGTGGACATTGGTCTACATTTAAGTTTTTTGGTTTGGTAGTCTGTCTGGAGACTACTTTCTTGGCTGATCAGGCAGTCAAGTGTATTGGAAAAGGGGCTTTAAACAAAAAGAACTAATTTAATGTAGCAGGTAAATCTCAATTATATTTTTCTAAAGGGACAGGGGATTTTCTCTCTGGGTTTTCTCCAACTCCCTTGGTCAAGGCCTATAGCTAGTAATATAGGATTTTCTACACCAGAGGCTTCCTCTTCCAGACATTAAAGTAAAAAGAAATTAATAATTCACTAAATAGAGATAAAAATAATAATTAGCAGATATATATATAAATTTTTTTTATTTATTTTAGTTTTATTTTTATTTTATTTATTTTTTCTTTATTTTATTTTATTTTTTATTTAAACTACTAACATACTAAAAAAACTTGAAAATAAATAAACAAAATTACCCAAAAATATGAGAGCTGAAATTTTAAAATGAAAAAAATAAAGATAATAAGATGAAATAAATAATAGTTACAAATGGTATCCCCCAGCAAATTGATAAGCTGATCCCCTGATACCTTACCCACATCAAAGTGCACCTTGATGTGGATATACCTTTAAATAATTTTTAAATGAATTGAGATAAAAAATAAATTAAGAAAAATAATATCAATAAGAAAAGATGAAATAATTAGAAAAAAAAGAAAATAATAATAAAAATATTAGATAGAAATAAAAAAGAAAAAATTGTTGCCCTTCCAATTGATGATCCTTTCTCCACCAATGTTTGTTCACATCCAGGTGAACCTGATGTGGTGACACAATATAATATAATTTGTGATTTTTCCACTTTTATATCCTAATAACCCTCATAAAAAATTAAAAGAAAATAATCTAATACTACTATCAAAGGCAACCATAGACACAAAAATTAAAGAGAAGAAAAAGAAAAAGTCAGGCTCCATAGAAAGTGCAGTCCAACGAAATGATCACTGGGTGGGCCCTTTCCAATAAGTAGAATTATGGGAGACCACCAGTGACCCACCAACAATCCAAATAGACCAAAGAAGCCAGTCCTGAACCAGTAACCCAGTTTAAAGTCATAGTGGACTTGAAACCTGCATATCAAAAACCAGAACTAGGATTCAACTAGGACAAACAAAAACTTGAAACAGACATTATGGGCTGACTGTTCTACAGAGAAGCCAGCTCATCAGTAACCCCCACACTTGCCAAAATAAAATCTAGAAGCCCACCTGGGTACCTTCTAACAAAATTAAAACATCCAACACAATGAACCAAAACCAATAAAACAGAAGAGTCCGGCACTTGAAGACCAAAAACAATTTCCAGTTTAAAGTCTTAGAGGACTAAAACCTGTAAAAAGAAAACAATACTAGGGTTCAACCAAATTAAGAGAAGGGGTTGGAAACAGAAAATCTGGGGTAACTGTTCTACAGAGCAGCCAGCCGACCAATTACCCCCACACTTGCCAAAATAAAATCTAGAAGCCCCACCCATGGGTACCTTCTAACAAAAAGGTTTCCAACAAAATAGATGCACAGCATCACCAAAAATCCAAATTCAAAAAATGGTCTATCATTTACCATTTTTTCAGAGTTAATCTTCTTCACTTCTACTGCCTCTGGGGTAAAATATCTTCAACTGATCAGCAGCCACTCTCCTCTTTTAGACTGATCCATCTAGCTCCTCCAAAACATAAGGACCTCCAGACACCTGATATCTTACTCTCTAAGATCCATTCCATCTGTCAGAAAACATTTTTCCCCACTGAATCTCCAAAACTTCTGTTATACACCAAAACCAAACAACCAGGTTTAAAGGGATTCCTGAGTCTATGAGCCAACTTCTTGTCCCAGTATCTGACTTATTAATTGCTTATCTTCATCATTCTGGAGTATGCCTTCTCTTGATATTCTTCTCTACATTCCAACTGTTGTATCCTGGAACAGATAAAATCTTCTGTCAAGCACACATCTTCCCAATCAATTCCAAGATATGAGACAGCTTCTAAATCCACTGGTAGAACAGCTCTCTGCCCAAATATTAACTCATAAGGGTAATGGCCAGTTGTCCTTTTCATAGTGACCCTATCATCAAATAACACAAAGGGTAAATAATGCCTCCATTTTTCAGAACTATCTCCACACATCTTCACCAAAACATTCCTGATAACTTGATTGCCTCTTTCAACCATGCCTTCAGCTTCAGGATAATAAGGTGTAGCCACTCTGACTTTAGAACCAATACTTTCCACAGCTTCTTTAAATTAAGCTCCAAACTCTGGCCCACCATCAACCGTCACCAACTTCATTAACCCATACCTAAAAACCCATTCCTTCTTCAAAAAATCTGCAACATTTTTGGGAGTCAAATTAACAAGAGGCACTGCCTCAACCCAACCAGACAAATCATCCCTGGCAACAATCAAGTATTTATACCTGCCCTCCTTGATATGGACAGCATCTAAGCTGACTCTTCCAAACACAGTTGATTCAACAGTAGCATGGCAAACCTCTGTAGGCTTCAAGTGACTTCTTCTTAGACATTATTCACAAGATTGAACTCAACCCTGAACAGCCAACTTCATATCTGGCCACCAAAATCTATCAGCTACTCTCCTATAAGTCTCCTCAAAGCCTCTATGACCAAGGTCTTCATGAAACAAATTCAACACCAACTCTTGACCCTTCTTCTGAGTCAGCACTACTTGAGGATTCAGATGTTTACTCCTCATCAACCTCCTTCCCGGCACATAGAAGCCAGAACTCTTCTTCTTGATTTCCCCCAATTATCATCATCACAAATATCTGGCCTCTCCAATGTTAAAAGATATTCAACCATAATAAAATAAAACCCAGTCTGACTCCAGGTCTCATCTTCAAAATCCAACAAACTAATATCCAAGGGTACAGCCCTATCCTTAAATCCACCAGTGTATACATGAGCAACACAACCAGCCCATCCAGGATACCAATTCCATTAATTTTTGTACATCCTTTTTCTTCCACTAAATCATAAGAGAATCCAGTTCACCAACAAAAACACCATTCTCCAATTTTGAGCCATCCAAAACAACAGCCCAATCTTCATCAACAAAAACATCCTGATCATCAGAATCAAGATCAGAACCAGCCAGTTTAACCTCTTTTTGGAGGAGAGAACAATCATCCAGTTTAGCCTCATGGGGTAGGAGAGAAAAATCTTCAAAAACCTTTGCGCTGGCCCTAACCACTGGGAAAACTTTATCAAATTCTTCAGAGTCTGAATCTTCCCCGTGGGTGGTCTCCTTGATAATCCATCTGGAATTGTAAAGGTTTTTCCAGGTTTGTGTTCCAGGTCAAAAGAGAAATGTTGAATAAATGCCACCCACCTAGTCATTGGAGCGTTTGGAAGACTAGGTGTACTGATCATTTGAACAAGAGATTTTCATCAACCTGAAGCTCAAAATGCTGCCACCACAAAACAGTTTGTAGCTTCTTCAAAATTTTTTCCACATCACACCATTCCAACTTGGGTTGAGAACATCTAGATTCAACCTCATTATATACCACAGACTCATACCTTACTGGCCTGACCCTCCCAGTTTTATCTTCCTGAGACAACACAGCACCAGCAGCAATATAACTTGAGTCCACTTCCAGATAATTTTTTCTGGCTCCCACTAAATAATTTAACTTATGAAGAATAATATCTTCACCTACAACCTTCTTCATATTTCTGAAAAGCTTCTTCTCACTCTTCAGACCATTTCCACTCCACATCTTTTCTGGTCAACTTCCTCAAAGGTGAAGCTAACAAAGAAAAATCTTTAATAAAAATTCTGACATACACGCAAACCCCCTGAAATCCCCTGACATCAGTAGTATTTTTACGCCTTGGCCAAGACTGAATTTTATTGACTTTCTTCTTTGCCATAATCTTTCCCTCTTTACATACCACATGACACAAAATTTCTAGAGCAGGAACAAAAAAAAAATTGACCCAGAAATGGTCAAACCAGCCTCTTCAATCCTAAACAATACTCTCTCTAGAGTATTTGCATATTCCCAAACAAATCTCCTGATACCAGGGCTCTCCTTTGACACCACTTTTCCATAATCAGTGGAAGGTCCTTTGATTCCACCATCATCAATAAATAAACCAGCATGAGTAGGGACCTCATCCTGTAAAACACAAGCCATTTGCACTTGATATACTGCTACTGAATTAGTTGCTCCTTGAGGAAACCTAGTGAGCTGAAATCTTCCCAGAGGAGTCTCAAAAGTTGTAAGTGGCCTTATATCAGTGTGAATTTCCCTTTTATAATAACCACCCATAATATAACCCAAACCATAACACACCCTACCAGCAAAAGTTGGAGGCATCCCTGCATCCTTGATAGTGACTCTATTCAAGGCCCTAAGATCATGAACCACCCTCAGCTTCCCATTCTGCTTCTTTACATGGAACACTGGGCTTGAGTAACTAGATGTTGATTGTTCATATAAACCAGTCCTGACTCTTTCCCTAACAATCTCTACAAAACCATCCCTAATAGCAGCCAGAATTGGAATAGGTTTGATTTGCATAGGTTCATGACCTACCACAGGAATCAAGTAAGGTTCCCCATAAGAGTGTTTCAACACACACCTTTTCTCTTCAACTAATTCCATCACTTTCTCTCATAGAACAACAACGTGAAAGATTGAATTCTTTTCTCATCAGAAAACCATCCATCAGGACCAAAATTAACAACTTTCAACCTTGCCACAGTCACCCTAGCAGTTTCTACAAAAACAGGAGGATTCATCACCAGAGGAGTACCATACAAATCTCTTGAAAAAGGAGGTCTCTTCAAAAGAGGATTCTAACCTAAAGGTATAGGCTCATTGACAAATCTAAATGTCTGCACCACCTTCTTGTACTTTGCGGCTCCAGCGTCATCTTGAGGGATCTTCTGAACATCTTCACCACCAGACCTGGAACAAAAACCAAGGGTTTCCCCATTGCTCATATGTGTGGCCCAGTAAATGTTTTTAAAAGGCATAGAAGAAACCCTAGAGGTGCAAAATTGGGAGGAATTACTTTTATTCCCCAAACTCACCACTCCAAAAATTTTCACAATTCCACATACCCATCCTCACTTCCATCTTCTAATTCTTCAAATCTTAATTCATCTTCTGAATCACATCTTCTAAAATTGTGCAGTTTATCCTCATTCTGCAGGCCTGAAAATTGATCTTGAAAATATTCTTTCTTCAAAATATTGTGCAGTTTAACCTCATTCTGAAGGCCTAAAAATTGATCTTGATGATCTTCAAAAAATAATTCTTTTCTTTTTTCTTGATTATTTTCACATTTTTTTATTGATTTTCTTCAGTTATCTTAAAATTTTTTTTTCTTTTATTGAATTTTCTTCTATCCTACAAAAATAACCAGGGGTTTCCCCAATTCTTACAGATGTGGCCAATGTAATGTTTTAAAAGACGCAAACAAAACCCTAGTGATGCACAATTGGGAGTACATAATTTTAGACCCCAATCTCACCACTCCAGAGCTTTTCTGAATATCTTTCAATAAATATATATAACCAATCTTCTTTTTTGAACTTGAATTAAAAATACTTGAAAATCTTGAAAGAGAAAAGATACTTAAAAAAAAACCTTAAGAATAATTTCAGAGAAAAGAGACATTAAAAAGAGAAAGTTGAAAATCCACTTGGTATATCTCCAAGGGAGCTGACTTACTACAACCTGAAATTTACTCATCTTGGAGAGAGGTTGTAGCACTTGAGATATAAGCAATCATCAATCTAAAAAAGGAAGACTCTCACTAGAGCCTCAGCCACACTCCAAAAAACCAGAGGCAGCACCCACATTTCTTCTTCTCCTACAACAATCCTTGCACTGGAAAATTCAAGACAAACCAGGATGTCTCCACCAACCACCCTCTTCAGGAGATGATATCCTTATGTGAAGTCTTCTTTCATCTTCACCAGTCAACTCCAAACTGATTTCCAAATCAAACTGACAACCAATTCTTGCTTGAAAATCTATCAAGAATGGGCCACCTAAACAGCTTTTACAGTACCTTCGGCAATTTAAAAATGAACCTTCCCTAAGGCTCCACCAACATCTAACTTCACAAACTCAGATGTTCCAACCAATTCAGTGACATGGCCATCAATTCCTCTCAAATTCCCACCAATACCTGTCTTAATGGGAAGGCCTAGATGAGTAGCCTCAAAAAAGGAAATCAGGTAAATCTGAAAACCTGAATCCACCAATGCCCAAGACTCCCTGCCATTCAGAGTGACATTGACATAACCCAGAGGTTCAGAAAAATGAGTTTCCAAACCCACACCAAATTTTTCAGAAGAATCAAAAATGTATTTTATCTCCCTAGAAGAAACCCTTCTTCAGGTCAACAATTTTTTCTGCCTATCAGCCAACCCAGGACTGATAGCATACGACTCCCCATAAGTAAGGGAAACCTGACCCTAATTCACACTTTCCAGGGAAGAGTTTATAACATTAAATTGGCCAGAAACCACTTGCCTCTCAAAGTGAGCTCTTTGCTTCTCTACCTTGGTCCAAGAAGATTCTTGATCACCAGAACCACCAACAGATTTACCATCAACAGGAATCAAACCAGATCCCTTACCAGAACCTCCAACTCCAGCAGGCTTTGGAAATGAAGCCAAAGGGACATCCTCCTCAGAGTCAGAATCAACATCCATAGGTATTGGCTCACCATTCATGTTCAATGCTGAAAAAATAGGGGGGCCCATATCTGTCATAACCTTCTGAATTTTATACAGCTCCTTTTTGCTGTACTTCTTCCTAGCTGCACTCAGCTTAGGATATACCTTTGATGACTTAGGCTTTGGTTGGGCCTGAGAACTACTCTTAGGATTTCCCACCTTTCCTGCTTCCACATCATAAACATCAGCCAAGCATTTCCCACTTGACTTTGCACCACAATAATACAACTCCAAACCACCAAAGGAAGATGTAAATGAGACTCTATTAGCCTCCTTTCCCTTGCCCTTGCAATCATCTCCACCTTTACCAGAAGAAGAAGCCTCATGAGGAAACTCTTCACATCTTGGACTCCTTGAGTTGACATTATATCTCCTCCTCACCAAGTCCACTGGAGCCTGACCATCATTAGGCTTCACAAAAAAACCATTTGGGAACTTAAACATTTTCCAATCAAATTCCACATTTCCTTCAGATACATCCCTATTCAGTGCCCAACAGTTAATGGACTTGTGGCTCTTCCTGCTGTAATAAGAGCAGACCCAAGGATCAATCCTACTAACCCTTCTATCAAAATCTCTAGGCTGAGAAGGAGTCTTATTGGCCTTCTTAGCCTCCTGAACAAAAATATGCGGCTGTTTTGTTAAATCATTCAACTGCTCCACCACAGGGTCCACCTCCTTAGGCTTCTCAAGAGCCTTCCCCTTGTTCACCACTTCCATCTTTCTGGACTCCTCCACATCCTCAGCCAATTCTTCACTGACCTTACTAACATATTTATTGCTAGCTTCCTGGAAAGAATACACTGCCAAAAGTTTCAGATGTCCCTCTACCAACTCCTTCACCACTGAAAGAGCAGGAAATTTCTTATTGTCATTAGGAAAAACCTTCATCTTGTCATTCCTAGCCAATTCTTTCAAAACATAAATCCTGAAATTCCTGGCCAAAGCAGACCAGAAAATATCCCTTGCAGAGTCAGTAATCTTCAACTCCTGCATGTCCATAAAATAATCCACCACTGGCTCCAACTGAGCCAGAAACTTCCTATAAGTATGGAGGTTATCCACACCTCCATATAATTGTCATTTACTTACAATAATATTGAGATCCACCATAGAGTACCTGGATCGCCACCTGTCTGTCATCTGCAGACACAACTTTTTCCAATCTTTCCTCCTATAACCCTCTATAGCAACAAACTCCTTCACCAGAGCCCTGTCACCAATGTAGAAGATGACTTGCTTCACCCTGTCCAAGTGAGAAGCCCCATCCACACTCCCAGAAGCCTCAAAAAGCTCCAGAAAGAACTTCAAATCCTCCCCCATAAACATAGGCCCCTTCAAGGACTTGAACCTGACAGAAGGCCTAAAAGAAACAGGAGGATTACCATCCTCAGCAGCACCAACAGTGCCACTACCACCACTAGAGAAAGAGGGTCCAGAAGCCATGGTCAAATAGATTCCAGAAAACCAATTTCCAGCCACAGAAGAGAGTCCAAAAGTAACATAAAATCTAAAAATCTAAAAAATTCTCACCCCATTTTGGGCACCAGAAATGTAGACAATCCTATAGTACTAGCTATAGGCCTTGACCAAGGGAGTTGGAGTAAAACTGGAGAGAAAAACCCATATCCCTTTGAGAAATACCAGGTGAGATTTATTTGCTACAGCAAATTAGAGACTGCCACTACACCCCTTCCAACACACTTCTTGCCTGCTTTACTAGTCAAGACAGTAGCCAATAGCAAACCACTGAGAACCAAAGAACCAGAAGCCTGAAATGCAGAAAGATACACACCAGAAAAACAAATCACTGTGCACTTGTTGCACAGAAATCAGCAATAATACTTAATGCAGGTTGCAAAGCTACACCAGAGAAATCAGTTTCCAAAGTTGAGTTAAATGAGGAACAAAGCTTGCATAAAACACAGCCAATTGTGACCAAAAAATAGTGAAAACTGAGTGAGAAACAATGATATCACCTCCAGTTTTTTGTATAATAATTGAATTTTCCCCAAACTGTCTTATTCAGTATGTACACACAGACCACTATCTAAATAATCGATGCACAGCAACAAATTTGGCACTTCTAACAGCCAAATTGAATAAAATCCCTCTAGAAGTGCTCCCCAGCCTTCTATAACTGAGGCTGGAGGCCTTTCCAAAGCGGGTGGCCCTCCTAGAAGCAGCCAGACCTCCCTGAAGCCAGAAAACCACAAAAAACCTTCAATAAAGCCCAAAATACTTAGAAAAATCCACCACAACTACTAAAACCCTTAAAACACAAAATTAAGCTATAACAACGTTAAGACATAAAATATAGAGCCAAATAAGCTCTACTTGATGGAACTAAGCATATAACCCTAAGACTTAAGGTTAGCCCATAAAACATGAAAAAAAATATTAAACAGCTATCTTTTAGAAATTAAAAATGAGAAAATGACCCTTTAAAACTTAGAATATGAAATATGTCAAAAACACATGAAATATAGAGAAAAACCAGGGCTATCCAATAGTAGTACCCACGTACACATAGTACCAATATTCACTGAATAAAAACAGAAAAACACCCAATTATTTAACCAATGTCAATTAAGACATACATAAACAGCGCCAAACAGACCAACAAAGGCCTCTGCCAATGTTGGAAGACCACAACGGCTAAAGGGGACTACCAAGGCCTTTTTATAGGGAAGGGGAACTCTAAAGCTCCTCAATTGTGTATATACAAAAGAATAATAATGTGAAACAAGAAAACAAAATAAAATAATTAAAACATAGAGATTAAGAGAAAAACATGTAACAATAAACTAAACCCATGAGTAAGTAAATATTTTTCCCACCATGAATTCAAAAACCATTAATTAAAATAATGAGTACCTAAGTGAGTCTGAAACATAAGAACTGTGAGTAAAATAATCCAAAACAGATATTACAGTGATAAGTAAAGGGTTTAATTAAAATAAATAAAATTATTTTCACATAAAAATTCATTTAATCAATTTAACCCAGTATAAAAGAAAATTAATTAATTTTTTTAACTATTTAATTAATTCAATAACTAGTTTAAATAAAACAAATAATTAATTTAATGATATTACTAATTCAAAGTGAAAATTTGAATACCATTTTATTAAATAAGTATTTTAGATTTTTTAATAATTTTTCTGACACAATTAAGGGTCAAAAAAGTGCCCAACATTTATGAATAATAATATATAAAAAGTTTGTATTTAATATATAAATTTAATTAATTAATTTTTCATTAAATTATAAGTTGGTTTTATCATTACACTTATAATATATATTTATAAATAAATAATTATTAATTTGTAAATATTAAATACATAAAAATGTTCCATGATTTTCAAGAATGTAATATAGTTTTTTGTAATAAATAATTTACTTAATAATAAAATTATTATAATAATTATTTTATTTATTAATAAAATATATATATAATTTCAATATTCAATAAAATATTTTATTTTAAACACATAAAATACATAATGTTCTTCCCTTTTATGATTCCAATAAAGTATTATAACAATTTAAATGACTCCTGAGACAGCCTGGCTGACACTCTCTCACTCTAAAAAAATAATAAAAAAATGCTAATATTTTTTCTTATTTTACTTTTTTAACAGAGCAGGAAGGTTAGAAATTTCTTTTCCAGGTATCCATGCATCATGTTCAGATGATTTGTTTTTATATCTCATTAAATATTCAATACTTCTTTCAGAAGTGATAACTCTATCATTGAGAATTTTATCAATTTCTGAAGTTTCTGTGACTTACTGAGGGTTTTTCTTAGGTCTTCTTCTTCTTTTGGGAAATAGGTCACTGTTGGAAGTATAAGGTTTAAGCAAGGATATGGGTAAAACAGGATGTCTTCTATCATATAGAGAATACAATACAGCTTCTACTTCATTATCTCCAACAACTCATTTAACAACAAGAGGTCCCAAAACAGTACATTTTAATTTTTTGATTTCTTGTAGATTGAAATGGACGGTAGATATCAACACTTCATCACCCTTTTTAAATGTGTATTATTTATGGGATTTATCCCACCTTTTCTTTTCATATTCAAATTCCTTATCAATACAGGTTTGAGCATGTTTTCTGCATAGCTTTTGCATCTGCATAGTAGACTTTACACCAGGGTTTAGTACCAAATTGGTAATTTATTATTGAAAATTTGAGCAGGAGTGTTTGGCACGTAGCCTAGCCAAAGCTCAAAAGGCTTTTTCTCAGTGACAGAATTAACAGTGCTATTATAAGTAGATTAAAGACCTGGCAATAGAGTAGCCCAGTCATGAGTAAATCTGTCATTGTACTTATATTTTAATCCAAAGGCACAATACCTTCTAATAATATCTTCCAGAGTTTTAATCATTCTTTCAGCTAGACCATCAGTCTGAGGATAGTGAGCTGTAGACAATTTCAACTCACAGCCAGAAATATCCATCAAAGAGGTCCAAAACTCAGATGTAAATTTTTGATCTTTATCAGAGATAATGGCTTTTGGAAATTCAAAAATATTAAAAATGTATGACCACCATAAGAAAGCTAGCTCTTTTGTGGACACATCTTTGTGGGTGGAAATAAATTTTCACATTTTGGTGAATCTATCCACTATTACCCAAAAGGAGTTGTAAGTGTCTTTACCTGCTACAGGAAGACCAGTGCCAAAATCCTTGTTAATGATTTGCCAAGGAGCCTCAGGTTCTTCAATATGTTGCATAAATTATGCTCTTTTACCTGTAAATCTTTTAGATTTTTGACAGGAATCACATGATCCAACATATAATTTAGTGTCCTTAGACATGTTAGCCCACCAAGCATTGTTTTTAATTATGATTATGGTTTTCTCAAGATCAAAATGTCCTGATAATATGTCATGATAACAAAGTTTTAAGGTGGGATCTTTCATGGAAGGAGGAATAAAAATGACATTTTTAAGTTTTCTCCTGTAATAAATATAGCCATCTTCAATGGAAAATTTTCCCTTACTCAAAGCATTTTGGTACTTTGGTGGAAGAGTTTTTATCAATTCTTGAATAGAAGCATTCTTTGGATCATTCAAGATTGTAACTAATTTATTTAAATCAGAATCTTTATCATATGAATCCAGAATTAATTGCAATAGTTTCTATTCCATATCAACAATATGTATACCATGTATATGTACGGTATCTTCTTCAGGTACATAAGCTGGATTGGATACATCATTTGGAAGAAGTAATCTAGACAAAATATCTACACTTGAATGATCATTTCCAGCCCTGTGAATAATAATTATTCTACCTCTGTATTCTCAAAGAGTAAGGGGCCACCTAAACATATGTCTATGTGGTTTTTTTCAAGTTCAAGAGGGATTTCACAGCACTGCAATCAGTAACTAATTCAAACTTTGGATCATCTAGATAATAATGGAGCTTTTATAAAGCCCATAAAACTGCTAAGAACTCTTATTGAGTGGCACCATACTTCAATTCACTCTTTCTCAAGTTTCTTGAAATATAACAAATTACCACTTCTGAAATTTTATCATTAATAATTTGCTTTTAGTGTAGAGCAGCTACAAGTCCAATAAAACTTGCATCTGTGTAGAAGTAAAAAGGCTTATTAAAATCTGGAAGGGCAAGGATTGGATCTGACATGAAAAATTTATTTAATGTATCAAAAGCTTTTTGAGTATCTTCATTCCATATATAAGCCACATCCATTCTTGTTAGTTTGGTAAGTGGTAAGGCTATGACTTGATAAATTTTAATGCATTGTCTATAGTTGCCACACATTCCCAAGAAACTCTGTATCTCTTTTACAGAAGTTGGTGCTGACAAATTTTTGATAGAAGCAACTTTACCTTGGTCTACACATATTTTTAAGCCAGAAACTACATGACCTAGGACTTTCATGGATTGAAAACCAAATTCACACTTTTTCAAGGATAGAGTCATGTTGATTTCATCCATTTTCTGGAAGACTCTTCCTAAGTGTTGGATATGTTCACAAAATATTTAGAAAAAACTATGATATCATTAATATAAACCATTAACCATCCTTTAATTATTTCCTGATGAAATGTTTTATCCATTTCTTTTAGGAATACTGAAGGGGAATTTTTAGGGCCAAAAAGCACCCTAAAAAATTATTAAATTCCCATATGATTTGAAATTAGAAAAAAAGTTTGGGAGGATTTTTCAACAGGAATTTGATGATAACCTATATTACCATCCAGAGAGCTTATGAATTTTTCACCTTGCAAGGTAGCATGTATAGAATTTATCCTGGGAGAATGGTAAATATCATCTACAGTATAGGTATTCAATGCTCTATAATTACCACATAGCCTAACTTTATCTTTCTCATAGGAGATCAAAACTGGAGAGATGAAACATTATTTAGGTGTAGCATCTACTTTTTCAATAATATTCATACTTAATATGGTTGAGATATTATCTTCAATATCTTTTCTCTTTGTGGGAGAAGCAGGATAATGTTTTTCTTAAGGCTAGGAGGTATTTCATTAAAATTACAGGATAAAGAAATTTTCAATTCATAATTAACAAATCCTAACACATTGGAACCATGAGCAAAAGCCATAGGGAAAGATGTAATTAAGGCAACTATTGAATATTTTTGATCATTATTTAATTGATCACCAAATGAAGCTGTGTATATTTCAGACAATAATACATTCATTTCTTCTGTTTGTCTACCCTTACATTGTATCAATGAATTACAAGATTTTAATAAGGGTTAAGAATGCTTTTAGAGGAAGAAATTTTAAATTTTCTTTTCCCATCCATTCTCAAGGTAAAACAATTGTTTGCAGGATGCAATTTAATGCCAAACATGGTTAAAATATCATTTTCCATGATAAACCAATTGCTTAAATTATCATTTTTCATAACAACAAATTCACAAATAGCTCTGAAAAAACCACCATTATATTTATAAAACACAGTCATTTTGTATTTTTCAATGGGACATAAAACAAAACCATAACCTTTCCATTTTTCAGATGTTATATGTAACAATTCGCTTTGATAATCTTTATCCACTGAAACTAGTGCTTTCTGATACACTAAACTTCCTCCAGCTCCAGAGTCAAGAATAACCTCAACATTTTTACCATTTATGATAACTGGTGCTTTCAAAGGTGATTTTAAAATTGAACTGTCAGTAATATACTTAATGATTTCAGCATTTTCTACAAAAGATAAATCAATATCACAATTTTCAGACTAATTATCTAAAAATTGGATATCATTTTATAAGACTAGAAATTCTTGAGAAGAATCATGGTCATAAGAGATATTACTATTACAGTCACTTGAGAAATCATCAAGATCAGCTTGAGTATTTTCAGATTCTTCATTTTGTTCAACAAGATGAATTTTCTTGTCACAAACATGTCCTTTCTGCCAAGGTTTGTTACATTTAAAACAAGTGTTTGTTGCATATTTCTTTTTAGCAACTGGGGCAGATGGTTTACTAGTTCTATCTGAAAGTTTTGTTGAAGGCTTCTGCTGGTCATGATAAGAATTTAAAGGATAATTCTTTGGTTCATATCTATGATTAAGTAGAACTTCATTACAGATATTAATAAATAAGGAATTTTTTCTCACATTCTCAGTCCTTGCCACAATCAAATCTCTCAAAGAACTTGGCAATTTATAGAGAATTTTGTCTCTCCAAATATCATAATCCATTTTTTGATCAATTATTCTAAGAATTTTTGTTATTTTTTTACGGAAAACAATAGGTTTTTCATGAGATGAGGACACATATTTAACAGTCCAATATAATCTCTTCTGGGAAAGTCTGAACTTGGAACCACCAAATTAATTTTCAACTAATTTTTTTGACTCTTTCCAAGTATAATGTTTATTTTCCAATAAGACAGATTCATACCACATTAAAGCTACATTGAAAAATTAAGAAATTAAGTTAGAGACAATTTCTTCATCTGGAAATTTATAAGGGTTTCTCAGATTATCAATTCTCTGAACAATGTGTTTCCAGTAAGATGAAGAGTCACCATCAAGTTTGGGATACTGATCAAGTTTGGACCAATTTTTCTGGCTACTGGGATGGTCCATCTTCTGATTAGAATTATTTAACATTAATAATTCTTGAAGTTTAGCCAGGTGTTTAGAAATTTCATTATTTACAGAAACAGCTGGTTCATGACCATTAAAATATTTTTTGCTTGAAGAAAAAGATTTTACAGACTCATTGTAAGTTTGTTTAATTTCTGAAATATGGGGAATTAAAGAGCTGCTTTTCTCAGGGCCCTTTCCTTTATTTTTGTGAAGCTTATGGGAAGCAGTTTCATGTACACCATAATGATTGACAGTTAAGGCTGAGAATTTTTTCTCTAGTTTAGACAAATAATTTTTTATCAGTGGAATTTCAGATATTTGGTCATTGATTTTAGCAAGGGATAAAACATTTCTATCTTCATAAACTGAGTATTTTTTATTCAGAGCCTGGAAATCAATTTTCAGCTTTTTCAACTCACTGTGTGGAGACTTATTTTCACTCTTTAATGAAGAATTCTCATCAATATGGGGTTTTAAATCATTAATAGTTTTTTTCAGATGAAGATTTTTATCTGAAATAGCTCTATGATTACTTCTTATTTTATTTTTTTGACTAAGAAAAATATTTAAAGTATCTTTCAATTTAAAATAAGCTGTATATTGTACAGAAGAGCTCACTTTACAATGTAAATGCAATTTATTTAATCTGTCACTCTCATGCACTAATACATCTCTCAAAATTTTTTCTTTTACAACATTAAAATGAATGGAATCTTTCAATATTTCCTCAAAAGTTTTCTCAAGAAAGGAATAGACTTCATGGTAAACAGAATCATTTTTAATTTCAAGAGGAGGATTAATTAAAGAAGTTGAAGCTTAATGTAAAGGCTCATCAAATGAAAATTTACTAATTACATCATTAGGACTACTCATTACAGGAATTTGTCTCCTAATAGATTTAACAGTTCTTTCACCATTTTCAACAAGATTACATGTGGAGGAAGATTTATTACTATACATACCAACATTTTTATTAAACAGATTACTCACCATGGCATGGGAGGAAATTTTCCCTGTGCCTTCTTTCTACTGCCTCCCTGATAAGGATAGGCCTGAGGAGATTGATGGTAGGTTTGTGTCCTGGATGGGCTAGGGTTTTGCGCTGCTGGCTTCTGAACATTCTGTTAGTAATGGCTCATCAGGTAGTCCCATTTCCATTGTTCCACTTGAAGAGTGTTTTTACTTTGAGTGAAAGAGCTGGGTGCCTGCTGGGGCTGATGCTGAGAGGCTGGGAATGTAGGAGGTTGAACCTGCTTATGATTTAAGAGCTCCTGAATTTTTTGCCAGAGTGTGAGGTTGATAGTAAGTTTGTTTCCTGGATGGGCCAAGTTTTTGAGCTTCTGGTTGCTTTACATTTTGCTGTTAATGGCTTATAAGGTAGTCCCATTTCCATTGTTCCACTTGTAGAGTATTTTGACTTGGAGTGAAAGAGCTGGGTGCCTTATGGGGCTGAGTCTGAGGCTGAGTCTGAGTCTGGGGGGGTAGTAAAGAGTAGGTTGAAAATGCTTGTGACTTAAAAGCTCCTGCATATGTTCACAGATGGTGTCTACTTTTGCCATGTATCTCAAGTTTTCTGCTTTCAGCTCTTTTATATGACTGGACAGATTGTTTACTTGCTGTGACAGAGGGATATTTTTTATTTTTATACCCATTTGAGGATTTTCCTGACTGATTTGAGGCCTTACTTCTTTCAGAGTTATTGGGGGAGGGGGGTTTTCTACTCCTCCTGAAATTTCTATGTCCTGAAGGATATGAAGGTTTTTTGTCAGCTGAATAATTTTTTTAAGTTAAATTTGAAGAACCTAAAGATTTATTATCAACATCCACATCAATTTCATCAACATAAAGATTATTCCTTCTGCTTGTGGAGCTACTTGAAATAAAAACTGTGAACAAAAATCAATTGGATAAAATCAATGATTTAAATTTATATTTTTCAAAATAATATAAAAAATTTCATATTATTTTAAAAATATAAATATAAATTTTATTCAGTTTATAATTCAATTAAAAAGAATTTGATACAATCAATATGTATTTACAAATTATATTATTAAAAAATAAACAATAATTACTTTGGGACCAACAAAAAAAAGGTTAAAGAAATCAACCAAAAATAATTAATACCAAAAAATATATTGGTAATATTGGGACTAAGCACTGAGCACTATTATGGTCAACCAATAATATCAAAATTTTAATAAAAAATTTAATTTAATGATTCTTTAAGAAAATAAAAATCTTCTAGGACTGTAAAAAAAGCTCTATTATGGTCAACTAGAAAAAAAAATTATTTAAAAAATATAGATCACTTTCACTCAGTAACTCAGCAAAATAGCCAAGGCACTGTCACTGCAATAAAAATTTAATAAAAGAGTTACAGATGCAAAGGTTTAATTACTATAGTGATTTAGAGATCAACTTAAAATTTAAATGAAATAATATTATATAAACTGAATAAGTAAAACCCAAGTTTTAAGAAAAGTCGCTGCAAAAATTGACTTTTTCGCTCTAGGTGGTCCATGCATAAAGTCGATTGTCCAAAGTCATTGCCGTCATTCCAAAAGGCCCCCATTTATCAGCCAGTTTTCTAGAAGAAGGAGAAGAAGAAGAAGTGAAAAAGGTGGAAGAAGGAGAAAAGGCTAATTAAGAAAGTATTAAAAATGAAATATAAGAAATGATTTAAAGAAAACTGCAACAATGATTTCTTGGAACTGTTGACAAGAAAAAAATTTAATGGTTTAAAAAGGTATTATGATCAAGTAAGTATTTTTTATTCTGCTTAAATATCAACTACAAATTACTAATAAACTTAAAGCAACCTTATGTTATTTATATAATATTTTTATACACTTTTAGTGTCACAAAAAATAATAATAATAGTATTTTAAATTTTTAAAAGTGGTGTAAGTGATGGCAGCTAAAGGTGACTACCAAGGCCTTTTTATAGGTATGGGGACCTCTGAAGCACCACAATTGTGTATATACAAAAGAATAATAATTTGAAACAAGAAAACAAAAGAAAATAATTAAAACATAAAGATTAAGAGAAAAACATGAAACAATCTACTAAACCCATAGGTAATTAAATATTTTTCCCACCATAAATTCCCAAAACAATCAATTAAAGTAATGAGTAACTAAGTGAGTCTGAACCATAAGAACTGTAAGTAAAATAATCCAAAACAGCTATTACTGTGAGATGTAAAGGGTTTAATTAAAACAAATAAAATTATTTTCACATAAAAATTCATGTAATCAATTTAACCCAGTATAAAAGAAAATTAATTAATTGTTTTAACTATATAATTCATTCAATAACTATTTTAAATGAAACAAAGAATTAATTCAATTATATTACTAATTCAAAGTGAGAATTTGAATACCATTTTATTAAATAAGTATTTTAAATTTTTTAATAATTTTTCTGAGACAATTAAGGGTCAAAAAAGTGCCCAATATTTATGGATAATGATATATGAAAAGTTTGTATTTAATATATAAATCTTCTTAATTAATTTTTATTTACATTATAAGTTAATTTTATCATTGCACTTATAATATATATTTATAAATAATAAATTATTAAATTTTACATATTAAATACATAAAAATATGTCATGATTTTATAGAATATAATATATTTATATGTAATAAATAATTTACTTAATAATAAAATTAATATAATAATTATTTTACTTATTTATAAAATATTTATATAATTTCATGATTTGATAAAATATTTTATTTTAAATACATAAATACATAATGTTATTCCCTTTTATGATTCCAATAAAGTATTATAAATATTTACTGGACTCCTGAGACAGCCTGGCTGACACCTATCTAGATAAAAGTGGACTTATTAAAATCCTCTTGTTCTTATCTCCATTACCACTTTTCATGTTTTTGTAAAATTTTAAATAACAGACTTGGAATTAGTTTAGCTTTATTCAAATCTAATGTCCTTTTTAATTGAATATTCTCCCGGAGGCTACCTTTCTTTTGCCACAAGCAGATCTCAATTCGGTTCAGTGGTTCCTGAGATATTGACCTTTAAAGTTAAGCAATTATTTCCAAATTAATTTTTTTTTATTTCATGTCTTTATGTAACAAATTACGGTTATTTTCATTTTAATCACATGTATTTTAACTGAAGATTCTTCTGAAAACTTTCTTTTATTCCCTACAAACAAGTTTAAATTTGGGTTGGTGGTTGCTGAGATTTCAACCTCTAAAGTTGAGCCTGTTTTTCCAAATTTCACCTAATTTATTTTATAATTTTATATTGCATAATTAATGAATAATGCTTCTGAAAATCTTATATGATGTTTATCTAGGCTTTTATCTCCCTCTTTTTGGAATTTTCATCATCACCTTTGAAGTTTGTGTGCAATTTTGAAAATCAGAGTCTGAATTATAGTTAGGTTTATTAAAATCTAATTTTATTTCAGATTAAGATTATTCTGAAGCCTATAATTCATTTCCCATTAGCGGATTAGAATTTGGTTCAGTGGTTTCTGAGATATTAAGCTTTGAAGTTGAGCCTTTTTTTCTATATTTTACTCAATTTATTTCATATTTTTATGATGCATAATTTGAGAATAAGTCTTCTGAAATACTTATCTGATGTTTAACTAGGAATTTATCTCACAAAGATTAGGTTAACTCAACTATTTCTTGGCCAATTTCTTAAAAATATTTTATATTCATGAATTTCAATCTAATCATAAACTTGCCAAGAAAGCTATACTTCCCAATTGGAAAGATATGGAATGGGTTGAACTCAGTAACAATTATACCTTTTTGCTAATTTTATCATGAACTATGGAGGATTTCATAGCCAGAGCCATGTTGAAGAATCTGATTCTAATATACTTACCTTTTGGATTTTCTTTTATATTGATCCTATTGCTGGATGACCAATCCCTTCATCTGCTAAAATTAAAGGCCATGGACTATAATTTTTGGATCATCAATGGTTTATAGACTTTGATTTAGGAAATGATATTATGTAAACAATTTGGAATTCTTCAAGAGATAGTTATCTAGCTTCTAATGTACCTCCTGGATTGGAAACTTGTAAAAGGTTTACTCATTTTGGATTATCTTTCCAGATTTATCAAAGTTTGATAAACTGGGTAAGAAAAACAATGGGAAAAGGATCAATGTCTATTAAAACATTAGGGAGATGTTAAAATACAGTAATTAAAAGATTTCTAAATTTTGTTTCTTAAAATTTTAATTTATCACTTAATAAAGATAATCAATAAATTTAAGTATTGTACCATTGGGCCCTAGTGCTGTATAAATTTGCTCATTCAATTATATTCTATGGAGGAGATTATAATACCATTCTTGTGATATTCTTTCTTTGACTTCTCTCATGAAATCATTGGCAGATAGTATTTGGGATTTGTTTACTTGGAGGATTATCTTTTTTTAATTTATTTACTCAATTATTTATGGAATAAATTGAATATTTGGTAATCCTTACCCTCTCCCAGAATAAATTTCAAGGGGGTTATTGTTAAATTTTTTAACTATTTTGTCTAAAATTTTTGAATTGAAAAAATTTGGAATGAAATATGAACAAAATATAAAAACTATTTATCAAACATTTTAATTAAGTGTTCAATTTCCTCAACAGATTTATTAGCTTTAACATATTCTATAAAGAAAACTTTCTTTTTTGAAGCATCTTCAAGTTGATACTTGATTTTTATCTGATCCAATTGGAAATTGTACTTGAGAGCCTTCTCCTCTTACTTTATCTCAAATTTCTTCTCCTCCAAGTCATGTGCTCTCTTATCCCTCTGTAAATAAAGAAAAAATTTCTTCTCCTACAAGTCTTGTTCCCTATCTTCCTTCTGCAAAGAGAGCTCAAACTTCTTATCCTCCAAGTCTTGTGTCAAATCATCCCTGTGTAAAGAGAGCTCTTATTGTTGCTTTTATAAGTTAAGAGTATCTCTTTCAGGTTCCAATTCACCTAGATTGAAAAGGAATATTGACAAAAAAAAGAAAATCTCACTTTATTATTAAGAGGCATTCTGTCACTTACCAGAATCACATTTATCCAAAAAATCATCAATGGAAGAAATTGGGGTTTGGTAAAAACTATCTTTGTTTTGTTTTCTTTGAGTGTTGAAATTCAAAGTAGTTGATGGTCTTCAATTTTTTGAAGGTAAAAATTTCCTTTTCATCATTGATGCTAGCTTTAGACTCACTTGCTTGAGGATAGTGTGTTTGTTCATTAGCCTCTTTACAAATAAAAAAAATAAAATGAATAGACATGAAATAAAAGCTCACTGGAGTGAGATCAGGCTGGTTTATATTGCCATAAAGATCTATTGAAGTTATATATTGATTAGTGGAAGTAGAATGAGGGGAGAATTGAGTAGAAAAATAAGGATAAAAATTTCTTTGAAATCATGTTCAGAGATATCATCTTCTCCATCCAACATGTTTTAAGGATTAAAATTGGCTTGCTCTCCAAATATGGAATACATCTCTTTATAGTAAGGACATAAGTAGTCAATTATACTGTCTTTAGATTTGATGACCTTACTGATATCAAGGTCACTAATACTAAAGCCAGTGGAAGATGAAAGAGTCTTAGGCTTCTTGTATTTATCTTGATAGTGCTTGAAGTGCTCACACATCTGTTTAGGAAAAGTATAAATCCTTCCCTTTGTTTTATTTTGTTATTGATTGGCCATTAGAAGATATCCATTGACTTTTGATGCAGGGGGCTGTCCTACTATAGTTGAATTCTCAGTACCAAAAAAAGAATATTTATTAGTTTAAGTTTTCAGTCAGTAGATAATTATGATATTATCATTGCTTTTTTAGTTAAATGGTCTTTGATTTCCTAGATGATATGGGGAAAGAAGTAGTAATAGAATTTGAAGAACAGCTGGGGGAAGGCTGCCTTTGATAATATCTAAAACGTCAAGGCATGTTTAGATATTTGCAGATTAAGAGGAGAAGAAACAAACAGATGAGATGGTGAGGGGTCTAGATAAAATGAAGAGACAGGATTGGAGTGCACAGCAAGACAGGAAGCCTAGGATACCCTGGAAGTTTTCCTAGATGTGGTTATGTAAAATTGAGGACAAAATTGTTTGATAGAGGTGAACATTGACATGTAAAAGGTCTAATCACCCAATTATTAGAAAAAACAATTTTGGAAGATAATTGGGGTATAATGATTTTTATCCACAATAAATGTAATAAGATCAGTCAACATTGATACCTTATATTGGTTATATCACACATTTGGTGTAGTGATACAATATATATGAAAAAATAATCATGAATTATTTTGTGAAAATAAGGAGTATTTATACTTGTTGGTTTTATAAACTATATAGACCTAAGTGCTGATGTTTATATTAGGTGGTATAAATGTTGACTGATCTGCAATTACATTAATTTCAGATAAAAATCATTATACTTCAATTACCTTCCACAATTATTTCTGTTTATAATTGGGTTCTTACATCTTTTATGTGTCAATATTCAACTCTATAAGTAATTAATATCCTCCATTTTCTATAACCACATCTTATACAACTTTCTAGATATCCCTGGCTTCCTTTCTTGCTATGCATTCCCATCCTTTCTATTCATTCTAGACTCTCAGAACCCCTCCACATATCGTCTTTTTGTTTCTTCTCCTTTTCATCTTCAAATATCTTAACATGCCTCATTGAAATAGATCTTCTCAAGGCTTGCCTTCCCCTATTTGTTCTTCAAAACCCATTACTACTTCTCTCCCCCACTCAGCTAAGATATTAAAGACCGTTCAACTAAAAAAAAGATCATCATGTCATAATTATCTACTGGCTGAAAACTTAAACTAATTATGATTCTTGTTTTTTTACTGATAATGCAACTAAAGTAGGGCAGCCCCCTGCATCAAAATTCAACGGATATCTTCTGATGGCCAATCACTTGCAAAATTAGGCAAAGGTATGAATTTATCTTTTTTCCTAAACAGATTTCTAAGCACTTCAAGAACTATTGAGCCAAATATAAGAAGGCCAAGACTCTTTCATCTTCCACTGGTTTTAGTATTACTGACTTTGATATCAGTAATGGAACCTAATCTATAGAAAATAAACTTAATTCTTAATGTCCATACTGTAAAGAGATGTATTCCATATTTGAAAAGGGATCCAATTTTAATTCTATAAACATGTTGTATGTAGAAGATGATATCTCCAAACATGATGTGAAAAGAAATCTTTTTCCTTCCTCTTCTACTCAAGCCTCCCCTCATTTTACTTTCACCAATCAAGATATCTTTTCAATAGATCCTTATGGCAATATAAATCAATCTGACCTCACTCCAGTTTGAGCTTACTTCTTGTCTAGTTGTTTTATTTTTATTTAAATATCTTTTTTTTATCTCTAAAAAGGCTAATGAACAAACCCACAATCCTCAAGCAAGAAAGTCTGAAGCTAGAATCAATGATGAAGAGTAAAATTTTTCATCCAAAAAAATGTGCAAACCATCAACTACTTTGAATTTCAACATTCAAAGAAAAGAAAACAGATATAGTTTTTACCAAACTGATTTTTCTTCCATTGATGATTTTTTGTAGAAATGTGATGCTGGTAAGTGATAGCATACCTCTTCATAACAAATTGAGCTTTTCTTTTTTATTTTAATATTCCTTTTCACTCTAGGTAAATTTGAAGCTGCAAGAGATACTCTTAACTTTTAAAAGGAACAAGAAGAGCTCTCTTTATGCAGGGATTATTGGACACAACACTTGGAGAAGAAATTAGAGCTCCCTTTTCATAGGGAATAGAGGGAAAAAGACTTGGAGGAGAAGAAATTTGCTATTTCTTTACAGAGAGATAAGAGAGCACATGACTCAGAGGAAAAGAAATTTAAGATAAAGAAAGAGGAGAAGGCTCTCAAGTACAATTTCCTATTGGATCAGATGAAAATCAAGTATCAAGTTGAAGATAGTTCAAAAAAGAAATCTTTCTTCATAGAATGTGTTAAAGCTAATAAATATGTTGAGGAAATTGGGCACTTTAGAAAAATGTTTGATGAATAGTTTTAACTCATTCATATTTCATTCAAAAAAATTTTAGAAAGTTTTCTTAATAGAATGCATTAAAGAGAATAAATATGTTGAGGAAATTGACTGCTTAATGAAAACGTTTAATGAATAGTTTTTTTTATATTTTCTATAATATTTCATTCCAAATTTTTTCATGTCAAAATTTATACACATCTCATTTGAAAATTTGGCAATCTCCTTCATACAATTAATTCTGGGAGAGGGTAAGGATTAGCAAATTTTCATTTTATTTCATGAATGATTAAGTAAATAAATAAAAAAAGATAATCAACCAATAAAGTTATCCCAAATGCTATCTGCAAATGATTTCATGAGGAAAGTCAAAAAAAAATATATAAAGAATGGTATTATGAACTCATTCATAGAATATAATTGAATGAGTACCTTTATACAGCACAGGTGCTCAATGGTACAATACTTAAGGTTGATTTATTATCTTTAATAGGTGGTATCAATGTTCAGAGATCTGAAATTAATTTAATTGCAGAAAATAATCTGCATACCCCAATTATCTTCCGCAATTATTTTTGCTAATAATTGGGTTATTAGACACTTTACATGTCAATGTTCACCTCTTATCCAACATTTTTTTATTCAATTTTTCATAACCACATCTTGGACAAATTTCTGTCATAACCACATCTTGACCTACTTTCTGCCATAACCACATCTTGGACTACTCTCTGGATATGCCTTCTACCTTGCTGCACACTCACATTCTCATCCCATCTTGTCCATTCTATCCGCTCAGAGCTCCTCACCATCTCATCTGCTTGTTTCTGCTCCTTTTCATCTCGCTATCTCATATGCTTGTTTCTGCTCCTTTTCATATTGCTATCTCATATGCTTGTTTCTGCTCTTTTTCATCTTCATTCATATTTTAACATGCTTTTTTGTCCTAGACCATCTCAAAGGTAGCCATCACCCAGTTGTTCTTCAAATCCCGCTACTCACTCTTTTCCCCGCTCAGCCAAGAAATCTAAGACTGTTCAATTATAAAAAGATGATCATTTCATTCTTATCAACTGGCTGAAAACCAAATCTAATTATGATTCTTGTTTTGGTACTAAGTTTGTGACTAAAGTAGGATGGCCCCCAGCATCAAAAGTTAATGGCTATCTTCTAATGGCAAATGAATTACAGAATAAGACCAAGGGAAGGATTGATCTTTTGCCTAAACAGATGTCTGAACGCTTCAAGCATTACCAAGCCAAATACATAAAGGAAAAGGCTCTTTCATCTTCCAATGGTTTTGGGGTTACCGACATTGATATCACTAAGGGCATCAAATCCATAGACAATAAACTTGAATCTTTATGTCCTTAATTTAAAGAGATGGATGCAATTTTTGGAGAGTGAGCAAATGTTAATCCTGTAAACATGTTGGATGAATAAGATCCAATCTCCAAACATGAGGTTGAAGCTAATCTTTTCCCATCCTCTTCCTCCACTCAAGCCTCCCCTCATTTGAATGAGACCAATCTAGATAGCCTTTCTGTAGATCCTATTGGCAATTTAACCCACCCAAATCTAACTCAGGTTTGTTTCTTTTTTCTTTTATCTTATCAATTCCTTTTTTTTATTTACTTATCTTTTTCTTATTTCTTAAAAGGCTGAGAAACAAACCAAGGATCCTCAATCAATTGAGTCTGAAGGTAGCGACAATGATGAGGAGGAAAATATGACCTTCAACAAGAAGCGTAGGGCTTCAAGTAGTCTAAATTTCCACTCCCAAAGACGACAAAAAAGTGATACTTCATCACAAACCCCTTTTTTATCTATGAAACAATTTTTAGAGAAACATGATGCTGGTAAGTGTTACCATAACTCTTATTACTTTACTCAGCTTTTCTTCTACTTTATTTTAATTTTTATTATCACTCTAGAACAAGTGAAAATTGCTAAAGAGACTCTAAGCTTTGAAAAGAAGAAATATGAGCTCAATTTAAGGAGGGATGAGAGGCTACAAGATTTGGAAGAGAGGAAGTACGAGCTCTCTTTACGGAAGGATGATCGGGCCCAAGATTTGGAGGAGAAGAAGTATGAGTTAACTCTAAGTATTGAAAAATCAAAAAATTAGGAGAAAACACTCAAACATCAAAACCTATTAGAGCAGATGAAATATAAGTTTTATCAGGAAGCAAATTCCAAAAAGAAAGATTTCATGATAGAATGTGTTAAAGCTAATAAATCTGTTGAGGAAATTGAACTTTTAAAGAAATTGTTTGATGACTAGTTTGTTTTATTTCTCTCACACTTCAACTGTTCATATTTATTTGAACATAAAATTTACAATAATTTTCTGTATTTCATTACTCTATCGATCATTACTTGAATTTTTTTATTTTAATTTTAAATATTCTTTTTTTAATTAAAAGTTTCATGTCTCCTTTGAAAATTTGACAATCCCCCACCCCTGGATATTTTCGAAGTAATGGGTGGGTATCACCAAAATTTTTTCATGTCATGAATCTTGAAAGTCTTATATGAAACTTTGGCTTTACTATCCTCTGCATTTTACCGGTATCCCCAAAATTCTTACAAATCAAGAATTTCACAAGTATTATAAGAAAGTTTGGCAATACCCCCCCCCTGTATTTCATTGAAGTAAGGGACGGGTATCACCAAAATTTTTACAAGTCTTCAATTTTGAATGTCAGATTTGAAAATTTGGCAATACCCCCCCCCTGCATTTTATTGAAGTAAGGGGTAGAAGTCATCTAAATTTAATATAATTACATAAATTAATAAATAAATATCTAATATATATCAATTTCTCTAGTTTAAAGTTATGACCATTCCTCAAGCCAAAATGCAGATCAAATCTAGAAACAAAAGTTTGCAACTTTCCACAGGTATAGGCTATAGGAACCCCATGAAACAAATAAATTTTATCATGATTACCTTTTATACAACCCAAGGTCTTTGCCCCATTACTATTGTTGAGGAAATTGATATATAAAAAATATTTATTAAAAATTTATGAAACAATATAAAATTTTTGATGACAACTATAATCCCTATACTTTTTGGATCTAGATAAGGTTTTTTTAAATCGATTAACTTTACCTTCTTTCTTTACCTTGTTGATTCTTTGAATCATCTTATGGCTGATTTGAAATGAGCAACCAAAATGTGTTAAATCTTGACAGGATTCCAAACAGGGGGAGCTTTGGTTGTTTGATGATTATCCTGAAAAGAATTTTAAATAGTCTTGATGATACCACTTCCCAAATCAAAATCAATGATGCACTGGTGGTCTGGAAAATATAAACCATGTCCTTTGATTTTAGCTGGAGATGGTATTGGTTGGCCAGTTACCAGATTGATATATGAGAATATACCAAAAGCAAAAAAATTGGCATCATTCCTATCAATATGAATCCTTTTGTGGAATCCAGAATGAGTGATAATAACATTAGAAAATAAAATATATTCATGGCTGATATCTTACCATTTGGAGTCACACCAATTTGGTATTCCAACTTTGGTTGCAAGTTCATGATTTTTTTCAAATGCTTTATTACAGAGCTTTTTGATTCAAAGAGCAAGAAAAGAGTTAAAGGAAGGTAGAGTGTCCCATAAGCAAAATTCTTCATCTTTTTGAGCTTTAGTGATATTATTGAGCAATGAATATATGCCTATATAATTGAAATAAGTGAAATGATATTAAGAATGGAACAAAAATTATTAGACATACCAAGAGAATATCCTTTAACAAAACCAGGTCTCCAACCAAATCCAATCATGATACCACCCAAAAAGTTTGTATTCCTTATAAGTACCTGAACCAAATCCATTTGATAAAGAGTTATGATAAGATTGGATTGTTGATTAAAAGATTCATCTTTTACACCATCAAATTAATGAACTTCCAAAATGAATTGAGCCTTAAAAGTATTACTGATAACTGAAACAACTCAATCATCTCCAAATTTGGTTAGATATTTGATATCTTCTGGTAATTTTTTCAGGTATTGAATTTTTTTATCTACTATAGTTTTATAAAAAAATTGTTTGGGATATGACAAAAAAATTTTTCAGAGAATTTTTTTTTCAGATATCTTTTCTTCAGATGAGACTGATTATCTTTATTTTTTTTGATGATTTAGAAGATAATTTTTCTTTTCAGTTATCTTTTCTTCTGATGAGACTGATTATCATTATATTTTTTTTGATGATTTAGAAGATGATTGTATTGAAGTTGATTTTGAAGAAGATGATAGAGATGATAAAAATGAAGATGATAAAGAGAATAAAGATGAAGATGATAGAGAAGTAAGGGGTGAATCTGAAGAAGAAGACATTTTTTTAAGACTTTCAGAATCCTTATCCCCTAAATATGCAATATAAAAATGTGAAATAAGATAAGTGAAATTTGGAAAAAAAGGCTCAACTTCAAAGGTCAAAATCTCAGCAACCACTGAAACAAATTCAAACCTGTTTGTGGGAAATGAGTGATAGGATTTAGTAGAATCTTCAGTTAAAGGACATGTTATTAAAATAAACCTAACCCTAATTTGTTACATAAAAAATGAAAAAAAAATTAAATTGGGAAAAAAAGGCTGAACTTTAACAGTCAATATCTCAGCAACCACTGAATAAAGTTCAAATCTGTTTGTACGAAATGAAAGGTAGCCTTCAGTAAAATTCTCATTAAAAAGGACATGAGATTTGATTAAACCTAACCCTAATTCCGAGTTTGATCTTTAAAATTTTACAAAAACTTGAAAAGTGGTAATGAAGATGAGATCTAAAGGAGTTTCATAAGTTCACTGTTATCCAGATAAGAGTCATGCATATATTTAAGTATGAATTTTTCTTAAAAGGAATGAGAAAAAAAAAGGAGATGAAACTTACCTTGATTGAAAAGTAGGAAAAATAGAGTGAGAAAGATTGATGTTGGAATTGTGGGGAAATTGAATATGGAGTAACGTAAATGCATAAAGAATGTGCAATTTATGTGCTTCAATGAAATGGAGCCAAAAAAAGTGAAATAGAGTAAAGGGGGGATAATGACCATGCCAAGGAGGGAAGAAGAGTAGGTTGATGGAGCTAAAAAAGAATATAAAAAGGGAGAGAAAAAAAGGTTAATTTTACCATTGAAATCAAAAATAACCACTTACAAAAAAAATTTAGATAAAAAAAATAAGATAAACTGTAAAAAAACAAAAAAAAATTATAATTAGTAATCAAAATAACAAAAAGAAGAATAAAATTACTTACCTGGAGAGATGAGATAACAAAATAAATGAAACCAAATTGTTTGAGGGATGTTGGAGGTGAATAGGAAAAGGATATGAGGGATGAATGAAAAAAAGAAACAGTGAAAAATTATGCAATTTTAGAAAATATGCAATGTCATGTTGAGCTGGTGAAAGAAAACCAATGAGCCATCCAAAAAAGAGATATTCACCATAAATTCTAAAAAAATAAATATTCAACAAACAAAAATACCAAGCCATGTGAATAAAGTATACAAAGTAGAAATTTGGAGTGTATGAAAACAAAAAATTAAAAGGGTTGTGTGCCAAAATGGTGGAGGGTGATTGGCATAATGACAGAGAATATGACAGTTGAATGAATGTTTTGTGATTCAAGGGATGGGAGAGCAGGCACTGTTTCAGGATCCTCTTCTTCATAAAGATCATTCCACTCATCCTTTAAATCATCTAGGATATTGTGGAGTATAACGCAAGTCATGATCCAATGATTTTCAGTTTTCATCTCCAATTTTTTTTGAAATTGGATTCTGAGCTCCTGAAGACTAGAAAATTGTCCCTTTAAAATACCTATAGCATGATCAATTCGTACTCTTGATTGGGAAAGGTGATAATTAAATTTAGTTTTGGGGTCATTTTCTAAGGTTGCACCACGGAAAGCAGGTATAATGTACTTCCCACTTGCATATGCTGAGTCTGTAAGGAGGTACTGAGATTTGTCAAAGTATGAGTCTGGGGTTTGAGACATCCTCATTCTTTGGAAGACAGAAGAGTCATGACATGATCCAGGGAGGCCACTGTGAAAAGCAATAAATTTTTTATTGACATCACATATGAGTTGAACGGCAATAGAGTATCTAGAAGGAAGATAAAAAGTTAGTTCATGAATGATGAGAAATTGGAGAAGATTTTGAAAAAACCTTTTTTTTCAATAAAAATAATGGTTCCCATCATGAGCAGGCTTTTGACTCAAAGGTATAGTTGTGCCATCATCAAAACCTACACAGCCAGGGAAACCTTTGGCTTGCATTACTTTAGAGGATTCAAGTTGTTGTTCTGAAGTTGGCCAAGAAAGTGTTTGAGACTTGAGGTAAAGGATAGCAATAATACAGCGCTTAGTGTATAATATCACCTTACCATATCCTATGTTAAATAGATTATCCATACGTCTTACAGCAGCACCATTTCCATTTGAGCAAAAGCGACATAGTGCAACATCAAGTTGAATGGCAGGATTATGCTGTTTGTTATGGGAATTGCTATGAAAGATAGGATGTTCAGAGATGAGTTGGTAAAGTTTGAAGAGAGAATTGGGTAAAGTTCTAAATATTTGAGTGAAGTTTAGTTGGGGAATGTTGAGAATGGAGCGGAGATCATATCTGGGATCAAGATAAAGATTTGGCCCCCTGGAAATGAGGTAACAATTTTTGGAAAGAACACACAAATAGGCTAAGGCATCTTCCAAATCAGAGTCATATTTATAGTAGAGAACTAAAATTAAATTGATGGCATTAATAGTGGAGTAAAGTAGCCATCTATTAGAGAGGTGCTTCATTCTTGTCAGTAGTATAGGTGTCGGTAGGAGGTTTAGGTGATGAGTGGGAAGTGGGAATATGCCGCCAAATGTGCAGTTGGGGTGTGTAGATAGAAAAAAAACTTAAGTGTTCACCACCAAAATTAAGTAGCATAGAGTGAGGAGAGTCTTAAGGATGGCATCAGAAATCATAAGTCATGTGACTTTCTTAAAAATCCATCATGAATGTGATGAGTTTGGGATCAGGAATTAGGAACAGAAATCGGGGTATAAGAGGCAGGATAATGCATTATCATGGATTCCTTATCCACTAGCCCCGGGGCTGGTGGATAAGAATCATCTGCAATTAATAATTTCTGATGCGGGGAAAAAAAATTTCTGATCCCTAATTGCAGATCCCTGAACATTGGTACCCTTTAATAAGTGATTAATTAAAGTTTTAAGAAAAAAAATAAAAATTTAAAAATGCTTTAATTACTGTATTTTAACCTCTCTCTAATGTTTTAGTAACCACTGACTTCACCTAGTTAATTCAGTTCTTGAAAAATAATACTTTTCAAAATTTTTACCTGAAGCACATTTCTAAACATGAGAACACTTTACAAAATATATGGTGCTTATTACCAGGTTAAAATGGAAATTGCCCTACAATAAAAAGAAAAACTGATGTTGTAATCTGATGATTGGCTGAATATCAGGTTCCACCTATCAATTGAGTTATTGATTACAGACACAGCTGTAGTTAGAGAGTGTGAGGGCCAATTTACCGCTATATACTTCTCAAATTGTGAGAATAGAATTATAAATTCACTTTTAAACGTACAATTATGGTATATTCTGGTTTATGGCCTTATATACACCTTTTTTTATTTATATTACATCTGTAATATTTAATTTTTTTAAATATTTTAGATTTTTAATTATAAGCATTGAAATATTAAAATTAGGAGTGAAAAAATACCAAAAATTTCTAAAAACAAATTTCATGGAATTTGGTTAGACATTATGTCTATGATGACAGAATAAGTAATATTGGTAAATTCTAGAAATAATTTTGAACAAAAAAACCAATATTTAGATCTAAATCACTGATATCGGAATAATGAGGTGAGCTCACTTTGCTTTTGATATTATTGCCAGCTCTTTTGATGTGGTACAGAGCATATTTTACATTAATTATATAATTAAAAAAAATTATATAAATTTTTTGGAATATTTCACCTTTTAGATCAATTTTTTGCATTTATTTATTAAAGCACCTGAATAATAGATGTAATTATTACAATCTTAAGAAAATATAACTTCATAATATGTCTTAAAATAAAAATTATTATTTATTCAGTAACAAGAAAAATTCTTTGATTTATCTTCATTACTAAATAAACTTGATGAAAATTAACTTATCTATTTTAGAAAAAATATATATCTTATTTTTTGTGGAACTTAGATCAAACTCCCAATTCCATATGTGTCCTGAATATTGTTGAAGTTAAGTTATACTGTGAGATTATTTTTTTAATTTGATATCATATTCTTTAATGTATATAAGTGTCAGCCAGGCTATCCCAGGAGCCCAGTAAATTGTATAATAAATTGCTGGAATAATTTAAGGGAGTAATGCTATGCATTTTATTAAGTTACAATAAAATATCTTATTGAATAATAAAATTATATAAATATTTTATAAGTAAAATAATTATCATATTTATTTTATTATTAAGAAAATTTTTATTACATAAAAAGATATTATATTCTTTAACATCATGGCACATTTTTTATGTATTTAATATTTTTAAAATAATAAATTAATTATTTAAATTTATATTATAATTGAAATAATAAATTTAATTATAATACAATTAAAACATAAATAATAAAATTTATATAGACTAAATACAACTTATCATAAAATATTATTCATAAATATTGGGCACTTCCTTGACCCTTAAGTGTGTCACTAAAATTACTAAAAAAATTAAAATACTTATTTAATATAATAAATTTAAAAACTCACTCTAAATAAGTTATTTTATTAAATAAATTAACTTTTTCAATTGAATTACTTGAAATATCTAAAACAATTAATTCAATTTTCTTTATACTGAATTAAAGATTATTATATACATTAAGGCGTGAAAATAATTCTTTTTTTTTAATTAAACCCTTTCCAGCTATTTGTACTACCTTTTTTGGATTTTATTTCTCACAGTTATCAGGTTTCACACTCAGGAAGTTACTCATTTTCTTAATTTTTTTTTTGGAATTTTATGGTGGAAAATAGTTCCTTATTCACAGTTTTAATTTAATGATTCATTTTTCCCCATATTTTAATATGTTTCAATTAAATTTAATTATTTGGTTGTTTCACTTTACTATACTCTTTGTAAATACAATTGAAACGTCCCAGATGGTCCTCTTGCCTATAAAAGGGCTTTAGAGTCCTCTCTGGTAAACATCACTTACATACTTATACAAAATTAAATACTATTATTCTTATTATTTCTGTTGACGCTAGAGTCCTATAAAAATATTATATAAATAAGACTACAGTTGCTTTAAGTCTATTATTAATTATAGCTGATATTTAAGCAAAAAATAAAATTTCTTGCTTGATCATAAATACCCTTTTAAACCATAAATCTTTTCTTGTCACCTGTCCCAAGTTGTTGTTGCAATTTCCTTTTAAATAATATTTTATATTTCTTTTTTATTATTCCTTCTCTTATTACTCCCTTTCTTTTTCATTTTCTTCTTCTTACTATTTTTCCTCTTCCTCTTCTTCTCCTTCTTCTAGATGACCTGCCAACAATTGGAGGCCTTCCCAAACGACAACGACACTTCTCAACAAACAATGTAACGCATGGACCATGTAGCGCAAAATAGAAAATTTTTGCTGCAAACATTTTTTGAACTTGGGTTTGATCTTTTTGGTTTATAATATATTAAAGTATCTATATTTTAAAGTAATTTCTTAATCACTATAGTAAGTAAACCTTTGCACCTCTCAAATATATTATTTAATTTTTATTGCAATAACAGTGCCTTGGCTAATTTCCTGAGTCACTGAGTGTAAGTGATCATATTTTTTTAAAAAACATTTCCTACTTGACCATAATTGTCAGCCAGGCTGTCCCAGGAGCCCAGTAAATAGACATACAATTTATTGGAATTAAATAAAGACATAATAATTGCAGAGTATGCATTTAACATTAATATTATTTTACATAATAAATTTATATTAATATTTTATTTATATAAATAAAGTAAATATTATTTTAATTTTATTATAAGATAATTTAAAAGCATTTAATTATATTCCATAACAAAGGGCACATTGTTTATTTAATAATTATAAATTAATTAATTAAAAACTTATAAGATAATTTTATTTAAGTGTTTATCTTATATTGTAATTACTTTAATTAATTAAATTTAATTATTAAAATATACTTTTTCATATACTATTATCCATAATTATTGCCGCTGTTTTTTGGACCCTTAATTGTGTCAATAAAAAATTAAATAAATTATAATACTTATTTTATAAAATAGTATTAAAATTCTCAACTTAATTTAGTAATAAATTAATTACTTGTTTCATTTAAATTGATTATTTAATTACATAGTTGGAACAATTAATTAATTTCTTTATACTAAATTAAAATTGATTACATATTTTGTTGCATAAGAATATTTTTACTTGTTTCACTTAAAAACCCTTAAAGCATACTGTACCATCTGTTTTGAATTATTTTTTCTCATAGTTCCTAAGTCTCAGGCTTCTTTAGCTACTCACTATTTTTACTTACTGATTTTGGAATTAGTTGTGGGGAAATTTGGTTCTTATTTGGGGTTTTAATTATTTGTTTCATATTTTTCTCTAAATTGTTATGTTTCACTTATTCTTTTATTTTCTTGTTTCATCTTATTATGACTCTAGAATTTACAAATTTAGTGGAGCTTCAGAGGACCCATTGCCTGTAAAAAGGCCTTGGATAATCCCCTGTAGCCTCATCACTTACTACACAATCAAAACTTGAACATATTTTTAATATATTACGTTTATATTATTTTTATTAGTATTAAAATTCTAATTTAAAATTTTATATAACTAATTACAGGTTGCTTTAAGTCTGATAGTAATAATAGTGTTTTCCATGCAAAGAAAAGAACCCTTACTTTAAATAATATTGTCATTTAATAAAACCTCATTTTTGTGTCATCCCTCAAGTAACTTGTCGTTGCCTCTCTTTAAATAAATCCAATTATTTTATTACCTTATTGTTTCTACTTTCTATAAACCCTTCTTTCCTATTTTCCTTTCCTCCTCTTTTTCTTCCCCCTTTCTTTCCTTCTTCTAGACGACTGGCTGACAAGTGGGAGCCTTTCCAAACAAGGACTACGATCAATACTTGCAACAAACGACATAGCGCACGGACCACCCAGAAAAAAAGAAACTTTTGCCGCGACCATGTTTCGAACTTGGGTTCAATCTATTAGGTTTATATTAAATCAATTCATCATTTTGAAGTGATTTTCCAATCACTATAGTAAGTTAACCTTTGCACCTCTCACTCAGATTACTATATTTTTACTGCAATAACAGTGTTTGTGGCTTAATTGCTGATTCACTGAGTGTAAGTGTTCATTATTTTTTAATTTTTTTTTCTTAGTTGACCATTATAGATTGTTTAATTCCTCTTAGTCCTAGAAGAAATTAACATTATTATTAATAAAAATTAAATTATTAAATTAATTTTTATTATTATTGATTTTTGTTTAATTTTGGTTGACTTAAATAGTACTTTGTACTTAGTCCCATAAATTGCCATATTAAATTTTAGTAATTTAATTAATTGGTAGAAAATAACTTAATTGTTTATTCCCAATTTTCCTTTGCAGTCCATTTTATTAATTATTTTTTATAAATATTACTTTATATTAAAAATTTTTTTTTATAATTTAAATAATAAAACTTTTTTTTTAATAGTTGGATCAAATTATTAACTGAACTTTATGAATCTTTTTTTAAGAAATTAATTATTCTTTCCACTATTATGTCCAACAATTTGGCTAAGAAAATGGATAACATGCAAGTGTATGAAATTGAAATTGATTATGATTCTGATACTGTGAGTTCTTCTAAATTTGAACATAAAAAATCTAATGCTAACAAGAAAAATTCACATAATTCAGGATGTGGAAATGACAGGATAAGTAAACAAATCAAACCCCCTTCCCCCAGCACAACAGAAGGAAGTAAAACCTCCAGTACCTCAAGTAGGTCTTCCAAAAGGATTCAAAATAAAAAAACTTCCTCTGCCCCAGCAAATCAGCAATCTGTCCAGTCACATCAAAGAACTGAAGACAGAAAACATGAAATACAAGGCAAAAGTAGACACCTTGTGGGATCAAGTTCAGGAACTCAGGAACCAAAATCAGGCCCAGGCCCCTCCTCAGTTGCCTCCCAATCAGCCTCAGTTTCAGGCTCAACCTTCACAGCCCCCCAGCTCCTCCATCCAAAATCAAAGTACTATGGAAGTAGAGCAATGGAAATGGGATTATCTAATGAGTCACTACCAGCAGAATGTGCAACATCCTCCTCATCATCAGCCTGGCCCATCCAGAACACCCAATTTCCATCCTCCTCCTCATCCTTACCAACAAGGCAGGAGAAAGAAGGCCCAAGCCCAATCCCAAACTCAGTCTCAGGGGAAGTTTCCTCCTCTGCCATGGTAAGTAATTTGGTTGATAGTCACTTGGGAATGTTTTCTAATAAGACTTCTTCTGCAGGTAATATTATTGAGAATGGTGAAAGAACAGTTAAACCTGTTAAAAGACAGCTTCCTGTAACTAGTAGCCCTATTAATGTAATTAGAAAATTGTCATTTGATGAACCTTTACATTTGACTTCTACTTCTTTAATTAATCCTTCTCTTGCAATTAAGAATGATTCTGTTTCTCCTGAAGTCAATACCTTAATTGAGAAAACTTCTGAAGAAATATTGAAAGATACCCTTGATTTTAATGTTGTGAAAGACAAACATTTGAGAGATGTGTTAATCCATGAGAATTATAGATTAAATAATTTGCACTTGCAATTTAAAGTAAGTTCTTCTGTACAGGATACAGCTTATTTTAAAATCAAAGAAACCTTGAATATTGTTCCTAGCCAACAAAAACAAATAAGGAGTGACCATAGAGCTATCTCAGATAAAAATATCAATCTATATAAGACCTCGAGTGAATTGAAACCCCTTATTGAAGAAAATTATTCATTAAAAAGTGAAATAAAATCTCTACAAAATGAGTTTAAAAAGCTAAAGAATGATTTCCATGCACTAAGTGCCAAACACACAGTTTCTGAGGACAGAAATGTTCTATCTCTTGCAAAAGTAAATGACCAGATGTCTGAAATTCCAAGGATAAGAAACTATGTGTCTGACCTGCAGGAAAAATTCTCAACCTTAACCATCAATAATGGTATGAATGAGAATGCTGTCCATAAGCTGCATAAAAATAAAGAAAAAGAACCTGAGCAGAGTTCCTCCTTTCTTCCTCATATTTCAACCATTAAACAAACTGACAATGAGTCTGTAAAATCTTTTGCTACTAGAAAAAAATCTTGTGATGGTCATGCACCAGCTGTTTCTGTAAATAATGAAATTTCTGAACACCTGGCTAAACTTCAGGAATTATTAATGATGAATAATTCAAACAAAAAAATGAACCATCCCAGTAGTCAGAAAAATTGGCCTAAGTTGGACCAATATCCTACCTTTGATGGTGATTCTTCCTCTGATTGGCAACACTTTATCCAAAGAATTGATAATTTAAAGAGTTATTATAAACTACCTGATGAGGAAATTGTTTCTAAGCTAATTTCTTTATTTTCCAATGTAGCCTTGATGTGGTATGAATCTGTCCTTTTGGATAACAATCATTATACATGGAATGATTAGAAATCCTTGATTGAGAATCAGTTTGGTGGTTCAAAATTCAGGTTAGCTCAGCAAAGACTGTATGAGAATACCAGATATTTATCCTCGTCTGTTGAAAAGCCCATTTTTTTTCTTATGAAAGTAACAAAAATCCTAAGAGCAATTGATCCAAAGATGGATTATGATATTTGGAGAGATAAAATCTTGTATAAATTACCAAATTCTCTTAGAGATTTGATTGTGGCTAGAACTGAGCATGTAAGGGAAAATTCTTCTTTCATTAATATCTGTAATGAGGTACTACTCAACCATAGATATGAACCAAAGAATTACCTTTGTAAATCTTATAATGATCAGAATAAACCTTCTACAAAACTCCCAGAAAAATCTGTTAAACCCTCTGCCCCAGTTGCTCCTAAAAAATATGCAACAAATACTTGTTATAAATGTAACAAACCATGGCAAAAGGGTCATGTTTGTGACAAGAAAATTCATCTTGTTGAACAGAATGAAGACACTGATGAAGCTGAAATTGATGTCAATAATTCTTCTAGTGATTGTGAAAGTAATATCTCTTATGGCAATGACTCTGTTAAAGATGTTTTAATGTTAGAACAGGATTTCCATTATTTAGATAATATATCTGAAGAATGTGTATTGGATTTATCTTCAGTGGAAAATGCTGAAATAATTAAAGATATTAATCACAATCCTATAGCCATATCCCCTTTGAAGGCACCTGTTATCATTAATGGTAAAAATGTTGATGTAGTTCTTGATTCTGGTGCTAGAGGAAGTATAATGTCTGAAAAATCTTTAGCTTCAGTAGAGAAGGATTATCTGAATAAATTATTACCTATAACTTCTGAAAAATGGAGAGGGAATGGTTCTACCTTAATTCCTATTGGAAAATACAAAACCTCTGTATTCTTCAAATATAATGGTGGTTTTGTCAGAGATATTTGTGAATTTGTTGTCATGCAAAATGATAATTTAAGAAACTGGTTTATTATTGGTATTGATATTTTAACCATGTTTGGTGTGAGATTAGACCCAGCAAATAATTGCTTCACCTTGGGATTGAATGGAAAAGGAAATTCAAAATTTCCTCCTCTAGAAAACCTTCTGGGAATCTGTTAAAGTCTTGTAACTCACTAATCCAGTGTAAAGGCAGAACAACAATTGAAATGGATGATTTATTAAATGAAATAAATACTGCTTCTTTTGGTGATCAGTTAACTAGTGAACAAAAGGATTCTATTATTGCCTCAATTACCTCTTTCCCTATGGCTTTTGCTCATGGTTCTCATGTCTTAGGAATTGTTCAGGAATAAATGAAAATTACCTTATCCTGTAACTTGAGTGATATCCCTCCTAATCTTAAGAAAAAACTATATCCTGCTTCTCCAACAAAAAGAAAGGATATTGAAGATAATATTGCCACATTATTAATAATGAATATCATTGAGAAAGTTGATGTCACCCCCAAATATTGTGTCATCTCCTCAGTCTTGATTTCTTATGAAAAAGATAAGGCTAGATTATGTGGTGATTACAGAGCATTGAACACTTATACTGATGATGATATTTATCCTTTACCCAGAATTAATTCAATACATGCTACCTTGCAAGGTGCAAAATTTATTAGTTGTCTGGATGGTAATAAAGGATATCATCAAGTTCCAGTTGAGAAAAATTTTAAAAACTTTTTGCTTATTGCTACTCATATGGGAATATATAAGTATGTTAGGATGCCATTTGGCCCTAAAAATGCTCCTCCAGTTTTTCAAAAAGTCATGGATAACACTTTCCATCAAGAAATAATTGAAGGATGGCTCATGGTTTATATTGATGACATTATACTTTTTTCTAAAGCTTTTGATGAACATATGATTCACTTAAATAGATTTTTCCAAAAAATGGATGAAATCAATATGACCTTGTCCTTAAAAAAGTGTAAATTTGGTTTTCAATCCTTGAAAGTCCTTGGCCATGTTGTGTCAGGCTTACAAATTTTTGTAGACCAAAACAAAGTTGCTGCCATTCAAAATGTGAAAGCACCAACGTCTGTAAGAGAAATCCAAAGTTTTTTGGGTATGTGTGGCTATTATAGACAATATATTAAAAATTATTAGGTCATAGCCTTGCCTCTTACAAAACTGACAAGAAAAGATGTTGCCTTTCTCTGGAATAATAACTGTCAAAAAGCTTTTGATACATTAAAAAGTTGCTTAATGACAGCCCCTATATTGGCTCTTCCAGATTTCAATAAACCTTTTGTCCTATACACAGATGCTTGCTTTGTTGGTCTGGGTGCTGCCCTACACCAGAAAGAAGTTATAAATGATAAATCCTCAGAGGTTATAATTTGTTATATTTCAAGAACCTTAAGAAATAGTGAATTGAAATATGGTGCCACTCAATTAGAGTGCTTAGCAGTTGTTTGGGCTCTTGAGAAACTTCATTACTATCTAGATCACCAAGGTTTGAATTGGTAACTGACTGTAGTTCTTTAAAGTCCCTCTTAAACCTGAAAACACCTAACAGACATATGTTCAGGTGGCAACTTGCTGTTCAAGAATACAGAGGACAGATGAGAATTATCCATAGGGCTGGAAATGTTCACTCCAATGTTGATATGCTCTCCAGATTAACTCTGAAAAATAATGACTCAAATCCTGCTTATGTACCTGAAGATGATACTGTTCATATCTATGGTATACTTATAGTTGATATGGAAGTGGAGTTATTACAATTAATTTTGGATTCATATGATAAGGATTCTGATTTAAATAAATTAGTTACTATCTTGAATGATCCTAAAAATGCTTCTATTCAGGAATTGATTAAAACTCTTCCGGCTAAATATTAGAATGCTTTAATTAAGGGAATGTTTTCTATTGAAGATGGATATATTTATTATAAAAGAAAGCTTACTAATGTAATTGTAATTTCTCCTTCTATGAAAGAAATTATCCTCAAACTTTTTCATGATGACATATTAGCTGGTCATTTTGATCTTGAGAAGACACTGATTAGACTCAAAAACACTACTTGGTGGGCTAATATGTCTGAAGATGCAAATTTATATGTTGAATCTTGTGATTCATGCGAGAAATCCAAAAGAATGACTGGTAAGAGAGCAGGGTTATTACAGCAAATTGAAGCACCTGATGCTCCCTGGAAAATCATTAATATGGATTTTGTCACTGGTCTTCCTATTAAAGGTAAAGAAAATTATAATTCTTGTTGGGTAATAGTGGATAAATTTACTAAAATGTGCAAATTTGTTCCCACCCATAAAGATGTCTCTACCAAATACTTGGCTTTCTTATGGTGGTGTAATATGTTCAATATAGTTGGATTCCCTAGAGCCATTATATCTGACAGAGATCCAAAATTTACATCTGAATTCTTGATGTCTCTAATGGATATATGTGGTTGTGAATTAAAATTATCTACTGCTCACCATCCCCAAACTGATGGTCTAGCTGAAAGAATGTTTCAAACTCTAGAGGATATGATTAGAAGGTATTGTGCCTTTGGATTGGAATATAAAGACAATGACAGATTTACTCATGACTGGGTCACCTTATTACCTGGTCTTGAATTTGCTTACAATAGCACTGTTCACTCTGTTACTTAAAAGAAACCTTTTGAGATTTGGCTAGGTTATGTCCCTCATACTCCTGCTCAAATACTCAATAGTAAATTGCCTAAATTGGAATTACACCCTGGTGTCAAATCTTTTGTTAAAATGCAACAACTGTGCAGAAAACATGCTCAATCTTGTATTGATAAAGCATTTGAATATGAGAAGAAGAGATGGGATAAATCCCATAAAGAACACACATTTAAAGAGGGTGATGAAGTGTTGATATCTACTGTCCACTTCAGTTTACAGGGTAACAACAAATTAAAAAGATCCTTTTGTGGGTCCTTTTGTTGTGAAAAAATTATTGGATATAATGCAGTTGAAGATGTGTTATACTCTCCATATGATAGAAAACATCCTGTTTTACCCATTTTCCTGTTAAAACCTTATACTTCCAACAGTGACTTATTTCCAAAAAGAAGAGGTAGACCTAAGAAAAACCCTCAGGAAGTCACAGAAACTGCAGAAATTGATAAAATTCTCAATGATAGAATTATCACTTCTGAAAGAGGTACTGAGTATTTATTGAGATTTAAAAATAAGTCATCTGAATATGATGCATGGATACCTGGTAAAGAAATTTCAAACCTTCCTACTCTATTAAAAAAGTATAATAAGAAAAAGTCATAGCATTTTTTTTAATGATTTTTTTGGAGTGAGGGAGTGTCAGCCAGGCTGTCCCAGGAGCCCAGTAAATAAACATACAATTTATTGGAATTTAATAAAGAAATAATAATTGCAGAGTATGCATTTAACATTAATATTATATTACATAATAATTTTATATTAATATTTTATTATAAGATAATTTAAAAGCATTTAATTATATTCCATAACAAAAGGCACATTGTTAATTTAATAATTATAAATTAATTAATTAAAAACTTATAAGATAATTATATTAAAGTGTTTATCTTATATTGTAATTACTTTAATTAATTAAATTTAATTATTAAAATATACTTTTTCATATACTATTATCCATAATTATTGCCGCTGTTTTTTGGACCCTTAATTGTGTCAATAAAAAATTAAATAAATTATAATACTTATTTTATAAAATAGTATTAAAATTCTCAACTTAATTTAGTAATAAATTAATTACTTGTTTCATTTAAATTAATTATTTAATTACATAGTTGGAACAATTAATTAATTTCTTTATACTAAATTTAAATTGATTACATATTTTGTTGTGTCAAAATATTTTTACTTGTTTCACTTAAAAACCCTTTAATCATACTGTACCATCTGTTTTGAATTATTTTTTCTCATAGTTCCTAAGTCTCAGGCTTGTTTAGTTACTCACAATTTTTACTTACTGATTTGGGAATTAGTTGTGGGGAAATTTGGTTCTTATTTGGGGTTTTAATTATTTGTTTCATATTTTTCTCTAAATTGTTATGTTTCACTTATTCTTTTATTTTCTTGTTTCATCTTATTATGACTCTTGTATTTACAAATTTAGTGGAGCTTCAGAGGACCCATTGCCTGTAAAAAGGCCTTGGATAATCCCCTGTAGCCTCATCACTTACTACACAATCAAAACTTGAACATATTTTTAATATATTACGTTTATATTATTTTTATTAGTATTAAAATTCTAATTTAAAATTTTATATAACTAATTACAGGTTGCTTTAAGTCTTATAGTAATAATAGTGTTTTTCGCGCAAAGAAAAGAACCCTTACTTTAAATAATATTGTCATTTAATAAAACCTCATTTTTGTGTCATCCCTCAAGTAACTCGTCGTTGCCTATCTTTAAATAAATCCAATTATTTTATTACCTTATTGTTTCTACTTTCTATAAACCCTTCTTTCCTATTTTCCTTTCCTCCTCTTTTTCTTCCCCCTTTCTTTCCTTCTTCTATACGAGTGGCCGACAATAAAATAGTTATACTCTTAGCCCTAGAGGATAATTAAATTTTTTTAATAAAATTATTAAATTAATTTTTTTTGAAATTTTTGATTTATAGGTTGACCATAACAGTTATTGGCAAGTCATCTAGAAGAAAAAGAATAGGGTAGAGAAAACTGGAAGGGGATAGAAATAATAACAGCGGAGTTTACAAAGTAATAGGATAGAGAGAAAAACAATAGGACTTATAAAAAATAATTGAATTAAAGATGAGAAATGCAAAAACAAATACTAAGGACTGATATAACAATGAGCTTAATTTATTTGCAAAATGTTTTACTTGAGTAAGTGGATTCTTCTCTGCACGGCTAACAACAATTATTATTAATAGACTTAAAGCGACCTTAATTTATGTAAGACAAGGACTTAGGGCAGAAATAGTAATCCCAAGTAAGCAGGTGGATGAGCTCAAGGGAGTACGAAGCAGTAAATACCTTAGGGCAGCAATAGTAATCCCAAGTAAGCAGGTGGATGAGCTCAAGGGAGTACAAAGCAGTAAATACCTGCAGGAGTCGTTGGTTAACTTTTATATTGCAAGTGGACTAGACAGTTTGTATAGGATAAGACAAGGAAAGTGTAAAAAGTACCTTAGTGCAGCAATAGTAATGCCAAGTAAGCAGGTGGATGAGCTCAAGGGAGTACGAAGCAGTAAATACCTAAGGATCATGAGATAGAGGATAGTAAATAACGGGAAGGAGGAGAGAAAGATAAGAAATACACACCTGCAGGAGTCGTTGGTTAACTGAGGAAAGATAGTAGTCGATAGACCCTATTTAACCTCAAGAGACCAATGACTACTGCAGGTGCGATGATTAGTTACATGTAGTGGGTTGATTAATTTCTAATTAATGTGGTAAGCAGAGAGAAGTAGATACGCTCAAATGCGTGATCTAGCAGAAAAAGCTATTACTAAACATTTTCGTGATGGGTGTAAATACAAGGGACAGTTATGCAGGAATTGCTAATAGGAGTGTAATTACTAAGTGACAAAAGGTGAGAAGACAAAAAGGGAGGAAAAGTCATTGCGTCAATTCTAACACCCTCCTGTCTTGTGATTTGGGAAGCAGTAATCCACAAGAGTTGAGGAATGTCGTAAGGGTTTTTCCTGGAGTAGATTTCGTGAGGCAGTCGGCAAGCATTGAGGAGGTCGGAGTATACGGAATTTCGATATTACCAAGTAGAACTTGTTCCCGAATCCAGTGGTATTGTACTTCGATGTGTTTTGTTCTTGCTTGAAATATGGGATTTTGAGAGAGTGCTATGGCGCCTTGGTTATCTCCATACAAGGTCAGAGGGCAAGAGATTGGAATATTGATTGATTCGAAGAGATGTTTGAGCCAAATGGCTTCTTGTCCAGCAGTAGTACAAGAACGATATTCAGCTTCTGAAGAAGAGAGTGCAACAGTAGGTTGTTTTCTGGATTGCCATGAAATGGCACCACCGTTTAGGAGGAAAAGATATCCTGTGGTGGATCTATGGGTACTGGGACATCCAGCCCAAACTGCATCGGCAAAACCAGTAGGATTTGACCATGAGAAATGACCTTGAGGATGGAGGGATGAGTCCAGTTGTGAGTAGGTAAGAGAGAGATCTTTGCTTCCAGCTAGGTACTGAAGAACGTGTTTGAAAGCTATCCAATGAGGGATCCCGGGTTGTTCGAGGTGCTGGGATAGTTGACTCACTGAGAAGGCCAGATCGGGTCTAGTACATTGTACCAGGTAATTGAGGGACCCAATGGCTCGTCGATAATTGATTTTGAGGTTGTTGAAATTTTGGATCTCTGCTGGAGTAGCCCGGATAAGATGATCATGAGGAAGAAGTGGTGTTGCCACTGATTTGCAAGAGGCCATATTGTATTCTTTGAGTAGATTTACGATGTATGAGGGTTGAGAGAGGCTGATGGTCCTTTGTTGACTGTCGTGTGTGATTTTCATACCTAGGAAGTAGGAGAGGGGGCCGAGAAATTCCATGTTGAATCTTTCTTTGATTTTACCTTTGAATTGGGTTAGATCTTTACCAAATACAGCCAGATCGTCCACATGGAGGTAAACAAATACAGGATTATCAGTGTTTTTTGAGAAAAATAAGCAAGGATCGGCACTAGAGGGAAACATATCGATGGCAGAGAAAAAGTTGTTGATTTCTTTTTACCAACATCAGGGTGACTGCTTGAGACCATAGATGGATTTCTGCAATTTTAGTATTGGGTTGGTGATTGAGGAAGGTGTTGCAACACCAGAGGGAATTCTAATATACACGTCTTCCTCTAACGTCCCATGAAGAAAGGCCCCCTTTACATCCATATGCTCCATACTATAGTTATTTTGGATGGCAAGAGCTAGGAGGATGCGAAAGGTGGTGAGCCGGCCGGTTGGAGCAAAAGTCTCGAAGTAATCGATCCCTTCTTGTTGTAAGAACCCTTGGGCACATAAACAGGCCTTGAATTTTGCGATACCTCCATCTTCGGTTTCTTTGACAGTAAAGACCCATTTCGCGCCGATGGTTTTGACTGCAGTGGGCTTCTCTATAACTTCCCAGACACAGTGGGTATCCATGTTCTCTAACTCGGTCTTAATTGCATTGGACCAGGCATCTGACTCGAGTCCAGTGATTGCCTCATTGAAGTTCCTAGGTATGGGTACTTCAGCGGCAAGTGGAGTTGTCGTGGATAGGAGTGACCTGTCAGGGGGTCGGCGAGTGCGAGGATAATTTAGGATGTTATTTGGGTTAATGTCAGAGGAGATTTCCTGCAACGGGGGAACATCATCAGGAACATGGGTGAACCTGTCACATACTGGAATGCGCTTAGGTCTAATGAGTTCCAAAACCTCTTCATCATCCTCAGACTTGGAGTTGGGAGTTGAGTTGGATGAGATCCCATCTGATGGAGCATCTGGTGATGGGTTTGACATTGATGCCTCATCGTTACTGTCAGGTTCAGGGGAGTCATGAGGTAACCCGGTGGTTAGGAGGTTGTCTTCTGTTAGGGGAGGAAAAGGAAAAAGCTGATTTGTAACAGTTGACTGCCGGATTTTTAGAAAAGAGAATTCTTCCTCATTGAAGACAACGTCATGAGAATATGAGATGTTATGGGTTTTAGGGTCAAGTAGCCGGTAGGAACTCAGTGTCTCATCGTAGCCCACAAGGATATACAGGTGTGAAGATGAGTCAAATTTACCTTTGCGCAATTTTTTTGGAATGAGTGCATAAGCGCTACATCCAAAGGTTCGAAGGTGAGTAAGTTTAGGGGGAGTTCCATACAATTGCTCAAAAGGTGACTTCATGTGTTGAGTTTTAGTGGGAGTGTGATTGTACAAGTATACAGCTGTGGTTACAGCTTCTGCCCAGAGTTCCGGGGGTAGGTTGGTGTGAAATAATAATGCTTTGGCTTTCTCTGTAGTGGTTCGGTTAGCGCGTTCAGCTACAGGGTTCTGTTTAGGAGTATATGGAGCGGTAATATGCATTTGTATTCCCTCACTCATCAGATAATTTTTAAACTCTTTATTGCAATATTCCCCTCCACCATCATTGACTAAGTGACAAATTTTTTTATTTAGTGCTAATTCAATAGTTTTCTTGAAATGTAGGAATATTTGGAAAGTATCACTCTTATTTTTAAGGATATAAATGAAACGATATGACGTAAAGTAGTCAGTTAATTGAAAGTAATAGAGACTACCGCCAAGGGACGGGGGAAAGATCTTTCCGCTTAAGTCAGAGTGGATATATTCAAGAGGTCTTGATGCCTTAGGAAGGGAGCCGGGAAATGGTAAGGAGTGATGTTTTGCTTCGACACAGCTTTCACAGAATGGATCAGTAGAGTCAGAAGGTTTGATCTGCTGATGAGTCCGCAGATAGTCCATTACGGTTTTTCCCGGGTGTCCTAGTCTGTTATGCCAAATGGCAGAGGAGTTAGCAACTGAAAGAAAAGAAACATTAGCAGAGGGAGACTCACCAGTGAAAACGTCTTTGAGAACAAGTAAATCATCCTCAAACACTCCTCTCAGTCTGAATCCAGACTTTGTGATGAGAGAGAAGTCGTTTCCATTGATGGTGAGTTCCATGCTTTTGAGTCTTTTTCGTAGTGCACCGAGACTAATGAGGTTTAGTTTTAGAGAAGGTACAAGGAGGCAGTTTTCCAGGGGGGTTCTCTGGTTGTGTGACCCGAGGATAACTGTTCCGAATCCTTCTGAGGGTACAGTACTTTTGTCCCCGAATGCGACAGATGATTTAGAGGGGGTAAATGAGCAGAAGTGTTCAATGGAATTGAACATGTGTTGCGTAGCACCGCTGTCCAAGACAAAAATGTTGTTGGGGACACTAGCGAAAATTGAGAGGCATTTAGAGATTGTCGGTTGGACTGATGATAAGTCAAGGGGAGTCGGTGTTATTTCGACAGCTATATTGGCTTTGGCGGTTTCGGGTCTTTTGTTTCTTAGGTGAGGATGTAATTGAAAACATTCGGACTCCTGATGTTTGGTTTTGGGGTTGTGCTTACCACCAGTACAGATTTTGTAGTTTCGTTTTTTGGTGGTTTGAAAAGCTTTAGGCTGGTCATTCTGGGTTATGACTTTTTCCAAATTGTGGTTGTCGAGAGAATCAATGAGGGTTTTTACTGTGATGGATTCTTTTCGAGCTTGGGCATTATGGAGAAGAGCATCTCGAAGTGAAGAGAATTCCTTGGGGAGTCGATAAAGGAAGTATGAGGCTAGTAAGTGTTCCTTTAATTCAATTTTAACGGCGACTAATTCGGCTTCAATGTTTTTTATGAGTTCAATATATTTATTAATGTCTCCTGGGTAGGAGACTAGGGCAAATTTTTGAAAGACTCGCATTTGGTTATTTTCACTCGAGGATTTATAATGGGACTCAAGATCAGACCATAGTTGGTGAGGGTCATTTTTATTTGCAATGGTCACAAAAAGTCTGAGATGGTAAGGGTTCATGAACTGGGTCATGAGGCCAGTCGCTTTTTGTTTGCGTAATTTAAACGGAGAGTGATCTGGGTCAGACTCAGAGGGAGTTTTAGCGTTGTTGATGACAATATCATAGAGGTTTTGTTGCATGAATATGCTCTCCATTCGGAATGCCCACAGTTGATAGTTGTCTTTGTCTAGGACGGGAACACCAGTAAGGTTTACGTCGGAGGTCTGCATGATTGAGTAGAGATAGTGAAAAACAATTGACTGGAATAAAGTAATGTAGACAACCGGTCTCATAATCTGTAAGACAAGGACTTAGGGCAGCAATAGTAATCCCAAGTAAGCAGGTGGATGAGCTCAAGGGAGTATGAAGCAGTAAATACCTTAGGGCAGCAATAGTAATCCCAAGTAAGCAGGTGGATGAGCTCAAGGGAGTACGAAGCAGTAAATACCTGCAGGAGTCGTTGGTTAACTATTATATTGCAAGTGGACTAGACAGTTTGTATAGGATAAGACAAGGAAAGTGTAAAAAGTACCTTAGGGCAGCAATAGTAATCCCAAGTAAGCAGGTGGATGAGCTCAAGGGAGTACGAAGCAGTAAATACCTAAGGATCATGAGATAGAGGATAGTAAATAACAGGAAGGAGGAGAGAAAGATAAGAAATACACACCTGCAGGAGTCGTTGGTTAACTGAGGAAAGATAGTAGTCGATAGACCCTATTTAACCTCAAGAGACCAATGACTACTGCAGGTGCGATGATTAGTTACATGTAGTGGGTTGATTAATTTCTAATTAATGTGGTAAGCAGAGAGAAGTAGATACGCTCAAATGCGTGATCTAGCAGAAAAAGCTATTACTAAACATTTTCGTGATGGGTGTAAATACAAGGGACAGTTATGCAGGAATCGCTAATAGGAGTGTAATTACTAAGTGACAAAAGGTGAGAAGACAAAAAGGGAGGAAAAGTCATTGCGTCAATTCTACCAATTTATTTATTAAATATTTACACTAGATTGTTTGTAATACTAAAAGAAATAAAAATAATAGTTTAATAAGTAGTTAAAATAATTTTAATGCAAGTGATGATTGCCAGAGAAGATTCCAAGGCCCTTTTATAGGCAAGAAGACCATCTCAAGCATCTCATATGTATTTAAAAATAATATATTAATGTAAAACAAACAAGTAATTTAATCTAATTAAAACATACAGAAATAAGAGGAAAATTGAACCAATAAAGTAAACCCATGAATAAGAAACAACTTTCCCACCATAAAGTCCCAAAACAAATATGTAATATAATAAATAGCTACATAAGTATGAAACCTGAGAATTGTGAGAAAAGAAAATATAAAACAGATAGTACATATAGCTGAAAAGGGTTTAATTAAAACAAAAGGAATTATTTTCATGCTTTAATAAATATTATTACAGTATAAAGAAAATTAAATTAATTATTTTAACTATTTCAAGTGATCTAATTATTAATTTAATTGAAACAACTAATTAATTTAATAAAATAACTTATTTATAGTGAGAATTCAAATTCGTCATATTAAATAAGTATTTTAATTAATTTAGTAATTTTAGTGACACAATTAAGGGTCAAGGAAGCACCCAATATTTATGGATAGTATAATGTGATAATTTGTATTTAGTTTATATAAATTTTATTTTCTAAATTTTAATTACATTATAAGTTTAATTTACACTTATAATATAGTTTTAAATAATTAATTTATTGACTTAGAAATATGAAATACATATGAAATGTGCCATGATGTTATAGAATATAATATCTATTTATGTAATAAAAATTTTCTTAATAATGAATATAATAGTTATTTTACTTATAAAATATTTATATAATTTTATTCAATAAGATATTTTATTGTAACTACATAAAATATATAGCATTATTCTCTTAAATGATTCCAGTAATTTTTTATATAATTTACTTGGCTCCTGAGATAGCCTGGCTGACACTCCCTCACTCTAAAAAAACAATAAAAAAAATTCTAATATTTTTTCTTTTTATACTTTTTTAACAGAGTAGGAAGATTTGAAATTTCTTTTCCAGGTATCCATGCATCATTTTCAGATGACTTGTTCTTATATCTCAATAAATATTCAATACTTCTGTCAGAAGTGATAATTCTATCATTGAGAATTTTATCAATTTCTGCAGTTTCTGTGACTTCCTGAGGGTTTTTCTTAAGTCTTCCCCTTCTTTTAGGAAATAAGTTACTGTTGGAACTATAAGTATTAAGCAAGGAAATGGGGAAAACGGGGTGTTTTCTATCATAAGGAGAATACAATACAACTTCTACTGCATTATAACCAACCATTCTTTTAACAAAAAATGGTCCCACAAAAGGATCTTTTAATTTGTCATTGCCTTGTAAATTGAAATGGACAGTAGATATCAACACTTCATCACTTTTTTTAAATGTGTATTCTTTAAGGGATTTATCCCATCTTTTCTTTTCATATTCAAATGCTTTATCAATACAGCTTTGAGCATGTTTTCTGCATAGCTGTTGCATTTGCATAAAAGATTTTACACCAGGGTGTAGCTCCAACTTAGGTAATTTATTATTGAGAATTTGAGCAGGAGTATTTGGGACAGAACATAACCAAAGTTTAAAAATCTTGTTCTACGTGACAGAATAAACAGTGCTATTATAAGTAAATTCAAGTCCTGGTAATAGAGTGACCCAGTCATGAGTAAATCTGTCATTGTCTTTATATTCTAATCCAAAGTCACAATACCTTCTAATCATATCTTCCAGAGTTTGATTCATTCTTTCAGATAAACCATGACTCTGAGGATGGTGAGCTGTAGAAAATTTCAACTCACAGCCACAAATATCCATCAAAGAGGTCCAAAACTCAGATGTAAATTTTGGATCTCTATCAGAGATAATGTCTTTTGGAAATCCAACAATATTAAACATGTAAGACCACCATAAGAAAGCTAATTATTTTGTGGATACATCTTTGTGGGTGGGAATAAATTTGAACATTTTGGTAAATCTATACACTATTGCCTAACAAGAGTTATAACTGTCTTTACCTGCTACAGGAAGACCAGTGACAAAATCTATGTTAATTATTTGCCAAGGAGCATCAGGTGCTTCAATATTGTTTAACAATCCTGCTCTTTTACCTGTCAATCTCTTACATTTTTGACAAAAATCACAAGATTTAACATACAATTTAGTGTCTTCAGACATATTAGCCCACCATGCAGTGTTTTGAATTCTGATAATTGTTTTTTCAAGATCAAAATGTGCTGCTAATATGTCATCATGACATAGTTTGAAGAAGGTTTCTTTCATGGAAGGAGGAATAAGACTGACATTGATCAGCTTTCTCCTGTAGTAAATATAACCATCTTCAATGGAAAACTTTCCTTTACTCAAAACACTCTAGTACTTTGGAGGAAAAGTTTTTATTAACTCTTGGATAGAAGCATGCTTTGAATCATTCAAGATTGTAACCAATTTATTCAAATCAGAATCTTGATCATATGAATCCAGAATTTATTGTAACAGTTCCTCTTCCATATCAACAATGTATATACCATGTATATGTACTGTATCATCTTTAGGTACATTGGCTAGATTGAAAACATCATTTGGAAGAGTTAATCTAGACAACATGTCAATATTTGGATGAACAATTCCATCCCTGCGAATAATAGTCATCCTACCTCTGTATTCTTGAACAGCTTTTTGCCATCTAAACATATGTCTTTTAGGTGTTTTCAAGTTTAAGAGGGATTTCACAGAACTGAAATCAGTAACTAATTCAAATTTTTGATCATCCAAGTAGTAATGAAGCTTCTCTAAAGCCCATACATTTTCTAAGCACTCTAATTGAGTGGCACCATATTTCAATTCAATTTTTCTTAAGGTTCTTTAAATATAACAATTTACTACTTCTGAAAATTTTTCATTAATAATTTGTTTTTGATGTAGATCAGCTCCAAGTCCAATAAAACATGCATCTGTATAAAGAACAAAAGGTTTATTAAAATCTGGAAGGGCAAGGATTGGTGCTGTCATTAAACACTTCTTTAACATATAAAAAGCTTTTTGAGCCTCCTCATTCCATATATAAGCCACATCGTTTCTTGTTAGTTTGGTAAGTGGTAAGGCTATTACTTGATAGTTTTTTATATATTGTCTATAGTAGCTACACATTCTCAAGAAACTCTGTATCTCTTTTACAGAAGTTGTTGCTGACACATTTTGGATAGCAGAAACTTTTCCTTGGTCAACACAGATTTGTAACCCAGGAACTACATGACCTAGGACTTTCAAGGATTACAACCCAAATTTACACCTTTTTAAGGATATACTCAGGTTAATTCCATCCATTTTCTGGAAGACTCTTCCTAAGTGTTGGATATGTTCATCAAAAGATTTAGAAAAAACTATGAAGTCATCTACATAAACCATTAGCCAATCTTCAATTATTTTCTGATGAAATGTGTTTTCCATTACTTTTTGGAATACTGAAGGGGCATTTTTAGGGCCAAAAGGCATCCTAACATATTTTTAAATTCCCATATGGTTTTCAATTAGCAAAAAATTTTGGGAAGATTTTTCAACAGGTATTTGATGATAAAATTTATTACCATCCAGACAACTTATGAATTTTTTACCTTGCAAGGTAGCATGTATAGAGCTAATTCTGGGTAAAGAGTAAATATCATCTACAGTATAAGTATTCAAGGATTTATAATCTCCACAAAGTCTTGCTTTATCTTTCTCATAGGATATTAAAACTGGATAGATGACACACAATTTGGGTGTAAAATCCAGTTTTTAAATGATATTCATACCTAATAAAGTTGAGATACTATCTTCAATATCTTTTCTCTTTGTGGGAGAAGTGGGATAAGGTTTTTTCTTAAGTCTAGGAGGTATTTCATTCAAAATGCAGGATAAAAAAGTTTTCATTTCATCTTTAAGCAATCCTAACACATGGGAACCATGAGAAAAAGCCATTGCGAAAGATGTGATTAAGGCTATTATTGAAACTTTTTAAGTATCAATTAATTGATTACCAAAAGAAGCAGTTTCAATCTCAGACAATAATACATCCATTTACTCAGTTTGTCTGCCTTTACATTGGATCAAAGAATGACAAGATTTTAATAAGGGTTCAGAATGCTTTTTACAAGAAGAATTTTTAAATTATCTTTTCCCATTCATGCCCAAGGTAAAACGATTGTTTGCAGGATCCAATTTAATTCCAAACATGGTTAATATGTCATTTCCCATGATGAACCAATTGCTTAAATTGTCATTTTTCATAACAAAATATTCACAAATAGCTCTGACAACACCACCATTATATTTAAAGAATACAGTGGTTTTGTATTTGCCAATGGGACATAAAACAGAGCCATAACCTTTCCATTTTTCAGATGTTATATGTAATAATTTTCATTGATAATCCTTATCTACAGAAGCAAGTGCTTTTTCAGACACTAAAATTCTTCCAGCACCAGAGTCAAGAATAACCTCAACATTTTTACCATTTATGATAACTGGTGCTCTCAAAGGTGATATTAAAATGGAACTGTCAGTAATATCTATAATTACTTCACCATTTTATACACAAGATAAGTCAATATCACAATTATCAGACCAATTATCTAAATATTGGATATCCTTTTCTAAAACCAGAACTTCCTGAGAAGACTCATGGTAATAAAGGTATTACTATTAAAGTCACTTGAGGAATCATCAAGATCAGCTTGTCTTTTTTAAGATTCCTCATTTTGTTCATCAAGATGAATATTCTTGTCACAAATATGTCCTTTTTGCCATGTTTTATTATATTTAAAACAAGTATAGTTGCATAATTCTTTGGAGCAACTGGGGAAGAGGGTCTACCAGTTTTTTCTGGAAGTTTTGTGGAATGATTTTGTTGTTCATGATAAGATTTGACAGGATGAATCCTTGGTTCATATCTATGATTTCATAGGACTTCATTACAGATATTAATAAAGGAAGAATTATCTCTTACTTGCTCAGTCCTTGCCACAATCAAATCTCTCAGAGAATTCGGTAATTTATAAAGAATTTTATCTCTCCAAATATCATAATCCATTTTAGGATCCATGGCTTTAAATATTTTTGTAATTTTCATAAGGAAAAGAATAGGGTTTTCAGCAGAGGAGGATGCATATTTAGAATTCTCATATAATCTCTGCTGGGCAAGCCTGAATTTGGAACCACCAAATTGATTTTCAATTAATGTTTTCCACTCTTTCCAAGTATAATGTCGATTTTCCAGTAAGACAGATTTATACCACATTAAAGCTACATTGGAAAATGAAGAAATTGATTTAGAGAAAATTTCTTCATCTGGAAATTTATAAGAGTTTTTCAGATTATCAATTCTCTGAAAAAAGTGTTGCCAGTCTGATGAAGAGTCACCATCAAAAGTGGGATATTGATTCAGTTTGGGACAATTTTTTTGGCTACTGGGGTGGTCCATCTTTTGATTTGAATTATTTAACATTAATAATTCTTAAAGTTTTTCCAGGTGTTCAGAAATTTCATTATTTACAGAAAAAGCTGGTTCATGACCATAAAAAGATTTTTTGCTAGTAGCAAATGATTTTACAGACTCATTGTCAGTTTTTTTAATGGTTTAAATATAGGGAAGAAAAGAGCTGCTTTGTTCAGGCCCCTTCCCTTTATTTTTATGCAACTAATGGGCAGAATATTTATGTACACCATAATGGTTGACAGCTAAGGCTGAGAATATTTCCTGTAGGTCAGACAAAGAATTTCTTGTCCTTTGAATTTCATACATCTGGTCATTTATTTTTGCAAAGGATGAAACATTTCTGTCCTCAAAAACTGTGTATTTGGTACTCAAAGCTTGGAAATCATTTTTCAGCTTTTTCAACCCATTGTTTAGAGACTTAATTTCATTTTCAATGAAGAATTCTCTTCAATAAGGGGTTTTAACACACTCAAAGTTTTATGCAAATGAATATTTTTATCTGAGATAGCTCTATGATCACTTCTTATTTGTTTTTGTTGGCTAAAATAATATTCAAAGTTTCTTTGATTTTAAAATAGGCTGTATCTTGCACAGAAGAGCTCACTTTACAATTTAAGTGCAAATTATTTATTCAATCTATCACTCTCATGTACTAATACGTCTTTCAAATTCTTTTCTTTTACAAAATTAAAACCAAATGTATCTTCCAATATATCCTCAGAAGTTTTTTTAAGGAAGTTATAGACTTCAGATGAAACAGAATCATTTTTAATTGCAAGAGAAGGATTAATTAATGAAGTAGAGGTTAAATGTAAAGGTTCATCAAATGATAATTTACTAATTACAGAATTAGGGCTACTCATTAAAGGAGCTTGTCTCTTTATGGGTTTAACTTTTCTCTCATTATTATCCACAATATTACCTGTGGGAGAAGATTTGTAACTATACATACCAACATGTTTATCAAACAAATTACTTACCATGGCAAGGGAGGAAATTTCCCCTGTGCCTTCTTTCTTCTGCCTCCCTGATAAGGATGGGCCTGAGGAGGTTGATGGTAGGTTTGTGTCATGGATGGGCCAGGGTGTTAAGCTACTGTCTGCTGAACATTCTGTTGGTAATGGCTCATCAGGTAGTCCCATTTCCACTGTTCCACTTTTAGAGTGTTTTGACTTTGAGTGAAAGTTCTGGGTGCCTGATGGGGCTGAGGCTGAGGCTGAGGCTGAGAAGCTGGGAAAGGAGGAGGTTTAACCTGCTTTTAATTTTAGAGCTCCTGCGTTTGTTGCCAGAGTGTGTCTACTCTTGCCTTGTACTTCATGCTTTCTGCCTTCAGTTCTTTTATATGGCTGGAAAGATTGTTTATTTGTTGCGTCAGAGGGATATTTTTTATTTTTATACCCTTTAGAGTATTTTCCTGATATATCTGAGGCTTTAATTTTTTCAGAGTAGTTTGTTGAGGGGGGTTTTCCACTTCTCCTGAAATTTCTATGTCCTGAAGGGTATGAAGATTTTTTGTTAGCTGAAGAGTTCTTGTAATTAATTTTGAAGAACCTAAAGATTCATTATTTCCATCCACATCAATTTCATCTACATGAAGGTTATCTATGCTGTTTGCCAAACTACTTGGCATGGAACTTTGAATAAAAAAATCCAATGGTTTTTAAATATTCAAATTTTTATTTTTAAAAAAAGAAAAAAATAAATAAATTGTTTCTTGAAAAAAAAAATTAAATTCAATAAAAAATCAATTAATTAACAATAAAAATGTATTACAAAAAATATGTAATTACAATTGATATTATTAAGAATAAAAAAATTATAAAGGGACCAACCAAAAAGTTTTAATAATTCAACCAAAATAATTAATACCAAAAAAAAATATCTTGGTAATATTGGGACTAAGTACTGAGTACTATTATGGTCAACCAATAAATCAATAAAAAAAATTCAATAAAATTAATTTAATAATTTATTTAAAAAAAATTTCAATGGCCTTCAAGGACTAAGAGTATAACTCTATAATGGTCAACTAGGAAAAAAAAATTTAAAAAAAACCATTTGAACACTTACACTCAGTGAATCAGCAATTAAGCCACAATCACTGTTATTGCAATAAAAATTTAATAATATAAGTGAGAGGTGCAAAGGTTAAGTTACTATAGTGATTGAGACATCACTTCAAAAGCATATATTATTTAATATATTATAAACCCAAAAATTCAAACCCAAGTTCAAAACACGGCCACAGCAAAAATTTGCTTTTTTGCTTAGGTGGTCTGTGCGCAGTGTTGTTTGTTTCAAGTAGGCAAATTATCATCGTTGTTTGGAAAGGCTCCCAATTATTGGCGAGTGGTCTAGAAGAAGAAGAAGAAGGTAGAGGAAAATGGAAGGGGAAGGAAATAATAACAGCGGAGCTTACAAAGTAATAGGATAGAGAGAAAAACAATAGGGCTTATAAAAAATAATTGAGTTAAAGATGAGAAATGCAATGACAAACACTAAGGACTGATATAACAATGAGCTTAATTTATTTGAAAAATATTTTACTTTAGTAAGTGGATTCTTCTCTGCGCCGCTAACAATTAATATTATTAATAGACTTAAAGAAACCCTAACTTATTTATTTAATATTTATACTAGATTGTTTGTAATACGAATAGAAATAAAAATAATAGTTTAATAAGTAGTTAAAATAATTGTAATGTAAGTGATGATTGCCAGAGAGAATTCCAAGGCCCTTTTATAGAAAAGAAGACCATCTCAAGCATATCAATTGTATCTACAAAGAATATAGTAATCTGAAAAAGATAAGTAATTTAATTTAATTGAAACATACAAAAATAAGAGGAAAATGTAACCAATAAAGTAAACCCGTTGTAGACAATCCTATAGTACTAGCTATAGGCCTTGACCAAGGGAGTTGGAGAAAAACCAGAAAGAAAATCCCCTGTCCCTTTAGAAAAATAGAGTGAGATTTACTTGCTAAAGTAAGTTGGTTCCTGTTTTGCTAAAGACCCCATTTAAACACACTTGACTGCTTGATGAGCCAAGAAAGTAGTCACCAGATAGACTACCAGACCAAAGAACTGAAATTTAGAACAAAGTCCACACCAGAGACAGCAAAGATACTTGATTTAGGCTGCAAATCCACACCAGAGACAGCAATAATACTTGCTATAGCTTGCAAGACTATAACAGAGAAAACAGTTGCCAAAGTTAAGTTAAATGAAGAACTTACTTGCAACAAACACAGCCAATTGTGGCCAGAAAACAGTGAAAACTGAGTGAGGAACAATGAGATCACCTCCGGATGGTTGTATGATGATTAAGGTTGCCCCAAACTGTCTTATTCACTATATACACACAGACCACTAACTAAGAGCCCATGCGCACCCACCAATCTGGCACCTGTACCTGCCAAATTGCATAAAAAACCCTCCTGGAGCGCTCCCCAACCTCCTAAAACAGAGGCGGGCGGGCCGCCCAACGTCGGAGATGCCGCCTGAAGCGGCCCGGCCTCCCTGAAGCCAGAAAACCAATTAAAACCACTAATCTACTTAGAAAAATTAGCTACAACTACTAAAACCTTTAAAACACGGAATTTCACTATAACAACATTGAGACATGAAATATAGAGAAAAATTAGCTCTATCAAATGGTACTAAGCACTTAACCCTAAGACTTAAGGTTAGCCCGTAAAACACAAAAAACAAAATTAAACAGCAATCTTTTATAAATGAAAAATGAGGAAATGACCCCTTAAAACTCAGAATATGAAAAATGTCTACAAGACATAAAATATAGAGAAAAACCAGGGCTATCCAATGATAGTACCCACATACCCGCAGACCCAATATCCACGGAATAAAACCAGAAAAATACCAAATTTCTTAACAGATGTCAATTAAGACATGCACAAACAGCGCCAAATCACACAACAAAGGCCCCTGCCAATGTTGGAAGACCACTTCCTCCCTCCAATTGAGAATGTCCGCATTCTTTCTTCATCCAACCACCATGTTTAACCTCCTTTCCAAATCTGCCTCTGAAATGGGCCCCTGCCAATACTGCATCAACAATAATTTAATCTGCGCCATAACACCACCTGTTCATCCATACAGAACGTCCTGCGATGTCTGCCACTCCAGAAAGAAGACCTGCCACAGACCTGGTCCACTTTCTTCTACAACAGATTCACCTCCGCCTCAACCTGGTCCTTCTTCTGCCAGCACCAAATGATCTAGGCCATCCATCCTGATACCCAGATTAATCAAAAGGCTCCACCCTTCCCAGAAGAGTGCCACAACCCATAAAGCAACTAGTTCCCCCATCCCTGGTCCATCTGATGGTAAAGAACATTCATTTCTTCCTTCAACTTTAAAACTGATAACTTCTCAGTTCCTTCCTCTTCTGATAGTGATGATAACAATGTAGGATCCATTGCACCACCAACACCAACGCACTTGCCCACTATCAAGTCCAAGTTCAAAAAACACACATCTCAACAGAAACAACTTCTGCTTCACTATTTCCAATCCACTCCTGCTAGAGATCCACAGGACATTGAGAACAGAAGACACCTCATTCACCAGTTCAAGGCTAATTCTGAACACTTCATTTCATCTCTTGATTCACTCTGTAATTCCACTAGTACTAGAGTTTGATTCAGAAAAGAAAAATTGACCACACCCTCTATAGGATGTAACCACAAACAACCCTCAGTTTTAAGTCTTGGGGGACCATCCTCATTTTATAGTCTTGGGGGACTCAAAAACCTAAATCATAAACCCAGAACCAGAGATCAACCACATTAAGACACAGAGAAAAAACTAACATTCTGGGGTAATTGTGAATAGAGCAGCCAGCCCATCAATTACCCCCAAACTTGCCTTTGCTAAATTTGGAGGCTCCCCCTGTGGATACCCTCCACCAATCTTTCAAAACAACTCCAACAACAAAAACTTTTCCCTAAGTTTATAGTCTTGGGGGACTTACAACCCTCAGTTTAAAGTCTTGGGGGACTAACACAGTGTTCAGTTTAAAGTCTTGACGGACTACTTCTTGATAAAATCTTGAAACCAGCCAGTTTAAAGTCTTGGAGGACTAACAGAAACCAGATTTCAGTTTAAAGTCTTGATGGACTAACTTGATACCATAGATTTTTCAGTTTAGAGTCTTGATGGACTGCTAAATTTTCCAGTTTAGAGTCATAGAGGACTGACAGAATCTTGCATGAATCTTACCCAGCCAATTTCATGCAATACACACACAGCCAGACCCACGGAGCGTCCACCTTCACTTCATCTTCTACTCATCACTGACAAAATCTTCTCTTATCCTTTTCATCACCTTTCACACCACAAATCATGTCTGGATCCCCTGCTGTTGACTCCTCCACTCTTCCTTGCTTCACTGCTCCAAGGGACTATGCCTGCAAACAGTGCATACACATGTGCAGACCTTGCACATTCACTCTTTCAAATCCAGAAGCCAAATTCTACAACAGGGCTTGTGACTCCTGCTATTCCAAAAAAAAGAAATGTGAAAGAGATGCCCACTATCCTATTCCTCCGCCTTCTCCTTCTCACAAGTACATCTCCAGATCCCCTACCAGGTCTCCAGAACTTGGTCCATCCTCTTCCTCTCTATCTTCAGCTCCTTCCAGAAGATCCAGAAGCTCAGCTTCCCGCACTCTTCCAAAAAGACCAGCCTTAGCTTCTTAAGAAACTGCTTTTATCACTGCTAAATTAGCTCCAAAAGCTTCAAAATCAACCCCTAGGCTTCTAGACCGCGTCCAGGCAGCCCGGCTGACGTCGGGCGGCACGCCCGCCTCACCAAACAGTGAAAATCAGGGCCAAAACCTCCAAAAACGGCCAGAAAATAGCCAAATTCATCCAGATAACAACAACAACTCAACCCAACTACCTCCTACTGCTCCCAGAGCAATGCAATCCAGCCTTCCAAAATCCAAAAACACCAAGATTTCCCAGATTTCTAAGAGAACTGCCAGAGAACCCCAAGAAGAAACCAGAACCCAACACACTGCTCCACAACAACAACTTCGTCCCCAACTAAGACAAAGAAACTACATCTCTCCTCTGTCAGCCAACTACTCTTCTGACAGCTCCATCTCTTCAAATTCTCCATCCAGAAGAGAGAAGTCTGCTTCCAAATCCCCCTCTCCTGCTCCATCCTTTAACAACACTGGTACTCCATCACCAGCACCTCCTCCAACTGAATCCAACAGAAATAATAACCGCAACAACAACAACAATCTCACTGCTCCAACTAGGCCCCAGGAACCTCATCATCCCAGTTCACCTTCTCAGGATCCTTCAGAGGAAGACCATGAGAATCCATATCTTTCCCTAGTTGATCCACCCACTATGACCATTACAAAATTGTCAAAGATCCAAATCCCAGCTGCTTACAGATTTGATGAGCTTCCAAACTTTAAGTACCAAATTAATTATTCCATTTCTTCAACAAAAATAATTACTGATCCAATTCTTCTTGTCTAGTTGGCACCCCTCCTCCTGAATCTATTATTGGAGTTGGCCAAACTCTTGAAACTTCTTTGACCCTGGATTATGGAGACATGAAGAAACACCTAAGCACCATGTGTTCCAATATGCTAAAAGCCTTTGCCCTCCATGGACCCTTGAATGAATTTGAAAAATCCTTGAGAAAGCGCCTACTGGACGACCACTGGAAAATGTCTAGGATCATTAAACACACCCTCCAGCACTCCATTCCTGCCTCTTCTTCTTCCTCCTCTGAACTTCCCTCTAATCCAATCCCTGATCATTACAATCCCTATAATCTCTCCAGCAGGATGCATTTCAAAGAACACAGTGCTTCCCACAATCCCAACAAAAAACAAAAACGTCATCACAATCCGGACCAGCCTTCAGAAGCTCCCTCATCCAGACAATGAGCTCCTGCAAAAGATTAGAAACATAAAAATAATATAAAACAAATAATAAAAATAATTTCAGAATTTTTTTTTTTTTTTTTATGATAATACAAATGGTATCCCCCAGCCAATTGATGAGCTGATCCCCTGATACCTTACCCACATCCAAGTGCACCTTGATGTGGATACACAATTAAATCTTTTAAATGATTAACAGAAAAAAACAAAAATTTAGAAATTCAGAAGATAACAAATAATGAAACACAGAAACACATGAAATAAATAATATATAAAAATAAAATAGCATTGCCCGGCCAATTGATGAGCCTTTCCCCACCAATGCTTGCCCACATCCAGGTGACCCTGATGTGGTAACACCCTATATTTTTGATTTTATAATTTTAACAACCCCCATAAAAAATTAAAAGAAAAAAAAGAGAAAAAAGAAAATAATCTAAAACTTCTATCTAGCAAAAACATAACTGCAAAATCAAAGAAAGTCCAGCTCCATAGATGGTCCAATAAGGGAAAGTCCGGTCCATAGAAATGATCACTGGGTGGGCTCCCTCCAATAAGTAAAAATGATGGGAGACCACCAGTGATCCACCACCAATCTGAAAGAACCAAAGATAAAGAAGCCAGTCCCAAACCAGTTTAAAGTCATAGCGGACTTAAAACCTGAATAATAAACAACAGAACTAGAATTAAACTAGGAAAACAAAAGACTTGAGACAGACATTCTGGGGTAACTGTTCTACAGAGCAGCCAGCTCATCAGTTACCCCCACACTTGCCAAAATAAAATCTAGAAGCCCCCCCCTGGTACCTTCTAACAAAAACACAACATTCAACACAAAAAAACCAAAACCAATAAGATTGAAGAGTCCGGTACTTGAAAACCAAAGGAAATTCCAGTTTAAATTCATAGAGGACTAAAACCTGTGAAAATAAACCAATACTAGGGTTCAACCAAATTAAGAGAAAGGGTTGAAAACAGACAATCTGGGGTAACTGTTGATAGAGCAGCCAGCCCATCAGTCACCCCTACACTTGCCAAGATCAAATCTAGAAGCCCCACCCATGGGTACCCTCTAACAAAAAGTTTCCAACAAACAGATGCATAGCATCACCACAAAAAAACCAAAATTAAAGAATGGTCCGTAGTTTATCCTCATTGCGGAGTCAATCTTCTTCATGCCTAGTGCCTCTAGGATAAAACCTCTTCACTTGGTCCGCAGCCACCCTCTTTTTCAAGACTGCACCATCCAACTCTTCCAAAACATAAGAACCTCCAGACTCCTGAGATCTGACTCTGTAAGGTCCATTCCATCTGTCAGCAAACATTTTTCCCCACTGACTATCCAAACTTCTATTATACACCAAAACCAAACAACCAGGTTTTAAGGGATTCCTGAGTCTATGAGCCAACTTCCTGTCCCAGTACCTGACTGATTGATTCCTAATCTTCATCATTCTAGAGTACGCCTTCTCTTGACATTCCTCTCTACATTCCAGCTGTTGCATCCTGGCACTGAGCAAATCTTCTGTTGAGTGCACGTCATCCCAATCAATTCCAAGATAAGAGACAGCTTCCAAGTCCACTGGTAGAACGGCTCTCTGACCAAACATTAACTCATAAGGAGAATAGCCAGTTGTCCTCTTCACAGTGACCCTATCAGCAAATAAAACCAAGGGTAAATAATGCCTCCACTTTTCGGCACTATCTCCACACATCTTCACCAAAGCATTCTTGATAACTTGATGGCCTCTTTCAACCATGCCTTCTGCTTCAGGATAATACAGTGTAGCCACTTTAACCCTAGAACCAACACTAGCCACAGCTTCTTTAAATTTGGCACCAAACTCTGGCCCGCCATCAACAGTGACCAACTTCATCAACCCATACCTATAAATCCACTCCTTCTTCAAAAACTCTGCCACATTCTTGGCAGTCAAATTAACCAGAGGCACTGCCTCAACCCAACCAGACAAATCATCCCTAGCAACAATCAAGTATTTATACCTGCCCTCTTTAATATGGACAGCATCCAGACTGACCCTTCCAAAAACAGTTGATTCACCAGTAGCACGGCCCATCTCTTTAGGTTTCAAGTGACTTCTTCTTTGACATTCTTCACAAGATTGCACCCAACCCTTCACAGCCAACTTCATACCCGGCCACCAAAATCTGTCCGCTACTATTCTATAAGTCTCCCCAAAGCCTCTATGACCAAGGTCTTCATGCAAAGACTTCAAAACCAATTCTTGACCCTTCTTCTGAGTCACCACCACTTGAGGATTAGGATGTCTCGTTCTCATCAAGCGCCTTCCTGACACATAAAATCCAGGACTCTTCTTCTTGATTTCCAACCAAGTATCATCATCACAACTATCTGGCCTCTCCAAGGTCAACAGATATTCCAACAAAATAAAATAAAACCCAGATTGACCCCAGGTCTCATCTTCAAAATCCAACAAAACAACATCCAAGGGTACAACTCTGTCATCAAAATCACCAGTGTGAACATGAGCCAATTGAGCAGCCCAACCAGGACACCAATCCTTAAATTTTGGCACATCCTTCTCTTTCCACTGAACCTTGTGAGAATCCAGTTCACTAACAAAAACACCCTTTTCCAATTTTGAGCTGTCCCAAACAACAACTCCATCTTCATCAAAAAAAACATCCTGATCACCAGAATCAAGATCAGAGCCAGCCAGTTTAACCTCTTGGGGGAGGTCAGAACAATCATCCAGTTTAGCCTCATGGGGGAGGAAAGAAAAATCCTCAGCACCCTTTGTGCTGGCCCTAATCACTGGAACATCTTTGTCAAACTCTTCAGAATCAGAATCCTTATCTGTAGGTGGCCTCCTTGATAACCCATCAGGCATAGTAAAAGTTTTACCTGGTTTGTGTACCAGGTCAAAAGAAAAATGTTGAATAAATGCCACCCACCTAGTCATTGGAGCATTTGGAAGACTAGGTGTATTGATCATCTGAACCAAATATTTTTCATCCACCTGCAGCTCAAAATGCTGCCCCCACAAAACCGTCTGTAGCTTCTTTAAAATTTTAGCTACGCTATGGTAAGGTAAACTCTTACAGTCGCCTTGCTGTAAGCAGAATCCGGAGGAGATATGTGGATTTAGCTGAAAACCCCGTCCTTCCAATAAAAATAACAAAGTAGGTGTTCTAAATCACTAAGCTAACCAATCTACTTAGATCTGATTGATAAAAATAATGAAACTCTAAAATAATTAACGCTTATTGAGATTTAAATAAAAGTGGCTGTTGAGGAAAGAAATACTGATAACAACAATTAAGGTGTACCAGTGAAAGATCTGAAAAGATAGACTTTTATGTTTTTATAATAATTTAAATTTTTATGAGACAGCAATAATCAAGTCCCAGTGACGAAGACCTTTCTAAAGATACCCTGTATGAAGTGTGATTTTAATTGTTGAGTAGTATTTCTAAAATGTTATGTAAAAAAAAAATAATAATGTTATAAGGGTATTAAAAGTTATTTTAATTTGTTGAGTAATAAAAAAATGAGTCTGTGGTGGTTAATGATTAAGCTGTATGATGTGTCCCCCCTTTCAATTTCGAGTTTGAGAGTCGCTTAAGTATTCCTAGTCACGTGCCTAAGTTTTCCCCTCCAGAGCTCTTCCAGAGTCAATCCGGAGCCCGTACGGAGTCCGTACGGAGTCCGTACGGAGTCAAAGCGGAGTCCGTACGGAGTCGAAACGGAGTCCGTCCGGACTTCCGGACTCAATTTAGAACCTTAAAACCATAATAAAAAATCTAGAAAAATTACACATAATAGAGCTACTTCCCCTTTACCTACCAAACTAAATTTCGTAGCCTGCGCAGCTCTAATTACCCCGTGAAAATTCATCAAAGTTAAGTAATTTTTGAAAACGTAAATATTTCTATAAAACTTTAAAATTCATTTAAAAATATAAGAAAAATAGTAAAAATTCTGGGAAAATTTCCCAAGGTTCTTGAGTAACTCGACTTGATACTTATAAATTTTTTAGACCGTAAAAATAAGTTTTCTCCGTAAAATAAATTGTTTTTGTGTAGGCATTCGCTCGTGACCAATTTCTTCATATTTTAAACTCCAATAAATTAAATAAAACCCTTTTATATATAAAAAATAAAAATAATAACGCCAATCTTGCATGCCGTAATAACTCCATTTACTTATTTAGGTGCCGTACTAAACTTTAGGCTACCACATCCTCCCTCCAATCGAGAATGTCCCCATTCTTATAACTTTGCATAAGTGGTTGAGAAATTCCAAAAGAATTATCTTGTCTAATAAAATAATTTGATAAATTTGTTTTAGCTGGTCTTCTTAAACTTTCAACATAAATGATGTTTTCTTTCTTCTCTGGCTTGATATAACATAAAATAAAATAATATAAATCTTGTGATGATTCCACTACTGAGAGCAAGGTTTGAATCCCTTCAGACTCCCATATACCAGTCTTCCTTCTTGTCACAGCATTGAGAGAGTGGATCTTCCTATGAGCCGAATACTCCTGATTCCAACCTCATAGGGCCCCCCACTGAGCCGAATTCTATGATTCCAATCTCGCCATAAGGTCCTCCAAGCTTCACACCAAAAAAAATGGCCTAACTATGAGGCACTAAAAAAAATCATTCCCTAAAATCCATCTACCATCCTAACTTCTGATTCCTTCATCACAATTTTCAAACTTTGCTATACAGCAAACCCATAAAATACTTTTGCCAGGCTTCCAATAATAATATTAACTTTAGACCATGTCAAAGCGCCACAAATTTCACCTAATTAACCATTATGCTTTCATAGCATCATTACCACCTAAAATTTTAGCCTCCTAAAGCTTATCAGCACCCAATTCCAGAAATAATTGAATAACCAGTTTAGAGTCATAGTGGACAGTGATAAATTAAAAGATTGAATTGAGTTATCCAAACAAGATTGACATTCCAGTTTATAGTCTTGGTGGACCAAACATATAATCGATTGCCAGTTTATGGTCTTGGTGGACCAAAGATCGTTTAAGTGCATAAATGTCTTGATATATTCCTAAGTAAGGCCTAGGCTTGACCAAAGATTGAATAAATTTGATAATCCAGTTTAATGTCATAGTGGACCAAACATTTGATCGACAAGTAATCCAGTATAAGGCCATAATGGTCCAATGAATGTTGAATTATCCTGCAGATATTAATTTTCTAGTTTAAAGTCATAGTGGACTAAACAAGGAATGAACTACCAGTTTAAAGTCATGGTGGACCAAACATTTAATCGATAAGAAATCCAGTTTAAGGTCATGGTGGACCTAACACTTGATAATAGTCCAGTTTAAGGTCTTGGTGGACCTAAAATTTGATAACACTCCAATTTAAGGTCTTGGTGGACCTAACATTTGATTAATAAAAAAAATCCATCTCCGAAAATATCCATAAAATCTTAATCATCCTTGAAATTCAGTTTAAAGTCTTGAAGGACTAACAGCTCCAATATAAAATCTTTAATGAAAGTCTTGAAAATTAGCCAGTTTAAAGTCTTGGAGGACTAACAGATCCAAAATACGTGTAAAAAAACCTTAAAGAACGTCTTGAAGAGTAGCCAGTTTAAAGTCTTGGAGGACTAAAAGCTCCAAAATTCGTATATATAAAAAAAAACCTTAAAGAACGTCTTGAACAGTAGCCAGTTTAAAGTCTTGGAGGACTAACAGATCCAAAATTCGTATAAAAAAAAAACCTTAAAGAATGTTTTGAACAGTAGCCAGTTTAAAGTCTTGGAGGACTAACATATATCTTGAAGTAAAATCCCATTGGTATTGAGTTCTCCTAGACCCTGTTTCCTGTCTAAACTAAATAAAAAAAAAAAACTAAAAAGAATGAAAACTAAAAAAAATAAAACCAAGAAATATAATAATAATTTTAATTTAATTAATTAATTTTTTTTTTTTTTTTTTATTTATTTATTTTATTTTATTTTTTATTTTTTTATTTATTTTTTATTTTTTATTTTTTTATTTTTTTATTTTTATTTTATTTTATTTTATTTTATTTTTTTATTTTTTTTATTATTTTTTTATTATTTTTTTTTTGTTTGTGATTTAAAATAAAAGATTTTAGAAAAGATAGTTTTGAAATAAAATTTAAAATTTAATTTTAAAGAAAGATAAACGAATGTGAAAAGAAAGATAAAAAAAGTAATAAAAATTTTTTTTAAAATAAATTTTAAAAGATGCCCCCCGGCCATTTGATGAACCGTACCCTCGACATCATACCCACATCCAAGTGCAACTTGATGTGGTTACACAATTCAAGAAATTGAAAAGAAAATAAAATAAATGAAAGTTTTTAGAAGATAATTTTTATAATGATGATCACTGGGTGGGCTCCCTCCAATTTATAAAAATGATTAGAGACCACCAGTGAGCATCACCTTTACAATAATTCATAATATATATTAAAGAAAAGAAATCACAATTTAACATAAAAAATCAAAAACAAAATAAAAAAAATCTTGAATCCGGCGTTGAGAGCGGTGTCTCTTGATTCGTTCCAGTTTATAGTCTTAGTGGACTTCCTAAAATTAAAAGACAAAGCCAGGATTCAACTAGAAACAGGGAAAATTTTGGAAACGAACATTATGGGGTAATTGTGTATAGAGCAGCCAGCCCATCAATTACCCCCACACTTGCCAATATTAAATTAAGAAGGTTCCCCTGTGAACACTTCTTCCAATAAATTTTAAAAAATTTTCCAACACTATCTTCACCCATATTTTAAGAATTTTAAGTTTTTGAAAATTTCAAAGATGGTCTTCTTGAATATCGTTAAGTTTCATCATAGTTTCATCGTCCATATACAGTGTAACGATAGTGAAGTATTTTGATAAAAAAAGAAGATAGTTTATCCTCGTTGCGGAGGTCGTCATAAAATTTTGTCGATATCATAGTTTATCCTCATAGCGGAGGAATCCGTAAAATTTCATCAATATCATAGTTTATCCTCATTGCGGAGGATCCATAAAATTTAAGAAGTTTCATAGTTTATCCTCATTGCGGAGGAATCCATAAAGTTTCATAAATATCATAGTTTATCCTCATTTCGGAGTTATCCATATAATTTCATAAATGTCATAGTTTATCCTCATTGCGGAGGATCCATAAAATTTAAGAAGTTTCATAGTTTATCCTCATTGCGGAGGAATCCATAAAGTTTCATTGATATCGTAGTTTATCCTCTTTGCGGAGGATCCATAATATTTAAGAAGTTTCATAGTTTATCCTCATTGCGGAGGATCCATAAAACTTTGTTGATATCATAGTTTATCCTCATTGCGGAGGAAGACTTCGGCACTCCTGGTGCCTCTAGGATAGAACCGTTTCACTTGATCGGCCGCTACCCTCTTCTTTAATTCTACTCCATCCAACTCTTCTAGCACATATGAACCGCCGGAAACTTGCTCCTTGATTTTATACGGTCCATTCCACCTATCTGCAAACATTTTTCCCCACTGACTTTCCAAACTCCTATTATACACCAGGACCATATCACCTGGGTTCAAAGGTTTCCTTAATCGATGTGCCAACCGCTCATCCCAATATCTAACTGATTGATTTCGGATCTTCATCATCCGCAAATATGCCTTTTCTAAATATTCTTCTTTCTTTTCTAGCTGCATCATTCTTGCACACAATAATTCTTCAGTAGTTTTGACCGTGTCCCAGTCAACTCCAAGATATGATTCAGCTTCTAAATCAACCGGTAAAACTGCTTTCTGTCCAAAAACAAGTTCATAAGGTGAAAATCCGGTCGTCCTTTTGGCAGTGATTCGATCAGCAAATAAAACTAAAGGTAAATAGTGCCTCCACTTCTCGGCACTTGTCCCACACATTTTAACTAAAGCATCCTTAATAACTTGATGCCCTCTTTCAACCATGCCTTCAGCTTCAGGATAATATGGGGTTGCTACCCTAACCTTTGATCCAACTTTCAATACGGCCTCTTTAAACTCTGTCCCAAATTCAGGACCTCCATCTACCGTTACCAACTTCATCACCCCATACCTATATACCCAATTATTCAAAAAAAATTCTGCCACATTTTTGGCAGTTAAATTAATAAGAGGCGCTGCCTCTACCCAACCAGATAAATCATCTCTGGCCACAATTAAATATTTATACCGTCCCTCTTTTATATGAACGGCATCTAAACTAACTCTTCCAAAGAGCGTATATTCACCGGTCGCGCGTCCAGGTTCTTTTGGCCTTAAATAACTTCGTCTTTGACATTCTTCGCATGACTGAACCCACTGTTTAACAGCCATCTTCATGCCAGGCCACCAAAATCGATCAGAAATTCTTCTAAATGTTTCTCCAACGCCTCTATGCCCGAGATCTTCATGCAGTGATTTCAAAACTAATTCTTGCCCCTTCTGTTGAGTTATAACTACTTGAGGATTTGGATACCTCCTCCTCATTAAACGTCGACCAGATAGGTAAAACGTAGATGACTTCCTCTTGATAGCCACCCATTCATCGTCTTCACAATCTTCTGGCCTCTCTAAAGTCAACAAATATTTGACTAACAAAAAATAAAAACCAGTCTGACCCCAGACTTCATCTTGAAAATCGATTAATATAACATCAATAGGGACTTCTCTATCACCAATATCACCTGCACATGAATGAGCCAATAATTTTTGACCCCTAAATAAATTTTTAATCGAGCTATGTCGACGTTTTTCTTCTGAACCTTTGGATCCTTCGAAAACCGTATTTGAAAATACCTCTTTCTCTTTATCCACCTTTTTATTTAAATTCTCTAATTCTCCAACATATACACCATTCCTTAATTTACTACTATCCCACACTACCAATCCATCTTCCTCTACATACACTACATCTTCTTCTACCTCCTCTCTGCCGAATTTATCTACACCTTTATTAACATAAAAACTATTTTCCAGTTTATCCTCTTGGTGGAGGTCATCATCATCATAATCTAAACACAATAGTCCTGCCAGTTTAACCTCATGGGGGAGGTCCGGAATAACATTTTCACATAAATTATTTTTTTGTGTTTTACTTATACTGAGATTTTTAATCGAGTTTTGATGTAATTTTTGCAGTTTACCCTCTTGCTGGAGGTCCGTATACATACCCTTCCAATTTTTATCCAACCTAATTTGGCCCATTTTGCCTTTTTCACTGTTTTTAAATTTAATAGAAAAACCGGGTAAATCCAATAAACATATAGAAAAGTCCAAAACGTATTTGCACTCCAAAGTAATATTAACAGAAAATAATTGAGAATCCACTTGAATTATCTCCAAGTGAGCTGACCTATTGCAATCTGGGATCTCATCCTGAGGAGAGATTACAACATTAGAGCGATCAGCCCCTGCTACCCCAAAAAAATGAGGGCATTCATCCCTTTCCAACAAACATAATTCACCAGAAGCCGTCCGTTTTATATGCCGCTTCTTGGTGCAAACACAACACTGGCACAGAGTAGTAATCCCTGGCCGTGTTTCCCAACCTTCATCTCCAGGAGGTGCTAACCGCATATGTAACCTCCGCATATCTTCACCAGTGATCTCCAAACTAATCCCCATGCCAGCTTGATACCCTATCCTGGCCTCAAAATCCATCAAAAAAGGGTCACCAAGAACAGTTTTGACTGCTCCTCTGGCCACATAAAAGTGAACCTTACCAACAGATCCACCAATGCCTAACCTGACATGCTCAGCTGTACCCATCAGCTCTGTTGCATGCCCTCCAATACCTCTGAGGTTTCCCCCAGTCCCACTTTTAATTGGCAAGCCTATACTCGTTGCTTGCTCCAATGAAATTAAATTAATTTGAGACCCTGAATCGACCAAGGCCTTTACTTCTTTACCATTAAGAGTTACCACCAGGTAACCCAGGGGAGCGGAAAAATGTGTATCTACATCTTCCCCAAACTTTTCAACATTTTCACAAATATATTCCACCTCTCCAGTGGAAACCCGACGCCTCGTCAAATGCTTCTTTTGCTTTTCAGCAAGCGCCGGACTAATCGTAAATAACTCCCCCAAAGATAAGGGAATCTGCAGTTGATTCACCCTATTCAAAACTGCGTCCATCGCATTAGCTTGACCAGAAACTACTGGCCGCTCATACTGGACCTTTGATTTAACAACCTTGGCCCTGGGTACCTCTTGAGGTCCAACCGAGCCATCTTCACCCCCCATTATAACATCTTCACTTTCTATAACCCTAACTCCGTCACCAGCTTCTTGCACTAATCCTGATCCATCGCTAGTCCTTCTTACACCCTCCATTGGGATGGGACCGCTAAAACTTGGTCTGGGTAGAGACGCCAACGGTACGTCCTCCTCAGAATCCGAATCGTCCTCTGGCATAGGCTCACCATTTAAATCAAACTTGCCATAACTAGGGGGCCCCATGTCAGCAATCCCCTTCTGCATTTTATATAATTCGTCCTTAGAGTAAGGGTTCAATTTGTTGGCGGCAGTTTGAGCACTAGAAATCTTGTCCTTAGAGTAAGGGTTCACTTTGTTATTGGCCTTGCCAGGATTAGCCCTCAATTGGCTCTGAATGCTACTTTTCGCCTTAGTAGCAGCTGCTCTTCTAGCAGCATTAACATCATATTCGCCAGCCATACAGCTACCCTCCACCTGGGCAACCGTCGCCAGCTCTAAACCACCAAAAGAAGTAGAAAATGTGGCTTTACTGACCTCTTTCTCTTTACCTTTGTCAGCTTTTCCACCATTACCGTTACCATTTTTGCCACCCTTGGCATTAACATCTTCATCCATCACCTCTTCAAATCTGGCTCTCCTTTCAGCCGTTAAACTTCTTCTGACCAAATCAGAAGGAGACTGTCCATCACTGGGCTTGATGAACGAACCATCAGGAAATTTATAAACTTTACCATCAAATAAAACTCGCCCAGCATCCATATCCTTATCAAGAGCAAAACAAACTGTTGCTCTATGACCCCTCCTATTACAATAGGAGCACACCTTTGGCTCATCATAGCCACCTCTATAACCATTACCACCATTGCCACCATTTCTCCCATTGCCTGGGAAGCGGTTACCGCTGTTATTGCCATTATAATTTCGACGTTCATAACCTCTAGACTGATAAGAAGTCGACGTCGACGAAGAAGCGATTGGGGCCTTGTTGGCCTTCTGAGTCTCTTGAACAAATATTTTTAATTGTTTCGTTAAATCGGCCAAGTGATCGACCATCTTGTTGTCTACATTGCCCTCAACTTTTGCAGCAGGAACACCCATTTGTGCCTTCTTGGCCTCCTGGGCTTTGACCATAATATCGTTGTTCTCGGCCAAAACTTCGCTAACCTTACTGACATATTGAGTGCAAGACTCTTGATACTTGTCCAACGCTAATAACTTTAGATGGGCTTGGATGTTCTCTTTAATAACCTCCAGAGCCGGTAACTTCTGCTCACCGTTTGGCAGTTCCTTCATTAAATTCTTTCTTGAGAGATCCTTCAAGACGTCCATTCGAATATCCCTACTGCATGCTGACCAAAACAAATCTTTTGCTTGATTTTCATGCACTAATTCATCCACCAAAATAAGATATTCTACCACTTCATCAAACTGAACACAAAGTTTTTTGAAGTCCACCATTGAAGAAACACCACCTTTAGCTTGCCAGTCTCCAACAATTTTATTGAGGTCCATCATAGTAAACCTAACACCCCATCTATCGACCATAGCTTTAGAAAGCTTAACCCAATCCTTGTCCTTAAATGCCTGCATAGCAATAACCTCTTTTTCCACCTCCCTATCAGCAATAAAAAACCTAACTTGCTTCACCATATCCACATGGGAAGCACCATCAACAGCAGCAGCAGCTTCATACCTGCTAATGAACCATTTAACCTCCTCCCCATCAAACTTTGGGCCATCCCAAGAAACAATTCTAACTGAGGGAGTAAGAGGGTTAGAAGATCCAGAAGCAACAGCAGAAGAAGACATCCCAATAAGTAATGAAAAGCGTTAACAATCGATAAAATAACAAGCCTCTTGCAGGCCAATAACAAAAATCCAATTAGAGTTCCAGAGAATAAGCCTCTTGCAGGCTAAGAAAGTCCTAGATCCAAGTAAGTCCTAGAAAAAGCTAGAGATTTCGAACCCCACGTTGGGCGCCAACTATGGTAAGGTAAACTCTTACAGTCGCCTTGCTGTAAGCAGAATCCGGAGGAGATATGTGGATTTAGCTGAAAACCCCGTCCTTCCAATAAAAATAACAAAGTAGGTGTTCTAAATCACTAAGCTAACCAATCTACTTAGATCTGATTGATAAAAATAATGAAACTCTAAAATAATTAACGCTTATTGAGATTTAAATAAAAGTGGCTGTTGAGGAAAGAAATACTGATAACAACAATTAAGGTGTACCAGTGAAAGATCTGAAAAGATAGACTTTTATGTTTTTATAATAATTTAAATTTTTATGAGACAGCAATAATCAAGTCCCAGTGACGAAGACCTTTCTAAAGATACCCTGTATGAAGTGTGATTTTAATTGTTGAGTAGTATTTCTAAAATGTTATGTAAAAAAAAAATAATAATGTTATAAGGGTATTAAAAGTTATTTTAATTTGTTGAGTAATAAAAAAATGAGTCTGTGGTGGTTAATGATTAAGCTGTATGATGTGTCCCCCCTTTCAATTTCGAGTTTGAGAGTCGCTTAAGTATTCCTAGTCACGTGCCTAAGTTTTCCCCTCCAGAGCTCTTCCAGAGTCAATCCGGAGCCCGTACGGAGTCCGTACGGAGCCGGAACGGAGTCCGTACGGAGTCCGTACGGAGTCAAAGCGGAGTCCGTACGGAGTCGAAACGGAGTCCGTCCGGACTTCCGGACTCAATTTAGAACCTTAAAACCATAATAAAAAATCTAGAAAAATTACACATAATAGAGCTACTTCCCCTTTACCTACCAAACTAAATTTCGTAGCCTGCGCAGCTCTAATTACCCCGTGAAAATTCATCAAAGTTAAGTAATTTTTGAAAACGTAAATATTTCTATAAAACTTTAAAATTCATTTAAAAATATAAGAAAAATAGTAAAAATTCTGGGAAAATTTCCCAAGGTTCTTGAGTAACTCGACTTGATACTTATAAATTTTTTAGACCGTAAAAATAAGTTTTCTCCGTAAAATAAATTGTTTTTGTGTAGGCATTCGCTCGTGACCAATTTCTTCATATTTTAAACTCCAATAAATTAAATAAAACCCTTTTATATATAAAAAATAAAAATAATAACGCCAATCTTGCATGCCGTAATAACTCCATTTACTTATTTAGGTGCCGTACTAAACTTTAGGCTACCACAACGCCACACAATTCCAACTTAGGTTGAGAATACCTAGATTCCACCTCATTAAACACCAAAGACTCATACCTTACTGGCCTGACCCTCCCAGTCTTATCCTCCTGAGACAAAACAGCACCAGCAGCAATATAACTTGAGTCCACTGCCAGATAAATCTTTCCAGCACCAACACCATAATCCAACTTGTGAAGAATTATATCTTCACCAACAACCTTTTTCAGCTTCTGAAAAGCCTCTTCACACTCTTCTGTCCATTCCCAATCTGCATCTTTTCTGGTCAACCTCCTTAAAGGTGAAGCCAACAAAGAAAAATCCTTAATGAAAATCCTGACATATACACATACACCCAAAAATCCTCTGACTTCTGTAGTATTTTTAGGCCTTGGCCATGCCTGAATTTTATTAATCTTCTTCTTTGCCATAATCCTTCCCTCTTTACATACCACATGACCCAGAATTTCAAAAGCAGGAACACAAAAACAGAATTTTGACCCTGAAATGGTCAAACCAGCCTCTTTAATCCTAAACAACACTCTCTCTAGAGTTATTGCATATTCCCACACAAACCTCCTTATTCCAGGGTTCTCCGTTAACACCTCATTACCATAATCAGTGGATGGTCCTTTAATTCCACCATCATCAATAAAAATACCAGCATGAGTAGGAACCTCATCCTGAAAAATCCAAGCCATCTGTGCTTGATAAACTGCCCCTGAATTAGTTGCTCCTTGAGGCAACCTAGTGAGCTGAAATCTCCCAAAGGAGTCTCAAAAGTTGTGAGAGGCCTTGAATCCGTATGTAGTTCCCTCTCATCATAACCACCCATAATATCACCCAAACCATAACACACCCTTCCAGCAAAAGCTTCAACAAAATCCTCTACACTTGGCGGCATACCAGCGTCCTTGATAGTGACTCTATTCAAGGCTCTAAGATCATGAACCACCCTCAACTTTCCATTCTGCTTCTTTACACAGAACACCGGACTTGAGTAACTGGATGTTGATTGTTCATATAACCCGGTCCTGACTCTTTCCCTAATAATCTCCACAAAATCCTCTCTGAGAGGGGCTGGAATTGGAATAGGTTTGATTTGCCAAGGTTCATGACAAACAACAGGAATCAAGTAAGGTTCCCCATATGAGTGCTTCAATACACCCCTTTCCTCCTCAACAAATGCCACCGCTTTTTCCCTTAGCACAATAAAATGCAACAACAACTTCTTTTCTTCCTCAGACAACCACCCATCAGGACCAAAATTAACAACTTTCAATCTTTCCACGGTCACCCTCGCCGTCTCTACAAATTCTGGAGGATTCTTCACCAAAGGAGTACAGTACGGATCTCTTGACAAAGGAGGTCTCTTCAAAGGCGGATTCAAACCCACAGGCATCGGCTCATTGACCGGCCTAATCTTCTGCACTACCTTATTATACTTTGCCGCTCCACCTTCAACTTGAGGGATCTTCAGGAAATTTTCACCACCAGACCTGGAACAAAAACCAAGGGTTTCCCCATTGCTCACATGTGTGGCCAAGGTAATGTTTTTGAAAGGTGTAGAAGAAACCCTAGCGGTGCACAATTGGGAGGACTTACTTTTAGACCCCAATCTCACCACTCCAAAACTTTTCCGCAATTCCACATCTTCATCCTCACTTCCAACTTCCAAATCTTCAAATCTTGATTCATCTTCTGAATCACATCTTCTAAAATTGTGCAGTTTATCCTCATGCTGGAGGTCCAAAAATTGATCTTGATGATCTTCTTTCTTCAAAATTTTCTGCAGTTTAACCTCATGCTGGAGGCCTAAAAATCGATCTTGATGATCTTCTCTCTTCAATATTTTCTGCAGTTTAACCTCATGCTGGAGGTCCAAAAATAGATCTTGACGATCTTCACAAAAATATTTTACATCTTCTTTCTTCATTATCTTCAGATTTTTTTCTTGATTTTCTAGAATTATCTTGAAATTTTTATCTTCTTTTCTTGAGTTATCTTCTGTCCTACAAAATAACCAGGGGTTTCCCTAATGCTCACAGGTGTGGCCCAGGTAATGTTTTGAAAGGTGTAGAAGAAACCCTAGCGGTGCACAATTGGGAGGACTTACTTTTAGACCCCAATCTCACTGCCCTAAAGCTTTTCCGCATATCTTTCAATAAAGATATATAACCAATCTTCTTCTTTAAACTTGAATTAAAAATAATTAAGAATCTTGAGAGAGAACAGATACTTGATAAAAAACTTGATGAATACTTGCAGAGAAGAGAAACATTAAAAAGAGAAAGTTGAAAATCCACTTGGTATATCTCCAAGGGAGCTGACCTACTACAACCTGGGATTTCCTCATCTCGGGGAGAGGTTGTAGCACTAGGGTGATCAGCCCTCATTACTCTAAAAAAGACAGACTCTCAATAGAGCCTGAGCCGCACTCCAAAAAACCAGAGGCAGCACCCACTTCCTTCCATCTCCTGCAGCAGTCCATGCACTGGCACATTGAAGATAAACCAGGCCTAGTCTCCCAACCATCCTCTCCAGGGGATGACAACCTCATGTGAAGCCTCCTTTCGTCTTCACCAGTCAACTCTAAACTGATTCCCAAATCAAATTGATAACCAATTCTTGCCTGAAAATCCATCAAGAATGGCCCTCCCAAAACTGCTTTTACATTACCTTTAGCAATGTAAAAATGAACCTTCCCTGAGGCTCCTCCAACATCTAACTTCACAAACTCTGAAGTTCCAACCAATTCAGTGACATGGCCACCAATCCCTCTCAAATTCCCACCAATACCAGTCTTGATGGGGAGGCCCATATGAGTTGCCTCAAACAAAGAAATCAGGTTTATCTGAGAACCTGAATCCACCAATGCCCTTGCCTCCCTGCCATTCAGAGTGACATTGACATATCCCAGAGGAGCAGAAAAATGAGTTTCCAACCCCTCACCAAACTTTTCAGCAGAATCACAAATGTATTCTACCTCACCAGAAGAAACCCTTCTCCTGGTCAACAACTTCTTCTGCCTATCAGCCAACCCTGGACTGATAGCATACAATTCCCTATAAGATAGGGAAACCTGACCCTGGTTCATCCTTTCCAGGACAGAGTCCATAACATTAACTTGACCAGACACTACTGGCCTCTCAAAGTGAGCTCTTTGCTTCACCACCTTGGTCCTAGAAGATTCTTGAGGACCAGCACCACCAACCGATTTACCATTAACAGGAACCAAACCAGATCCCTCACCAGAACCTCTAACTCCAACAGACTTTGGCAATGAAGCCAAAGGGACATCCTCCTCAGAGTCAGAATCCACCTCCATTGGCATTGGCTCACCATTCAGGTCCAATGCACCAAAACTAGGGGGCCCATGTCAGCCATACCCTTCTGCATCTTGTACAGCTCCTCTTTGATGTACCTCTTCCTAGCTGCACTCAGCTTAGGATCACCCTTTGAAGCATTTGGCTTTGGTTGGGCCTGAGAACTGCTCTTAGGCCTACCCACCTTTCCTGCTTCCACATCATAAACACCAGCCAAGCATTCACCACTTGACTGTCCACCACAAGAATACAACTCCAAACCACCAAAAGAAGTAGAAAAAGAGACCTTATTGACCTCCTTCCCCTTTCCATTGACGTCCTCATCTACCTTAACAGAAGACTTCCCCTGATCAGGAATCTCCTCAAACCTTGGCCTCCTTTGATTGAGACCACCTCTTCTCCTGACCAAATCAACAGGAGCCTGCCCCTCACTGGGCTTCACAAAAGAACCGTCAGGGAACTTAAAAACCCTGCCATCAAACTCCACTTTTACTTCAGACACATCTCTGTTCAATGCCCAAAAATAATTGGACCTGTGCCCCCTCCTACTACAATAAGAGCAAACCCAAGGATCACTCCTACCAGCCCTTCTTTCAAACTCTCTTGGCTGAGAAGGTGCCTTATTAACCTTCTTGGCCTCCTGAACAAAAATGTGCAGCTGTTTTGTCAGATCAGCCAGCTGCTCCACCATTGGGTCCCTCTCCTGTTTGGGAACCTGCACCAAATTTTTCTCCTCCTTCTTCTCCCTAACTTCCTCTTCAGCCAAAGCCTCACTGACTTTGCTGACATACTTGGCACACCCCTCCTGATAGGTGTCCACAGCCAATAACTTCAAATGGGCCTCAACAGCCTCCTTCACCTTATCCAAGGCAGGCAACTTCTGATCCCCATTAGAAAGAGTCTTCATCAATTCCTTTCTTGACAACTCCTTCAACACATCCATCCTGACATCTCTAGCCAGGGCAGACCAAAAAACATCTTTGGCAGCATTTTCATGTGCCAGCTCCTCCACTTCCACCAAGTATTCCACCACAGGATCAAACTGTAGCAGAAACTTCCTGTAACTATGTAAGTTACCAACACCACCATAAGATTGCCATTCACTGACAACCTTGTTCAAGTCCACCATAGTGAACCTGACACCCCATCTATCCACCATTTCCCTACACAACAATTTCCAATCCCTCTTCTTGTAGCCAGACATGGCCACAATCTCCTTCTCCACTGACCTATCACCAATGAAGAAGATAATCTGCTTCACCATGTCCAGGTAGGAAGCACCATCCACTCCAGCAGCAGTTTCATACTTCTCTAGAAACCACTTGACATCCTCCCCATTAAACTTGGTACCATCCCAAGTTTTAATTCTCACACACTCCCTAACCATCACAGAAGGAGGACCATCCCCCCCACTGACAGTCACCACAGGAATAGAGGAACCAGAACCCATTCCTCCAGTCCAAAACACCAAAAAGAGCCAACCAAAGAAAACAGATATTCCAAAGAACTAGCAATTTCTTCCCCATGTTGGGCGCCAGAAATGTAGACAATCCTATAGTACTAGCTATAGGCCTTGACCAAGGGAGTTGGAGAAAAACCAGAGAGAAAATCTCCTGTCTTTTTAGAAAAATAGAGTGAGATTTACTTGCTAAAGTAAGTTGGTTCCTGTTTGCTAAAGCCCCTTTTCAACACACTTGACTGCTTGATGAGCCAAGAAAGTAGTCACTAGACAGACTACCAGACCAAAGAAATGAAATGTAGACCAATGTCCACACCAGAGACAGCAAAGATACTTGATTTAGGCTGCAAATCCACACCAGAGACAGCAATAATACTTGCTATAGCTTTCAAGACTATAACAGAGAAAACAGTTGCCAAAGTTAAGTTAAATGAAGAACTCACTTGCAACAAACACAGCCAATTGTGGCCAGAAAACAGTGAAAACTGAGTGAGGAACAATGAGATCACCTCCGGATGGTTGTATGATGATTAAGGTTGCCCCAAACTGTCTTATTCACTATATACACACAGACCACTAACTAAGAGCCCATGCGCACCCACCAATCTGGCACCTGTACCTGCCAAATTGCATAAAAAACCCTCCTGGAGCGCTCCCCAACCTCCTAAAACAGAGGCGGGCGGGCCGCCCAACGTCGGAGATGCCGCCTGAAGCGGCCCGGCCTCCCTGAAGCCAGAAAACCAATTAAAACCACTAATCTACTTAGAAAAATTAGCTACAACTACTAAAACCTTTAAAACACGGAATTTCACTATAACAACATTGAGACATGAAATATAGAGAAAAATTAGCTCTATCAAATGGTACTAAGCACTTAACCCTAAGACTTAAGGTTAGCCCGTAAAACACAAAAAACAAAATTAAACAGCAATCTTTTATAAATGAAAAATGAGGAAATGACCCCTTAAAACTCAGAATATGAAAAATGTCTACAAGACATAAAATATAGAGAAAAACCAGGGCTATCCAATGATAGTACCCACATACCCGCAGACCCAATATCCACGGAATAAAACCAGAAAAATACCAAATTTCTTAACAGATGTCAATTAAGACATGCACAAACAGCGCCAAATCACACAACAAAGGCCCCTGCCAATGTTGGAAGACCACACCGTGAATAAGAAACAACTTTCCCACAAAAAAGTCCCAAAACAAATATGTAATGTAATAAATAACTACATAAGTATGAAACCTGAGAACTGTGATAAAAGAAAATCTAAAACAGATAGTACATATAGCTGAAAAGGATTTAATTAAAACAAAAGGAATTTTTGTCATGCTTTAATGTATATAATAATAAATCTTAATTCAGTATAGAGAAAATTAAATTAATTGTTTTAACTGTTACAAGTAATTTAATTATTAATTTAATTGAAAAAACTAATTAATTTAATAAAATAACTTATTTATAGTGAGAATTCAATTTATCATATTAAATAAGTATTTTAATTAATTTAGTAATTTAAGTGACACAATAGAGGGTCAAGGAAGCGCCTAATATTGATAGATAGTATTATGTGATAAGTTTTATTTAGTTTATATAAATTTTATTATTTAAATTGTAATTACATTATAAGTTAAGTTTACACTTATAATATAATTTTAAATAATTAATTTATTGACTTAGAAATATTAAATACATACAAAATACGCCATGATGTTATAGAATATAATATCTTTTTATGTAATAAAAATTTTCTTAAAAATGAATATAATAATTATTTTACTTATAAAATATTAATATTATTTTTATCACTAAGATATTTTATTTTAACTACATAAAATGTATAGCATTATCACCTTAAATTATTCCAGTAACTTATTATATAATTTACTGGGCTCCTGAGATAGCTTGGCTGACAATAGTACTCATTGCTTAGTCCCAATATTACCAATATATTTTTTTGGTATAAAATATTTTTGGTGGACTTATTAAACCTTTTTGGTTGGTATTATAATAATTATTGTTATTTCTTAATAAAATAATCTGTAATTTCAAGTTTTTTGTATTACATTTTTATTGATTAATTGATTTTTGAATAAAATTTTAATTTTTTAATTTTTTTAGACAATCATTTGATTAATTTTATTTTGAAAATTTAAATTTAAACCATTTAATCCATTTGATTTTTTGTTCACAGTTTTTATGTCCAGTAGTTTGTCAAACAGCATGGATAATCTTCATGTTGATGAAATTGATGTGGATTTTGATAATGAACCTGTAGGTTCTTCAAAGTTAATTACAAGAATTCTTCAGCTGACAAAAAACCTTCATACTCCTCATGACATAGAAATGTCAGGAGAAGTGGAAAACCCCCCTCACCAAAGTACTCTGAAAGAAGTAAAGCCTCAGATCAAGCAGGAAAATCCTCTAAAGGGTATAAAAAAAAGATCCCTCTGACGCAACAAATAGTAAATCTTTCCAGCCATATAAAAGAACTGAAGGCAGAAAGCATGAAGTATAAGGAAAGAGTAAACACACTCTGATAACAGATTCAGGAGCTCTTAAATCAGAAGTAGGTTCTACCTCCTCCTTTTCCAGCTTATCAGCCTCAGTCCCATCAGGCACCCAGCTCTTTCACTCAAGTTCAAAAAACTCTACAAGCGGAACAGTGGAAATGGGACTGCCTAATGAGCCATTACCAACAGAATATTCAGCAGCCAGAGGCTTAACACCCTGGCCCATCAAGTACACAAACCTACCATCAATCTCCTAAGGGCCATCCTTATAATGGAGGCAGAAGAAAGAAGGAACAGGGGAAATTTTCTCCCTTGCCATGGTGAGTAACTTGTTTGAAAAAATGTTGGTATGTATAATAATAAATCTTCCCCCACAGGTAATCTTGTGAATAATGGTGAAAGAACTGTTAAACCCATTAAGAGACAATTTCCTTTAATTAGTAGCCCTAATGATGTAAATAGTAAATTATCATTTGATGAACCTTTACATTTAACTTCACTTTCTTTAATTAATCTTTCTCTTGAAATTAAGAATGATTCTGTTTCCCCTGAAGTCTATACCTTTCTTGAGAAAACTTCTGAGGATATATTGAAAGATAAACTTGACTTTAATGTTGTAAAAGACAAAAATTTGAGAGATGTATTAGTACATGAGAGTTACAGATTAAATACTTTTAACTTACATTGTAAAGTGAGTTCTTATGTACAGGATACAGCTAATTTTAAAATCAAAGAAACTTTGAATATTGTTCTTAGTCAACAAAAAAAATAAGAAGTGATCATAGAGCTGTCTCAGATAAAATTTTTCATCTGCATAAAAGTTTGAGTGAGTTAAAACCCCTTATTGTAGAGAATTATTCATTGAAAAGTGAAATTTAGTCTCTACACAATGAGTTGAAAAAGCTGAAGAATTATTTCCAAGATCTGAGTACCAAATACATAGTTTTTGAGGATATGAATGTTTTATCCCTTGTAAAAATAAATGACCAGATGTCTGAAATTCCAAGGATAAGAAATTATTTGTCTGGCCTACAGGAAAAAGACTCAACCTTAACTGTCAATCTTTATGGTGTAGATGAAAATGCTTCCCATAATCTGAATATTCTTAAACCTTTTTTTGTATGGTCCCAAAGTAATTTTTGTCTATTTTTTACTAATATAATTTGTAAATACATAATTTTTGTATCAAATTATTTTTAATTGAATTATAAACTGAATAAAATTTATATTTTTATTTTTAAAATAATATGAAATTTTTTTTATTATTTTGAAAAATATAAATTTAGATCATTGATTTTATCCAAATGATTTTTGTTCACAGTTTTTATTTCCAGTAGCTGAACAAGCAGCATGGATAATCTTCATGTTGATGAGATTGATGTGGATGTTGATAATGAATCTGTAGATTCTTCAAAATTAACTTACAAAAATTATTCAGCTGACAAAAAAGCTTCATATTCTTTAGGACATATAAATGTCAGGAGGAGTGGAAAACCCCCCTCCCCCAGTAACTCTGAAGGAAGTAAAGCCTCAAATCAGTCAGGAAAATCCTCAAATGGGTATAAAAATAAAAAATATCCCTCTGTCACAGCAAGTAAACAATCTGTCCAGTCATATAAAAGATATGAAAGCAGAAAACTTGAGATACAAGGCAAAAGTAGACACCCTCTGGGAACATATGCAGGAGCTTAAATCACAAGCATGTTCAATCTACTCCTTTACTAGCCACCCAGACTCAGACTCCGCCTCAGCCTCAGCCCCATAAGGCACCCAGCTCTTTCACTCCAAGTCAAAACACTCTACATGTGGAAAAATGGAAATGGGACTACCTGATGCGCCATTACCAGCAAATTGTACAGCAACTAGCAGCTCAAAACTCTGGCCCATCCAGGACACAAACTTACCATCAACCTCCTCAGGACCATCCTTATCAGGGAGGCAGAAGAAAGAAGGCACAGGGGAAATTTCCTACCTTACCATGGTGAGTAATCTGTTTGATAAAAATGTTGGTATGAATAGTAATAAATCTTCCTCCATAGGTAATCTTGTTGAAAATGGTGAAGGAACTGTTAAACCTATTAAGAAACAAATTCCTGTAATGAGTAGTCCTAATGATTTGATTAGTAAATTTTCATTTGATGAGCCTTTAAATTTAACTTCAACTTCTTTAATTAATCCTTTTCTTGAAATTAAAAATGATTCTGTTTACCCTGAAGTCTATGCCTTGCTTGAGAATACTTTTGAGGAAATATTGAAAGATTCCCTTCATTTTAATGTTGTAAAAGACAAAATTTTGAGATACGTATTAGTGCATGAGAGTGACAGATTAAATAATTTGCACTTACATTGTAAAGTGAGATTTTCTGTACAAGATACAGCTTATTTTAAATTGAAAGCTTCTTTGAATATTTTTCTTAGTCAAAAAAATAAAATAAGAAGTAATCATAGAGCTATTTCAGATAAAAATCTTCATCTGCAAAAAACTATAAATTAGTTAAAACCCCTTATTGATGAGAATTCTTCATTAAAGAGTGAAAATAAGTCTTTACACAATGAGTTGAAAAAGCTAAAAATTGATTTCCAGGCTCTGAGTAAAAAATAATCAGTTTATGAAGACAGAAATGTTTTATCGCTTTCTAAAATCAATGACCAAATATCTGAAATTCCACTGATAAAAAATTATTGGTCTAACCTAGAGAAAAAAATCTCAGCCTTAACTGTCAATCATTATGGTGTACACTAAAATGCTTCCCATAAGCTGCACAAAAATAAAGGAAAGGGGCCTAAACAAGGCAGCTCTTTTCTTCCCCATATTTCAGCAATTAAACAAACTGACAATGAGTCTGTAAAATCTTTTTCTTCAAGCAAAAAATATTTTAATGGTCATGAACCAGCTGTTTCTGTAAATAATGAAATTTCTGAACACCTGGCTAAACTTCAAGAATTATTAATGTTAAATAATTCTAATCAGAAGATGGACCATCCCAGTAGCCAGAAAACTTGGCCCAAACTGGATCAGTATCCCAAATTTGATGGTGACTCTTCATCTTACTGGCAACACATTTTTCAGAGAATTGATAATCTGAAAAACTCTTATAAATTTCCAGATAAAGAAATTGTCTCTATATTAATTTCTTTATTTTCCAATGTATCTTTAATGTGGTATGAATCTGACTTATTGGAAAATCAAAATATACTTGGAAAGAGTGGAAAACATTAATTGAAAATCAATTTTGTGGTTCCAAATTCAGGCTTTCCCAGCAGAGATTATATGAGACTGCTAAATATGTGTCCTCCTCTCCTGGAAAATCTATTGTTTTCCTATAAAAATAACAAAAATTCTTAGAGTAGTGGATCCAAAAATGGATTATGATATTTGAAGAGATAAATTTCTCTATATATTTCCAAATTCTCTGAGAGATTTGATTGTGGAAAGGACTGAGAATTTAAGAAAAAATTCTCTTATAAATATCTGTAATGAAGTTCTACTAAATCATAGATATGAACCAAGAAATTATCCTTTAAAAACTTATCATGAACAGAAAAAGCCTTCCACAAAAGTTCCAGACAAAATTGGTAGACCTTCTGCACCAGTTGCATCAAAGAAATATGCAGCTAACACTTGTGTTAAATGTAACAAACTATTGCAGAAAGGACATATTTGTGATAAGAAAATTCATCTTGTTGAACAAACTTAGGAATCTGAAAATACTCAAGCAGATCTTTATGATTCCTCAAGTGACTTTAATAGCAATATCTCTTATGACCATGATTCTTCTCAGGAAGGTCTAGTTTTAGAAAGTGATATCCAAGATTTAGATAATTGGTCTAAAAGTTTTGATATTGATTTATCTTCTGTAGAAAATGCTGAAGTAATTAGAGATATTACTGACAGTTCCATTTTGATATTACCTTTGAGAGCACCAGTTATCTTAAATAGTAAAAATGTTGAATTTATTCTTGACTTTGGTTCTCATGGAAGTGTAGTGTCTGAGAAAGAACTGGCTTCTGTGGATAAGGATTATCAATGCAAATTATTACCTATAACATCAAAAAAATGGAAAGGTTATAGTTCTGTTTCATTCCCATTGTCAAATACAAGACCACTGTCAGCCTAAATATCCTTAGGACTGAGTATTTCTTATGCTTAAAATAAGATAACCTTAAGTAGATTAAGCTTATATCTTAAAAATAAGGTTAAAATAATAATATATATTGTTTTATTATATATATATATAATTATTATTCTATTATATAATTTATAATAGTTTAAATAGCTTATCCATGGCCTAATAATACTTATTAAGGTGGTAATGGAGTCATAATATACTTATCTTAAGTGATATGAAGTAATTATTGACATTCATAAGCTTATATGTATACATAAATCTCATATTCAGTGGAATATGCAGTATATTATGTATATTTAGGTATATAAGTGGGTTTTAGCCCCTTAATAGCCTATAAACTTTGTTTTTCTGCTTATTTTAGGTCATATGGACGAAATCAGTGGACTCACAATGCCTACAGAAGCATAGACACCTATATCAGGCGCATACACCCAGTTTGGACAACTAAAATTACTTCCTTGGATGGTTATTCACGGATTTATGGGTTGGAAGGATGTTTCTGGGTTACTATGGATGCTTGGGGATGTTATTGGGGGCTTGGACATTTTATTTGTTTCCTTTATATGCTTTTAGTTTCATTAAATCTCTTTTTGATTATTTATTTTACCTGTTTCTTTATGGTATCCGCTTTTATCTGGGTTTTCTATTTATGGTTTGGATCAGTGTTATTATTAATAGTGATGGAGGGTCCTTACTGGAGGTCTGGGTGTTGAAACTTCTTGAAGTGGACGCCATGGGGAGGTGATGGGCCCTCACAGTGCTGTAACTGCCGGGGATAGCAGTGACATCATCTGGATTGAAGGTCTGTGCACTCCAGTGGATTTGGGTATAAGTAAGGAGGGATTTTGACGGTTTATTATCATCATTCAATTACTACAACTCCAACAAACACTACTATACAATTATTAACCTTTAGAAATATATTTTAAAACCACTATAAATTGATTTTATCTTTATATAAAGCTATAACTATATTTTATACATCTATTTTCCACCACTAGCACGCACTTAAATCCAAGTATTGTGAGTTTGACTTGAGTATAACTATTTTATTAGTCTCCCCCTGAGGTTTAATCACTAAATCATTTATCAATAAGTAGTAGGACCATAAATAAATACTATTATATCATACTTATATACTAGACTATACTGACAACCACTGTGTTTTATAAATATAATTGTGGTTTTTCAGAGCTATTTGTGAATTTGTTGTTATGAAAATGATAATTTAAGCAATTGGTTTATCATGGGAAATGAAATTTTAACCATGTTTGGCATTTAATTGGATCCTGAAAACAATTGTTTTACCTTAGGCATGAATGGGAAAAGAAAATTTAAAAATTCTTCTTCTAAAAAGCATTCTGCACCCTTATTAAAATCTTTTCATTCTTTGATCCAATGTAAAGGCGTACAAACAGAGGAAATGGATGTATAATTGTCTGAAATTGATACAGCTTCATTTGGTGATCAATTAACTGATTATCAAAAATATTCAATAGTAGAATTAATTACATCTTTCCCAATGGCTTTTGCTCATGGTTCCCATGTGTTAGGATTTCTTAAAGATCAAATGAAAACTTTTTTATCCTGCAATTTGAATGAAATAACTCCTAGCCTTAAGAAAAAACTTTATCCCACTTCTCCCACAAAGAGAAAAGATATTGAAGATAGTATCTCAACTTTATTAGGTATGAATATTATTTAAAAAGTGGATGTGACACCTGAATTTTGTGTCATCTCTACAGTTTTGATCTCCTATGAGAAAGATAAAGCAACACTTTTCTGAGATTATAGATTCTTGAATACTTATACTGTGGATGATATTTACCCTTTACCCAGAATTAGCTCTATACATGCTACCTTGCAAGGTGCAAAATTCATAAGTTGTCTGGATGGTAATAAATGTTATCATCAAATACCTGTTGAAAAATCTTCTCAAAATTTTTTGCTAATTGCAACCCATATGATAATTTACAAATATTTTAGGATGCCTTTTGGCCCTAAAAATGCCCCTTCAGTATTCCAAAAAGTAATGGGTAACACATTTCATCAGGAAATAATTGAAGATTGGCTAATGGTTTATATAGATGACATCATAGTTCTTTCTAAATCTTTTGATGAACATATCCAACACTTAGGAAGAGTCTTCCAGAAAATGGATGAAATTAACATTAGTACTTCCTTAAAAAGGTGTAAATTTGGGTTATAATCCTTGAAAGTCTTTGGTCATGTAGTTTCTGGGTTACAAATCTGTGTAGACCAAGGAAAAGTTTCTGCTATCCAAAATGTGTCATCACTAACTTCTGTAGGGAAAATATACATTTTCTTTGGAATGTGTGGCAACTATAGACAATACATTAAAATTTATCAAGTCATAGCCTTACCAATTACCAAACTAACAAGAAAGGATGTGGCTTATAAATGGAATGAGGATACTCAAAAAGCCTTTGATACATTAAAAATGTTTAATGTCAGCTCCAATCCTTTCCATTCCAGATTTTAATAAGCCTTTTGTTCTCTATACAGATTCAAGTTTTATTGGACTTGGTGCTGCTCTACACCAGAAACAAATTATTAATGAAAAAATTTCAGAAGTAGTAATTTGTTATATTTCAAGAATCTTGAGAAAAATTAAATTGAAGTAGGTGCCACTCAATTAGAGTGCTTAGCAGTTGTATAGGCTTTAGAAAAGCTTCATTATTATCTAGATGATCAAAAGTTTGAATTAGTTACTGATTGCCATGCTTCGAAATCCCTCTTGAACTCAAAAACACCAAATACACATGTTTAGGTGGCAACTTGCTGTTCAAGAATACAGAGGTAGAATGACTTTTATTAAAAGGGCTGGAAATTTTCATTCAAATGTAGATATGTTGTCTAGATTACTTCTACCAAATGATTTATCTAATTCAGCTTATGTAGCTGAAGATGATACCGTACATATGCATGGTATATATATTGTTGATATGGAAGAGGAACTATTACAATTAATTCTGGATTAATATAAAAAAGATTCTGATTGAAATAAATTAGTTACTATCTTGAATTATTCAAAGAATGCTTCTATTCAAGCATTGATAAAAACTCTTCCTCCAAAGTACCAAAATGCTTTGAGTAAGAGAAAGTTTTCCATTGAAGATGGTTATATTTATTACAGGAGAAAACTGACCAATATCATTTTTATTCCTCCTTCCATGAATGAAATCATCATAAAACTTTGTAATAATGACATATTATCAGGAAATTTTGATCTTGAGAAAAACATAATCAGAATAAAAAACACTGCTTTGTGAGCTAATATGTCTGAAGACACTAAATTATATGTTGGATCTTGTGATTCTTGTCAAAAAATTAAAAGACTGACAGGTAAAAGAGCAGGACTTTTACAACATATTGAAGCACCTGATTCTCTTTGGCAAATCATTAAAATAGATCTTGGCACTGGTCTTCCTGTAGCAGGTAAAGTCAGTTATAACTCTTGTTGGGTAATAGTGGATAGATTCACCAAAATGTGAAAATTCATTCTCACCCACAAAGATTTATCCACAAATGAATTAGCTCTCTTATAGTGGAATTACATATTTAATATTATTGGATTTTCAAAGGTCATTATCTTTTATAGAGACCCATAATTTACATCTGAATTTTGGGCATCTTTGATGGATATTTGTGACTGGGAGTTAAAATTGTCTACAGCTCACCATCCTCAGACTGATTGTCTATCTGAAAGAATGATTCAAACTCTGAAAGATATGATTAGAAGTTATTGTTCATTTGGATAAGAATATAAAGACAATGAACTATTTTTCATGACTGGGTCACTCTATTTCCAGGTCTTGAATTTGCGTATAATAGCACTGTTCATTCTGTCACTGAGAAAAAGCCTTTTGAGATTTTGTTAGGTTATGTCCCAAACACTCCTGCTCCAATTCTCAATAATAAATTACCTAAGTTGCAACTACACCCTGGTGTAAAATCTTTTATGCAAATGCAATAGCTATGCAGAAAACATGCTCAAAGCTGTATTGATAAGGCATTTGAAGATGAAAATAAAAGATGGGATAAATCCCATAAAGAATACACATTTAACAAAAGTGATAAAGTTTTGATATCTACTGTCAATTTCAATCTACAGGGAAACAATAAATTAAAAATCCTTTTGTAGGACCATTTTTTGTTAAAAGAATGGTTCAAGATAATGCAGTAGAAGTTTTATTGTATTCTCCTTATGATAGGATATATCCTGTTTTCCTATTTCCTTTCTTAAACCTTATACTTCCAACAGTGACTTAGTTCCCAAAAGAAGGGGAAGACCTAAGAAAAACCCCCAGGAAGTCACAGAAACTGCAGAAATTGATAAAATTCTCAATGATATAATTATCACTTCTGAAAGAAGTATTGAATATTTATTGAAATATAAGAACACATCATCTGAACTTGACACATGGATACCTGGAAAATAAATTTCAAATCTTTCTACTCTGTTAAAAAAGTATAAAGAGAAAAAATCTTAGCATTTTTTTTATTTTTTTTAGAGTGAGGGAGTGTCAGATAGGCTATCTCAGGAGCCCAGTAAATTGTATAATAAATTACTGGAATAATTTAAGGGAATAATACTATGCATTTTATGTAGTTAAAATAATTTATCTTATTGAATAATAAAATTATATAAATATTTTATAAGTAAAATAATTATTATATTTATTTTATTATTAAGAAATTTTTTATTGCATAAAAAGATATTATATTCTATAACATCATGGCGCATTTTTTATGTACTAAATAGGGGGTATCAATGTTCAGGGATCCGCAATTAGGGATCAGGAATTTTTTTTCCCGGGATCAGACATTATTAATTGTGGAAGATTCTTATCCACTAGCCCTGGGGATAGTGGATAAGTAATCCACAATAATGCACTATCCCGCCTCTTATACCCCAATTTCCATTCCTAATTCCTGATCCCAAACTCATCTCATCCATGATGGATTTTCAAGAAAGTCACATGACTCATAATTGCTGATGCCATCTTAAGTCTTTCCTCACTCTACGCTACTTAATTTTGGTGGCAAACACTTAAGTTTTTTTTCTATCTACACACCCCAACCACACATTTTTCTGTGAATTCCCACTTCCCTAATCACATACACCTTCCACCGGCAAAAATGAAACACCTCTCTACTAGGAAGCTACTTAACTTAACAATGAATGCTATTACTTTTCTTTTAGTTCTTTACTATAAATCTGACTCTGATTTGGAAGATGCTTTAGCTTATATGTGTTTTCTTTCCAAAAAGTGTTACATCATCACCAAGGGGCCAATTCTTTATCATGATCCCCAATATGCTCTGGCCTCCATTCCAAACATTCCTCATTGAAACTTCACCCAACTTTTTAGAGCTTCTCCCAATTCTTTCTTCAAACTTTATCAACTCATTTCCGATTATCCTATCTTTCATAAAAATTCCCATAACAAAAAGCGTAATCCTGCCAACTTGCTGTTGCACTATGTTGCTTTGGCTCAAATGGAAACGGTGCTGCTTTAAGATGTTTGGATAATCTCTTTAACTTAGGATATGGTACTGTGATATTATACACCAAGCACTGTATGATTGCTATCATTTACCTCAAGTCTCAAACACTTGCTTGGCCAACTCCAGAACAGCTACTTGAATCCTCTCAAGTAATGCAAGCTGAAGGTTTCCCTGGCTGTGTAGGATTTTTTGATGGCACAACTATACCTTTGAGTCAAAAGCCTGCTCATGATGGAGACCATTATTTTGATCGCAAAAAAAGGTTTCTTCAAAATCTTCTCCAATTTCTCATCCTTCATAAACTAACTTTTTATCTTCTTTCTAGATATTCTATTACTGTTCAACTTATATGCAATGTCAATAAATTTTTTTTTGCTTTTCATAGTGGCTGCCCTGGCTCATGTCATGACTCTTCCGTCTTCCAAAGAATGAGGATTTCTCAAACCCCTGACTCATACTTTGACAAATCTCAGTACCTCCTTGCAGACTCAGAATATGCAAGTGGGAAGTACATTATACCTGCTTTCCGTGGTGAAACCTTAGAAAATGACCCCAAAACTAAATTTAATTATCACCTTTCCCAATCAAGAGTACGAATTGATCATGCTATAGGTATTTTAAAGGGACAATTTTCTAGTCTTTGGGAGCTCAGAATCCAATTTCAAAAAAAATTGGAGATCAAATCTGCAAATCATTGGATCATGACTTGCATTATACTCCACAATATCCTAACTGATTTAAAGGATGAGTGGAATGATCTTTTTGAAGAAGAGGATCCTGAACCAGCACCGGCTCTTTCCTCCCTTTAATCACAAAACATTCATTCAACCGGCATACACTCTATCATTATGCCTATTACTCTCCATCATTTCTCTTCACCACCCTTTTAAATTTTTTTCTTTTACTCTCCAAATGTCCTCTTTGTGTACTTCATTCACTTGGTTTGGTATTTTGGTTTGTTGCATATTCAATTTTTTTGGAATTTATGGTGAAGATCTTTTTTTGGATGGCTCATTGGTTTTCTTTCACCAGCTCAACATGAAATCACATATTTTGTCAGTGATTTTTTTTTTCATTCATCCCCCATATCCTTTTCCTATTCTCCTCCAACATCCCTCAAACAATTTGGTTTCATTCATTTTGTCATCTCATCTCTCCAGGTAAGTGTCACCGGACGACCTACGCACAAGGTCGAGGATGTTCCTGTAAGTGAGATGAGGGATTTTAGAAACTTCTTCGAAGTACAGAGGAATGATTCGAGGAAATGATTCGAAGGTCACTCGAAGTAATAATTATAGGTTCGAGGTTTGATCGAGAAGAATTATAAACTAGTTCCAAGGTAATAATAATTCTTAAAATCTCACGAAGGGTTGGAAGCTCAATAATCAAAGATTTAGGATTTAGAAATGAATATTGAGAAGGTAAAAGAAAGATACAATAACAATGATTTAACTTTTAAGGTTTTTCCACTATTAATGTAAATACGATATTATAATTTAATTCTAAGGAATATCGAACCAAATACCCAACTCCTTTTATATCCTTTGTTCCTCCTCGCATTGACCTCCCTTCCATTGCAGTATTCCCATTCCATTGACCATTACTAACATACACTTAGACCCTCTTCACTAAATATCCATCCATGCTCAATATACCCCTTTTTAATTAATTAACAAAACTTTAATAAAAAACTACTACTGTACTATTTTGTTGATCCTAGCGCTGTGCGTCGCTTATTGAAAAGGACTAAGGTACCCTATTGGGAGATTGACTAATTTAGATTTAGAGTTTAGGCTAGCACAGTTAAATAGTAAGTACACAAAGGAAAAATCGCAGTTGCTATGGAGAATTGCTTTCTGCGCTTCGAGTATAGATGTAGGACTCGATATTATTGATTTATTGAGTTAATTTCGCCTCGAGTGTCACGTGGCGCGTGACAGATGCCCGGGTATAAAAAACGCGAACTCCGTTGAGCTTGAACCATCTTCCCACACTAATTTCACTTGTCTAATACTTTTTTCCCTCATCTCTCAATTATTTATTTTATAATTAACTGCCCTACCCCCACACCCACGCCTCCACACCCTAAAGCGGATGGGGGAATAATCACACGACAGTTTTCACGGACTTGCACGGCTTGTGAAAGCATGGAATATTTCTGTGTCGAAAGTACGGCGACTCGAGGCCCTCGCCAGAAATGCGAGTTTTGCCGTTGGCGGCGAGTGGCGTGCGATGCGTTGACGAAGAACGCGGAAATCGAAAAACGATTCACAAAAACAAAATTTTGGGTAGTTCCAAAGACCAAAGAGGTGGTCGAAGACATTTGGGATGTCTCGATCGAAGATGAACAATCGGTGGGGGAAAATGATAAGGAGATGAACAACGAGATCTCAACCTGGGTAACCCAGGCCACGAGTTCAAAGCGAGGTGTCGAGGAAGAGGTCGATGAATTGGTGGAGGAGGATGAAGATGAAGTCCCTGTTCCAGGGCGGGCACCCAAGAAACGTCGGGTGGTCATCGAGGACGATGAGGAAGAGAGAGAGGTAGAAGTCGAAGTGGCGCCCAGGTTATTTCTGGAGCCTGATCCCATCTTCGAGGTAAGTTTTAATTGTTTTATTTCAAGGATGAAGTTACTGATGAGTCGTGTTTTAGACATCGAATAACCTGGAAGAGCCGATTGCGGAGCCTGCGCCGGTTATACCAACTGAGGCAAACCCTCCAGCCACGGAAGTGGTTGAAGAGCCCGAAGACACCCTGGACCAGGTGTGGTCGAAGAAACCTCGTCAAGGTCGACGAGTAAGGTTCGCGGAAGAACTATGTGGGGAGGTCGACACTATTATTGACTCTGCTTCCTTTGACGTGGCGGAGGAGCTCTTGGAGATTGGAGAGGTGGTTCCGGTAGGAGAGGAGGAGGTATTTGATAAATGCAGGAAGGAGATAAGGGTAGTTTTGGAGAAAATGAAAAGATTGGTTCGAGAAAAATTAAAAGAAAAAATTTGAAAATGAAAAGGAGATGGAAAGAAGTAGAAGAAAAAATTGTATTTTAGTTTTATTTTATTTTTATTTTATTTTATTATTAGTATTATTTTTTTTTTATATATTGTAGGTGAATGTTGTTAATTTTACAAGATTTGAGAAAGAGAAAAAGAAGAGAAAAAAAAAGAAAAAAGAAGTTTTAAATAAAAAATTTTAGAATTTAAAAGAAGAATTTTAAAGAAAGAAAAAAGGTTGTTTTAATTGAAGGAAGTTTTAGTGTTTTTAAAAGGAAAATTTTTATGTAAGAAAAGAGAGAGAAAAAGAAACGGTTTTGTGATTGAGATGAGTTGTTAAATTGAGGATTTTAATTTTTTTTTTTTTTTTTTTTTTTAAAGAAATTTTAGTTTGAAAAAAAGGAGAAAGAAAAGAAAAAAAACAAAGTGTAGAATTTAAGAGAGTTTGAAAAGAAGATTTATTTGTTTCGAAGAATTATTATAGGGAGATTCAGGGGTTGAAGTTAAGTTCGAGGAAATGGTCGTGCCATACAGGATTTGATGATTCGAAGAAAAGAAAGTCTTTAAAAGAGAGAATAAAAAATTTTTGAAAGAGAAAATTTTGAAGAGAATTTTAAATTTAAGAAAAGAATGTATTTAAAGAATTGAAAAAGAAAAGAAGAAAATATTTAGAGAGATTTATGAGTTTTTTTATTTTATTTTATTATTTATGTTTATTCTATTTTATTTTATTTTATTTTATTTAATTTAATTTAATTTAATTTAATTTAATTTTATTTAATTTTAATTTTTATTTTATTTTATTTTATTTTATTGTATTTAATTTTTATTTTGATTTTATTTTTGGTTTTGGAGGAAATTTTATAGAAAGAGAAGAAAGAAAGAAAAGAAAAGAAAATTTTAAATAAAGAAATTTTAAGGTTTTGGTTTTAAAGGATATTTCGAATGAAAAGATTTTAGGAGTTCAGGAGCATTGGAAACATTGATGGCTGGTTCCCAGGATGTTTTGTCTGAGTCATTGAGGAAGCCTTCCCATTCCACGAGGTATTGAAGTTTCCCCTTGCGTACTCTTGAATCAAGGATACGACTTACTTCCCACTCTAGATGATCTTCTACTTCGACCGGTTCCGGAGGGGGTTGGTTCTTGCCCGGGTATATTTCTCGAGCCAGTTCCAGGAGAGATACATGGAAAACAGGGTGAATCGCCTGCCATTTAGGAGGTAACTTGAGTCGAAATGCAGTTTTAGAGACTTCAGAGTCGATTTCAAATGGTCCCAAGCGCTTTTCAGCCAGTTTCTTTGATGGTCTTGTTGTTCAGATGTTTCGTGCATCGAGCCATACTTTGTCGCCTGGTTTAAAGGAAGGAGCAGATTGTCGATGTTTGTCGGCCTGTTCCTTGTATCTTCGAATCGCTGATTCCAAATTTGTTTTAAGTTCTTCTTGGAGTCGTGATATAGTTCGAAGATAATGTTCCGCAGGATGATTAGTTCCTACATGAATTGAGTTGAATCGAGGATGTCGTCCATAAATGGTTTCAAAGGGAGATTGTCGTGTCAAAGAATGAGTCGAGTTATTATAAGCAAATTCGGCCAATGGTAGCCATGTGGTCCAATCGTCTTGTTGGTAACTGACATACATTCGAAGATATTGTTCGAGGATTTGGTTAACTCTTTCTGTTTGACCATCGGTTTCAGGGTGATAGGCCGTGGAGAGATTCCTCGTGATATTGAGTTGTCGACACAGTTGGGTCCAGAATGTGGATACAAACAATGAGCCTCTATCTGAAATAATATCATTTAGTAAGCCGTGTTTAGAAAATACATATTCTAGAAACAATTTTGACAAATCTTCTGCTGTAGCAGTAGTAGTGGTTTTAATAAAAATAGACATTTTTGAAAATCTATCTACTATTACTAATATAGCATCAAAATCATTAGAAATAGGAAGTTGAGAAATGAAATCCATCGATAAAGATTCCCAAGGTTTAGAGGGATTAGGAAGTGGTTGAAGCAACCCATGCTTCCGGTGACAGGGAGCCTTATTCCTATTACATTCGTAACAAGCTTTTATATAGGCCTTGATTTCCTTGGTCATACCTGGCCAGAAGAAATCCCTCGCTATTAACTGGTAGGTTTTATCAACCCCAAAATGACCAGCTAACGGAGAATCATGTCGACTATTGAAAATCCATAATTTTATCTCATTGTTGTCGGGTATGACTACTCTACCTTCGAAGACTAATAGACCTGATTCAATACTAAATCTTTTGGCCCCTTGCTTCGAGAGTATTTTGTCTTTTAACCCTAAACAATAATCTTCCTTCGACTGAGCTTCGAGGATGTTGGATAGTGGATTTCGAAAAGATTGAATTGTCATCGAATTAAGTTGATGAGTTGTTAACATTGATTCGTTGAAGATTGATTGCACATTTGCTGGGTTCTTGTCAGCAAATGCGTCCCCCCGCTGTGGGTAAATGTCGTCCCGACGTGACAAGATATCTGGGACAATGCAGTTTTTTCCTGGGCGATAGGAAATAGAGAAAGAAAATTCAGACAAAAATTCAGCCCACCTGGCTTGACGCCTGGTTAACACTTTAGAAGACATGAAGTATTTCAAAGCATTGTGATCTGTTAAAATTTGAAAAGGACTATCTAGGCTGAGAAGAAAAGAACACCATTTTTTAAGACAATGGATAATAGCTAAAAGCTCTTTGTCATGAATTTCATAATTTAATTCCACGGCTATGAGTTTGCGTGACTCAAAAGCAACAGGATGAAACAAATTTGTTTCAGGATTTAATTGGGAGATGACCCCTGCAATAGCATAATCGCTCGCATCTGTCTCAACTATTGTCGAGGCCGAAGGATCAAAATGCCGAAGAATTGGGGCTGTGGTGAACGCCGTTTTTAGTGCTTCGAATTCCTTTCGTGCTGTAGAAGTAAAAACAAAAGGAATATCTTTTCTAAGAAGAGAAGTAAGATTGGAAATAGTTTTAGAGTAATCTTTAATAAATCTTCTATAGAAGTTTGCAAAACCCAAAAATCCTTGGAGTGATTTAATGTTTTTGGGCTCAGGCCATTCCAGGATTTTCTGGACTTTTTTGTCATCCATGACTAAACCGTCAGTGGACAACGTAAACCCCAAAAAATCAATTGATTTGAGGTGGAATTCGCATTTATTATGCTTGGCGTAGAGACCATGATCTCGAAGACGATTTAGGACCTGTCGAACATGATGAATATTTTCATCCAGTGTTTTCGAGAATATTAAAATATCATCTAAATAGACGACTACAAATTGTTCAACAACATCTTGAAAGATATCATTAACAAAAGTTTGAAAAGTTGAAGGTGCGTTACATAATCCAAAAGGCATAACTAAATATTCAAAACTACCAAATCTAGTGCACATTGCAGTCAGTGGTTCATGACCTTCCGCAATGCGAATAAGATTGTAAGCGCCTCTAAGATCAATTTTAGAAAAGAAATTAGCACCATTGAAAAGGGTAAGAAGTAATGACATAGGAGGAACAGGATATGCATTTTTCTTTGTGACTGTGTTGAGCTTTCTATAGTCAACACACAACCTAAGACTACCTTCCTTCTTTTTTACAAAGAGGACTGGGGAGCCGGTTGGAGATTTACTGGCTCTGATGAAACCTTTGGCTACATTCTCTGCAATGTAGTCTCGAAGAACTTGAGATTCGTCCTTTGATAGAGAATAGACAGGACCTGCCGGAGGTACTGGGCCTATTAACTCTATTTGATGGTCGTAGGGTCGATGAGGTGGTAACTTATCGGCCTTGCGGATTGAGAAAACATCGAGGAAATTGTGGTAGATTTCCGGTAGAGTTGATTTAATGGCTTCAACGTTGATTTGGTCATCCTCTTCATCTTCGAGAGAATCTGTCGAGGTGATACCTGTATTGAGAGAGCATAATTCGATTACTTCGAGGCAATTTAAATCCTCTTCGAGTGAAGTCATCGAGCTAGAAGGGTTAGCCAATTGCTCATTTAAAGAAGGTACAGATGCTTGCAAGTCATCTGGCAGAGATTTGTCCTCTAGCAGGACGTTGTCAGGCGGGTTGTTTAACTCCCTATTGACCTGCATTAAAGAATCAGAAATATACTTAGAGCGTGGGGTGATCAATCCCCGGGTCCAATCATTTTCGGGATTCCAATGCGTTAAAAAGTCATGGCCAAGAATGGTATCGTCCATCCTTGGGGCGTCCAAGACTGATAATTCCCACTCGAAGGGGGGAAAATTCGGAAAGTTGAAAACCCATAAAACTTTCTTACTTACCCAATATTTGGGTTCCTCTGATTCGACCAAATAGATGGGAGTTCGATCGATATCTGTAAATGTTAGTTGAAGCTTCTCGGCAAAAGATAAACTAACAAAAGAAATTGAAGCTCCAGAGTCTATAAGACAACTGAAGGGGATATCCTCCTTAAAAAGAATGAATCTCAAGCGGTTTAAGGCAACTCCAGTCCTTAAGACATGGAGGTTCTGTGCACTGGGAGAGATAAGATAGTTTGCTTTGCACACAAGTAAACTATCTACTAGTTTTTTGACTTCGAACTAGTACCTTCTCTTTCCTTTAACTTTACACAGTCTTCCAACTTGTGCTTACCCCCACAATACATACATAACCCATTATCTGCTCTTCTCTTCCTCTCAGCTTCTTTAAGTTCCCCTTTAGGATCCAGTACTTTGCTGATATCGCCTGGGGTTGAGCCTTTTGGTCGAGTTTTATCCTTTCCCTTATTGGGTTTGGATTGAGTCGAGGAGGATTGATTTGGTCGTGGGTGTGAAGAAGGTCCCGATTTAAAATTTAGGCCTTGAGATTTGTTGGCATATCGACGATGTTGAAGTCGTCCTTGATAAACGCCGTCAAGTTCGAGGGTTCGATCCATTAAATCCGTTAAAGTAGTCATCTTCTGACCGTGAAGATTTAATTGATCCAGAATCCTCAAAGGAAGTCCTTTCTTGAAATGATACTTAAGGGCAGCATCATTCCAACCTACTCGAGTTTGAAGTGCTCTGAAGTTCGAGATATATTCAGAGGCTTTACCATTATCACTCATGCGAAGAAAATCAAGTTCAATTTCTGCGTTGTCCGTTTCATTAGGGTCCCCAAAAAACGTAAAAAGTTGGTCTTCAAACTTTTCCCAATTATTGATAAGTAAGTGGGTTTCTGTCGAAGAAAGCATGAGTAGATAAGGTTCGAACCATCTTGCTGCTTTCCCGGCTAGGAATGAAGAAGCGTAAACAACATTTGATCGGTCGCTGTTAAAGGTTTGAGGGTCATTATGGAACAGTAGCTTGCAGGTTTGCAAGAAGGGTCGCAATCTGTCGGGGTGATCTCTGTCGAATTTGTCAGGAGATTTCATAAAAGGAGTTTTGAACTTAGATCCCTCTGAAGACGTTGGATTTGAAAGGGTTTTCATAAAAAGTCTCATGAAATCTTCCAGAGAGTTAGATGGTCCCGGTTCTGAGGATTGGCCAGAAGGGTGATTGGCAGGGGCGGATGGTGCCTCATGCATTGTATCCTCTCCTTCTTCTTCATCACTAGAATCCTCAAAATCTTGTGGAATGTCTTCTACAGATTGAACTGAGTGTTGCCGTTCCCTAAGGTCGAGTGGTTCCAAAGAGTGAGTGCAAGAAACAGACCTTGTGGCTGTTGGCCTGCCTCTAGCGCGAGCTCTAGTAGTAGCGCCCGTAGGAGGAGTGCGTTGAACAGGTGCCATTTAAAATTTTAGAAGCACCTAAAAAAGACGTAGTAGTGCAAAGAATGAGAACTACGGAGAATTAAATTATACTGTCACCGGACGACCTACGCACAAGGTCGAGGATGTTCCTGTAAGTGAGATGAGGGATTTTAGAAACTTCTTCGAAGTACAGAGGAATGATTCGAGGAAATGATTCGAAGGTCACTCGAAGTAATAATTATAGGTTCGAGGTTTGATCGAGAAGAATTATAAACTAGTTCCAAGGTAATAATAATTCTTAAAATCTCACGAAGGGTTGGAAGCTCAATAATCAAAGATTTAGGATTTAGAAATGAATATTGAGAAGGTAAAAGAAAGATACAATAACAATGATTTAACTTTTAAGGTTTTTCCACTATTAATGTAAATACGATATTATAATTTAATTCTAAGGAATATCGAACCAAATACCCAACTCCTTTTATATCCTTTGTTCCTCCTCGCATTGACCTCCCTTCCATTGCAGTATTCCCATTCCATTGACCATTACTAACATACACTTAGACCCTCTTCACTAAATATCCGTCCATGCTCAATATACCCCTTTTTAATTAATTAACAAAACTTTAATAAAAAACTACTACTGTACTATTTCGTTGATCCTAGCGCTGTGCGTCGCTTATTGAAAAGGACTAAGGTACCCTATTGGGAGATTGACTAATTTAGATTTAGAGTTTAGGCTAGCGCAGTTAAATAGTAAGTACACAAAGGAAAAATCGCAGTTGCTATGGAGAATTGCTTTCTGCGCTTCGAGTATAGATGTAGGACTCAATATTATTGATTTATTGAGTAAATTTCGCCTTGAGTGTCACGTGGCGCGTGACAGTAAGTCATTTTATTCTTTTTTTTTGATTTTTTGATTACTAATTATAATTTTTATTGTTTTTTTCTGTTTATTTTATTTTTTTTATCTAAATTTTTTTTGTAAGTGGTTATTTTGGATTTCAATGGTATAATTAACCTTTTTTTTCTCTCCCTCTTTACTTTCTTTTTTAGCTCCATCACCCTACTCTTCATCCCTCCTTGGCATGGTCATTATCCCCCCTTTCACTTATTTCACTTTTTTCTGGCTCCATTTCATTGAAACACATACATTGCACATTCTTTATGCATTTCACTTACTCCATATTCAATTTCCCCACAATTCCAACATCAATCTTTCTCACTCTATTTTTCCTACTTTTTAATCAAGGTAAGTTTCATCTCCTTTTTTTCATGCCTATATGATATCTCATTCCTTTTATGAAAACTTAATACTTAAATATATGTATGACTCTTATCTGGATAACAGTGAACTTATAAAACTCCTTTTGATCTCATCTTCATTACCACTTTTCATGTTTTTGTAAAATTTTAAAAATCAGACTAGGAATTAGTGTTAGGTTTATTCAAATCTAATGTTCTTTTTACTGAAGATTCTCCTAAAGGCTAACTTTCATTTCCTACAAACAGATTTGAATTTGATTCAGTGGTTTCTGAGATATTGACCGTTAAAGTTGAGCCTTGTTTTTCCCAATTTAAATTTTTATTTCATTTTTTTATGTAACAAATTAGGGTTAGGTTTATTTAAATCACATGTCCTTTAACTGAAGATTCTACTAAAGCATATCTTTAATTTCCCACAAACAGGTTTGAATTAGGTTCAGTGGTTGCTGAGATTATGACCTTTGAAGTTGAGCCTTTTTTCCAAATTTCACTTGTCTTATTTCACATTTTTATATTGCATATTTAAAGGATAAGGATTCTGAAACTCTTATATAATTATTATCTAGGAATTTCAATTATATAGGCATATATTCATTGATCAAGAATATCACTAAAGCTCAAAAAGATGAAGATTTTTGCTTATGGGACACTCTACCTTCCTTTAACTCTTTTCTTGCTCTTTGACTCAAAAAGCATTGTAATAAAGCATTTGAAAAAAATCATGAACTTGCAACCAAAGTTGGAATACTGAATTGGTGTGACTCCAAATGGGAAGATATCACCCATGAAAATCTTTTATTTTCTAATGTTATTATCACTCATTCTGGCTTTCACAATAGGATTTATATCGATAGGAATGACACCAATTTTCTTACTTTTGGTATATTCTCATATATCAATCCAATAACTGACCAACAAATACCATCTCCAGCTAAAATCAAAGGACATGGTTTATATTTTCCAGACTACAGGTGAATCATTGATTTTGGTTTGGGAAACGGTATCATCAAATCTATTTGGAAATCTTCTAAGGATAATCATCAAACGACCAAAGCTCCTCCTGGTTTGGAATCCTGTCAAGATTTCCCACATTTTGGCTGCTCATTTCAAATCAGTCATAAGTTGATTCAAAGAATCAACTAGGTAAAGAAAGAAGGTAAAGTTAATCAATTTAAAAAAACTTTATCTAGATCCAAAAAGTATGGGGATTAGAGTTGTCATCAAAAATTTTATATTTTTTCATAAATTTTTAATAAATATTTTTTATATATCTATTTCCTTAACTAAAGTAATGGGCCAAGGACCTTGTGTTTTATAACAGGTAATCATGATAACATTTATTTGTTTCATGGGGTTCCTCTAGTCTATACCTGTGGAAAGTCCCAAACTTTTGTTTCTAGATTTGATCTGCATTTTGGCTTGAGGAATTGTCATTACTTTAAACTAGGGAAATTGATATATATTAGATATTTATTTAATAATTTATTTAATTATATTAAATTTTGATGACTTTCACCCCTTACTTCAATAAAATGCAGGGGGGGGTATTGCCAAATTTTCAAATCTGACATTCAAAATTGATGACTTGTAAAAATTTTGGTGATACCCACCCCTTGCTTCAATAAAATGTAGGGGGGGTATTGCCAAATTTTCAAATGTAACATGTAAAATTTTTGACTTGAAAAAATTTTGATGAAAGAATTTTGGTGATACCCACCCCTTACTTCAAAAAAATGCAGGGGTGGGGGTTTGGCAAATTTTCAAAGGAGACTTGAAAATTTTATTTAAAAAAAGAATATTTAACATTAAAATACAAAATTTCAAGAAATACAGAAAATAATTGTAAAATTTATGTACAAATAAATATGAACACATGAAGTGTGAAAGAAATAGAAGAAAGTAGTCAACAAAAAATTTCATTAAACATTCTATTTCTTCAACAGATTTGTTTGCTTTAATGCATTCGATCAAGAAATCTTTCTTTTTAGAACTTTCTTGGAGATCTTGCTTATACTTCATCTGTTCCATTAAGTTTTGATGCTCAAGTGTTTTTTCCTCTTTTTTGGATTTTTCAATACTAAAAGTTAACTCGAACTTCTTCTCCTCCAAATCTTGGACCGAATCATCCTTCCGTAAGGAGAGCTTGTACTTCCTCTCTTCCAAATCTTGTACTCTTTCATCCCTCCTTAAAGAGAGCTCGTATTTCCTCTTTTCAAAGCTTAGAGTCTCTTTAAAAATTTCCACTTGTTCTAGAGTGAGAAAAAAAATTAACATAAAGTAGAAGAAAAGCAGAGTAAAGTAATAAGAGGTATGATATCACTTACCAGCATCACGTTTCTCTAAAAACTGTTCCATAGAAGAAAAAGGTGTTTGTGATGAAGTATCACTTTTTTGTCTTCTTTGGGAGTGGAAATTTAGACTACTTGAAGCCTTTCGCTTTTTGTTCAATGTAGAATTTTCCTCCTCATCATTGTCGCTAGCTTCAGACTCAGTTGATTGTGGGCCCTGGGCTTGTTCATCAGCCTTTTAAGAAATAAGAAAATCTAAGTAAATAAAAAAAAGTATTGATAAGATAAAAGAAAAAAAACAGACCTGAGTTAGATTGGGTTGGGTTAAATCACCATTAGGATCAATAGCAAAGCTATCTAGATTCATAGAATTTAGAAGAGGATGGGAAAAGATTTGCTTCGACATCATGTTTGGAGATAGGATCTTCACCATCCAACATGTTTACAGGATTAACATCGGCTTGCTCTCCAAAAATTGCATCCATCTCTTTAAAGTAAGGACATAAAGTTTCAAGTTTAACGTCTATGGATTTTATGACCTTAGTTATATCGTTGTTGGTAACCCCAAAACCAGTGGAAGATGAAAGAGCCTTTGCCTTCTTGTATTTTTCTTGGTAATGCTTGAATCGTTCAGACATCTGTTTAGGCAAAAGAACAATACTTCCCTTTGTCTTATTCTGTAATTCATTTGCCATTAGAAGATAGCCATTAACTTTTGATGTGGGGGGCCGTCCTACTTTAGTGGCATACTCAGTACCAAAACAAGAATCATAGTTAGATTTGGTTTTCAGCCAGTTGATAAGAATGAGATGGTCATCTTTTTTTAATTGAATGGTCTTTGATTTCTTGGCTGAGCGGGGGAAAGAGGAAGTAGTGGGAATTGAAGAACAACTGTGTGAGGGCTGCCTTTAAGAAGATCTAGGATGACGAGGCATGTTATTATAAATGAAGATGAAAAGAAGCAGAAACAAGCAGATGAGATAGCGAGATGAAAAGGAGCAGAATCAAAGAGAAGAAATGAGGAGAAATTCTAAGTGGATGGGATGAGAATGGGAGTGCGCAGCAAGGTAGAAGGCATATGTAGAGAGTAGTTCAAGATGTTGTTATGGCAGAAAGTAGTTCAAGATGTGGCTATGGCAGAAAGTAGGTCAAGATGTGGTTATGACAGAAGGTTGTCCAAGATGTGGTTATGAAAAATTGAGTAAAAAAATGTCGGATAAGAGGTGAACATTGACACATAAAGTGTCTAATAACCCAATTATTAGCAAAAATAATTGAGGAAGAAAATTGGGTTATAAGGATTTTTATCCAAAATTAATTTAATTGCTGATCCCTGAACATTGATACCCCCTAATATTTCTCAATTAATAAATTATTTATTTACATTTATATTATAAGTGTAATAAAAAATTTAACTTATATAATGTAATTACAATTTAAATAATAAAATTTATATAAACTAAATACAACTTATCATATAATATTATCCAAAAATATTGGGTGCTTCCTTGATTCTTAAGTGTGTCACTAAATTTACCTATTAAATTAAAATACATATTTAATATAATAAATTTAAATTCTCACTCTAACTAAGTTAATTTATTGAATTAAGTAATTTTTAAATTAAATTACTTGAAATATTTTAAACAATTAATTTAATTTTCTTTATACTGAATTTATAGTTATTATATACATTAAGGCATGAAAATAATTTTTTTTGTTTTAATTAAACCCTTTCCAGCTATGCGTACTATCTGATTTGGATTTTCTTTCTCACAGTTATCAGGTCTCACAATCATGTTGTAGAAAATCATATAGTGCTATCTATAGGCTTTTACCAAGGGAGTTGGAGTAAAACTGGAGAGAAAACCCCCTGTCCCTTTGAGAAATACCAGGTGAGATTTATTTTCTACAGCAAATTAGAGACTGTTACTATACCCCTTACAACACACTTCTTGACTTCTTAACAAGTCAAGACAGTAGCCAATAGGAGTCCACTGAGAACCAAAGAACCAGAACCCTGAAATTCAGAAAGATTGACACCAGAAAAAGAAAACACTGTGCACTTGTTGCACAGAAAACAGCAATAATACTTGATGCAGGTTGCAAAGCTACACCAGAGAAACCAGTTGCCAAAGTTGAGTTAAATGAAGAACTAACCTTTCAAAAAACACAGCCAATTGTGGCCAATAAACAGTGAAAACTGAGTGATAACAGTGATATCACCTCCAGATGGTTGTATGATAATTAAAGTTGCCCCAAACTGTCTTATTCGGTATGTACACAAAGACCCCCATCTAAAAAATCCATGCACAGCAACAAATTTGGCACTTTTTGAGCCAAGTTGAATAAAAACCCTCTAGAAACGCTCCCCATCCTTCTATAACTGAGGGGGGTGGCCCGTCTAGAAGCAGCCAGACCTCCCTGAAGCCAGAAAAACACAAAAAACTTCCAATAAAGCCCAAAATACTTAGAAAAATCCACCACAACTACTAAAACCCTTAAAACACAAAATTAAGCTATGAAAACATTAAGACATAAATTATAGGGCCAAATTAGCTCTACTTAATGGTTCAAAGCACTCAACCCTAAGACTTAAGGTTAGCTCGTAAAACACAAAAAACAAAAATAAACAGCTATCTTTTAGAAATGAAAAATGAGCAAATGACCCCTTAAAACTTAGAATATGAAAAATGTCATCAAGATATAAAATATAGATAAAAACTGGGGCTATCCAATGAAAGGAGCCACATACCCATAGTCTCAACATTAACTCACTAAAACCAGAAAACACCCAATTATTCAACTAATGTCAATTAAGACATACCAAAACAGCACCAAACAGACCAACAAAGGCCTCTGACAATTTTGGAAGACCACATCCTCCTCAAATTGAGAATTTCAGCATTCTCCTTCACCAAAATCACCATTTTCACACATTTTTCAAAACTCATCTCTGAAATGGGTCCTTGTCAATACTGAATTGACCATAACATCATCTGCACCATAACACCACCAATCCATCCATACAGAACTGCTTGTGATGCCTGCTATTCCAGAAATTTATCTTTCTCCAGACCTGGTCCATTATCATCTGCAACAGATTCACCTCCCCCTCAACCTTGTTCATCTTCCAGAAAAACCAAAGATCTAGGCCTTCCATCTTGATACTCAGATTAATCAACAAGTTACACCCTTCTAAAAAGAGTGCCAGCACCACTACAACCACTAAATCTACCATACCTGGTTCTTCTGATGGTAAAACCAATACTTTTCCATAATTTATTTTAAGCTGATGAATTTCCAACTCATTCCCTTCCAGACAGTGATGATGACAATGTGGGAACCATTAAAACACCACCACCCAATAAATTTCCCACCATCAAGGAAAAATTTAAACAACACTCTTCTCAACAAAAACATCTCATTTTAAACTACTTCCAATCCACTCCTGCCAAAGATCCACAGGAAATTGAGAAAAGAAGACACCTAATCCGCCAGCTCAAGACTAATTCCAACCACTTTGTTTCATCTCTTGATTCTCTTCTGTAATTGATTCTTTCCTGAATTTCTTGAATTAGAAATAAAATAAAAAAACCCCTCAGTTGAAAGTCTTGGGGGACTCATCTTCAGTTTTAAGTCTTTGGAGACTAAAAGCCCTCATTTAATAGTCTTGGGGGACTAAAAAAACCCTCAGTTTATAGTCTTGGGGGACTCAAAACCTTAACTAAATCCAGTGACTCCCCTTTTCGATGCCCTCTGCCATAATTACACCAAAATCACATTATCAGTTTATAGTCCTGAAGGACTCAACCATCAAACCATCCTCAGTTTATAGTCTTGGAGGAATATACCATTCTTCAGTTTAAAGTCATGTTGGACTATCCACAGTGTTCAGTTTAAAGTCTTGACTGACTTTCGACATTTTGCATAAAAACGATAGAGCCAATTCCATGCACAATACTCTACAACAGCCCTACTGAACTTCCACTTTCTCTTCATCATCTGCACATCACTGATAAAAAATTTTCTTTTATCTCTTTTCTCTTCATTGCTGTCTCATCACAGATAATGGCCAGATCCAAGGATTTTGACCCATCAGACCTTCCTTGTTTCACTGCTCCCAAGGACTATGCTAGAAAACAGTGTATCCACATGTGCAGACCTTGCACCTACACTCTTCAAACTGCTAAAGCCAAACTCTGTAAGAGGGCCTGTGATTCTTGCAACTCCAAAAAGAAAAAGTTTGACAGAGGCCCAAATTATCCTATACCACCACCTCCACCTTCACACAAATATATCTCTAGATCTCCTACCAGATCCCCAGAACTAAGTCTGGCTTTCTCTTCTCTATCTTCAGCTTTATCCAGAAGATAACGCCGCTCTGTCCCCATATCTTTTTCCAAAACACCTACTTTTTCATTTCAAGAAACAGCCTTTATTTTAGCAAATCCGGCTAAAACAGCTTCAAAATCAGCTCCCAGGCTGCTTGACTGCATCCAGGCGGCCCGCTCAATGTCAAGCAGCCCGTCTGCCTTTCTAGGAAGCCAAAATAAGGCTCAAAACCTCTGAATTCAGCCAGAAAACAGACAAAATCCACCAGTAAACAACAACAAATCCATGCAAAAACCTCCTAGTGCTCCCAGAGCAATGCACACAACAGTTTTTTAATCAAAAAATACCAACTCTAAAACTTCTAGAAGACCTGCCAGAGGATCTCAAGAAGGCACCAGAGCACCAAGCACTTCTCCCAATAAAAAAATCTCCCTCTCAATCAAGAAAATTTAACTACACCTCTCCTCTGCCAGACAATTACTCCTCTGAAAGTTCCATTTCTTCCAGATCTAAATCCAGAAGATCCCAATCAGCTTTCAGATCACCTTCTCCTGGTCCATCCTACAACAACCCTGGTACTCCACCACCAGTGTCCAACCCAAGTGGGCCAAGCAAAAATATCAACAATAACAACAGCAGCCCTGCTTCTCCTACCAAGCCACAGGAACATCCTTCTTCTAGTCCATTTTCTCAAGACCATTTAGAGAATGATCATGAAAATACATACCTCCATCTGGTTGATAATCCTACAACATGCATTCAGGATTCTTCAACAGCCCAAATTTGGGCCACTTACAAATTTTATGAGCTCCTAATCTGTAAGTACCAAACTAGTAATTCCAGTTTCTTTAACAGAGAACAATTACTGATCCAATTCTTCTGTTTAGTTGGAACCCCGCCTCCTGAAACTGAAAATGGGATTGGACAACCTCTAGAAACTACCTTAGTTCTGGATTATGCCAACATGAAAAAACACCTAAGCATAATGTGCTCTAACATGCTTAAGGCCTTTTCTCTTCATGGTCTGTTGAATGAATTTGAAAAGAATCTGAGGAAAAAGCTCCTTGATGACCACTGGAAGATGTCTAGAATAATCAAGCACACCTTCCAACACTCTATCCCCACTTCTTCTACTTCTTTCCAAAAATTTCCTTTTAATCCAGTTCCTGACCATTACAACCTATATACTATTTCCAGCTGCCTACACCACAAAGAACACAGTTCTTCCTCCAATCCTAACAAAAAGCAAAAACACCACCATAATCCAGACCAACTGCCAGAGGCTTCTTCTTCCAGACATAAAAATAAAAAAAGTAATAATTCACCAAATAGAGAGAACAATAATAATTAGCAGATATATATATATAATTTGTTTTATATTTTTATTTTTATTTTATTTTTTATATTTTATTTTTATTTATTTATTTATTTTTATATTTATTTTTATTTTTATTTTTATTTTTATTTATTTTATTTTATTTTTTACTTTTATTTTTATTTAAACTACTAACATACTAAAAAAAACTTTGAGCTAATTAAACAAAATTACTCAAAAAATATGAGAGCTGAGAAATTAAAATGAAATGAATAATAATAATAAAATGAGATAAATAATAATTACAACTGGTATCCCCCAGCCAATTGATGAGCTGCTCCCCTTATACCTTACCCAAATCCAAGTGCACCTTGATGCGGATACACCTTTAAATAATTTTTTGATGAATTGAGATATAAAAAAATTAAGAAAAATAATATCAATAAGAAAAGATAAAATAAATAGATATCAAAGAAACTACTAATAAAAAATAAAATAGAATTGCCCAGCCAATTAATGAGTCTTTCCAAACCAATGCTTGCCCACATCCAGGTGACCCTGATGTGGTGACACCATATAATATAATTTTTTATTTTTACGGCTTTTAACCCCCATAAAAAAATTAAAAGAAAAAAAGGGAAAAAAGAAAAAAATCTAAAACTACTATCTAACACAACCATAGACACAAAAATTAAAGAAAAAAAAAAGAAAAAGTCCAGTCCAAGGAAATGATCACTGGGTTGGCTCCCTCCAATAATTAACAATGATGGGAGACCACCAGTAATCCACAATCAAAACCAAATAAGCCAGTCCTGAACCAGTAAGCCAGTTTAAAGTCATAGTGGACCTGAAACCTGAATAAAAAAAACCAGAACTAGGATTCAACTAGGACAAACAAAATAATTGAAACAGACATTTACAGTATTGACAAGGAACCATTTCAGAGATGAGTTTTGAAAAATTTGTGAACATGGTGATTTTGGTGAAGGAGAATGTGGACATTCTCAATTTGAGGGAGGATGTGGTCTTCCAACATTGGCAGAGGCCTTTGTTGGTTTGTTTGGCGCTATTTTGGTATGTCTTAATTTACATTAGTTGAATAATACAGTGACTCCCTCTTTGGATGCCCTCTGCCATAATTACACCAGAGTCACATTATCAGTTTATAGTCCTGAAGGACTCAACTATCAAACCATCCTCAGTTTATAGTCTTGGGGGACTATACCATTCTTCAGTTTAAAGTCATGATAGACTATCCACAGTGTTCATTTTAAATTCTTGACCAACTTTCCACATTTTGCATAAAAAAGATAGAGCCAATTCTATGCACAACACTCCGCAAACGCCCTACTGGACTTCCACTTTCTCTTCATCATCTACACGTCATTGATAAAAAATTTTCTTTTACCTCTTTTCTCTTCATTGTTTTCTCATCACAGATAATGGCCAGATCCAAGGATTTTGAACCATCAGACCTTCCTTGTTTCACTTCTCCCAAGGACTATGCTTGCAAACAGTGTATCCACATTTTCACACCTTTCACTTTTACTCTTCCAACTCCTGAAGCCAAACTCTACAACAGGGCCTGTGATTTTTGCAACTCCAAAAAGAAAAGTGTGACAGAGACCCCAATTATCCTATACCACCACCTTTACCTTCACACAAATACATTTCTAGATCTCCTACCAGGTCCCCAGAACTTGGTCCTGATTCCTCTTCTTTATCTTCAGCTCCATCCAGAAGATCACACTGCTCCATCCCCAAAACACTCTCCAAAAGACCTGCTTAATCATCTCAAGAAACAGCCTTTATCTCATCAAATTCATTTAAAAAAGCTTCAAAATAAGCTCCCAGGCTGCTAGAGCGCATCCAGGCGGCCTGCCTGCCTTTCTAGGAAGCAAAAATTAGGCTCAAAACCACTAAATTCAGCCAGAAAATAGCCAAAATTTACCAGTAAACACCAAAAACTCTATGCAACAACCTCTTAGTGCTTTCAGAGCAATTCAATAAACAATTTCTACATCCAAAAATTCCAAAAATTTCAAAACTTCTAGAAGACCTGCCTGAGGACATCAAGAAGACACCAGAGCACCAAACACTGCTCCCAGACAAAAATCTCCCTCTCAAACGAGAATAATTAACTACACCTCTCCTCTGCCAGCCAATTACTCATCTGAAAGTTCCATTTCTTTTAGATCTTCATCCAGAAGATTCCATTCAGCTTCCAGGTCACCTTCTCCTGGTCCATCCTACCACTGCCCTGGTACTCCACCACCAGTATCTAACCAAGCTGATCCAAGCAAAAATATAAACAACAACAACAACAGCCTTGCTACTCCAACCCAGCCACAAGAAGGTCCTCCTTCTAGTTTGTATACTCAAAACCATTTAGACAATGACCATGAAAATTTAGGCCTCCATCTGGTTGATCCTCCTACTACATCCTTTCAAAATCCTTCCACAGTTCAGATTTTGGCTGCTTACAAATTTGATGAACTTCCAATCTGTAAGTACCAATTTAATAAATCTAATTTCTCCAACAGAGCACAATCACTGATCCAATTCTTCTTTTTAGTTGGCACCCTACCCCTTGAAACTGCTATTGGTATTGGCAGACCTCTAGAAACCACATTAACACTAGATTATGCTGATATTAAGCAACACCTAATTATGATGTGTTCAAACATGCTTAAAGCCTTTGCTCTTCATGATCCATTGAATGAATTTGAGAAGAGTCTGAGGAAAAAACTTCTTGATGACCACTGGAAGATTTTTAGAATAATTAAGCACATCTTCAAACACTTTATCCCAGCCTCTTCTACTTCTACCCAAAAATTACCTTCCCATCCAGTTCCTTACCATTACAATCCATATACTCTTTCCAGCCGCCTTCACCACAAGGATCACAGTTCTTCCTCCAATCCCAAAAAAAGGCAAAAACACCAACATAATCCAGACCAACCGCGGGAGGCTTCTTCTTCTAGATATTAAATGAAAAAAAGAAATTAATAATTCACTAAATAGAGAGAACAATAATAATTAGCAGATATATATATATATATAATTTGTTTTGTTTTTATTTATTTTTATTTATTTATTTTTTTTATTTATTATTATTTTTTTATTTTTTTATTTATTTATTTATTTATTTATTTTTTATTATTTATTTTTATACTTAAACTACTAACATACTAAAAAAAACTTGAAAATAATTAAACAAAATTTCCCAACAAAATATGAGAGCTGAGAAATTAAAATAAAATTAATTATAATATAATGAAATAAATAATAATTACAAATGGTATCACCCAGCCAATTGATGAGCTGATCCCCTGATACCTTACCCACATACAAGTGCACCTTGATGTGGATACACCATTAAATAATTTTTAAATGAATTGAGATAAAAATAAATTAAGAAAAATAATATAAATAAAGATAAGATGAAATGAAATTAATAGAAATTAAAGTAAATAATGATAAAATGAGATAAGGATACAAAAGAAAATAGCATTGCCCAGCCAATTGATGAGCCTTTCCCCACCAATGCTACCCCACATCCAGGTGACCCTGATGTGGTTACACCATATAATATAACATTGTGATTTTTCCCTCTTTAAATCCTAATAACCCCCATAAAAAAAGAATAATAAAGAAAAAATAAAATAATCTAAAACTATATCTAACACAACCATACACACAAAAGAAAAGAAAGAAAAAGAAAAAGTCCGGCTCCATAGAAAGTCCAGTCCAAGGAAATAATTACTGTGTAGGCTCCCTCCAATAAGTAAAAATGATGAGAGACCACCAGTGATCCACCACTAATCCAAATAGACCAAAGAAGCCAGTCCAAGCCAGCTTAAAGTCATAGTGGACTTGAAACCTGAATAACATACACAGAACTAGAATTCATCTAGGAAAAACAAAATACTTGAAAGAGACATTATGGGGTAACTTTTCTACAGAGCATCCAGCTCATCATTTACCCCCACACTTGCCAAAATAAAATCTAGAAGCCCCCCTGGGTACCTTCTAACAAAACCACAACATCAAGCACAATAAACCAAAACCAATAAACATGAAGAATCCAGCACTTGAAGACCAAATGAATTTCCAGTTTTAAGTCATAGAGGACTAAAAACTGTGAAAAGAAACCAATACTAGGGTTCAACCAAATTAATAAAAAGGGTTGGAAACAGACAATCTGGGGTAACTGTTCTACAGAGCAACCAGCTCATCAGTTACCCCCACGCTTTCCAAAATAAAATCTAGAAGCCCCACCCATGGGTATCTTCTAGCAAAAAAAATGTTTCCAACAAAAAAGATGCACAGCATCGCCAAAATCTAAAATTAAAGAATGGTCCATAGTTTATCCTCATTGTGGAGTAAATCTTCTTCACTTATAGTGCCTCTTGGGTAAAATCTCTTCACCTGATCAGAAGCCACTCTCTTCTTTAAGACTGCACCATCTAACTCCTCCAAAACATAAGAACCTCCAGACTCCTGAGATATGACTCTGTTAGGCCCATTCCATCTTTAAGAAAAAATTTTTCCCCATTGACTCTCCAAACTTCTATTATACACCAAAACCAAACATCCAGGTTTCAAGGGATTCCTGAGTCTATGAGCCAACTTCTTGTCCCAGTATTTGACTGCTTTATTTCTTATCTTCATCATTCTAGAGTATGCCTTCTCTTGACATTCCTCTCTACATTCCAACTGTTACATCCTGGAACAGAGCAAATCTCCTGTCAAGCACACATCATTCCAATCAATTCCAAGATAAGAGACAGCTTCCCAAACCAGTGGTAGAACAGCTTTCTGCCCAAAGATTAATTCATAATGGGAATAGCCAGTTGTCCTTTTCAAAGTGACGCTATCAGCAAATAATACCAAGGGTAAATAATGCCTCAACTTTTCAGCACTATTTCCACACATCTTCACCAAAGCATTCTTGATAAATCGATGGCCTCTATCAACTATGTCTTCAGCTTCAGGATAATAAGGTATATCCATTCTAACTTTAGAACCAATACTTACCACAGCTTCTTTAAATTCAGCTCCAAACTCTGGCCCACCATCAAAAGTCACCAACTTCATCAACGCATATCTAAATACCCATTCCTTATTCAAAAACTCTGCCACATTTTTGGCAGTCAAATTTACCAGAGGCACTGCCTAAACCCAACCAGAAAAATTATCCCTGGAAAAAATCAAGTATTTATACCTGCCCTCTTTAATATGGACAGCATCTAAACTAACTCTTCCAATCAAAGTTTATTCACCAGCAGCACAGCCAACCTCTTTAGGTTTCAAGTTACTTCTACTTTGAAACTCTTCACAAGATTGAACCCAACCCTGTACAGCCAACTTCATACTTGGCCACCAAAATCTGTCTGCTACTCTTCTATATATAAATCTCCCCAAAGCCTCTATGACCAAGGTCATCTTGCAAAGACTTTAACACCAACTCTTGACCCTTCTTCTGAGTCACCACTACTTGAGGATTTAGATGTCTCCTCCTCCTCAACCTCCTTTCTGACACATAGAAGCCAGGACTCTTCTTCTTGATTGCCACCCAAGTATCATCATCACAACTATCTGGCCTCTTCCAAGGTTAGCAGATATTCAACCATAATAAAATAAAACTCAGTTTAACCCCAGGTCTCATCTTCCAAGTCCAAGAAAATAAAATCTAAGGGTACAACCCTTTTGTCAAAATCACTAGTGTACACATGATCCACATGACCAGCCCAACCAGGACACCAATCCCTAAATTTTGGTATATCCTTTTTCTTCCACTTAATCCTAAGACAATCCATTTCACTAACAAAAACACCATTTTCCAATTTTGAGCCCTCCCTAACAATAGGCTCATTTTCATCAACAAAAACATCCTAACCACTAGAATCAAGATCAGAACCAGGCAGTTTAGCCTCTTGGTGGAGGAGAGTACAATCTTCCAGTTTAGCCTCATGGGGGAGGAAAGAAAAATCTTCAGCACCCTTTGTGCTGGCCTTAACCACTAGAACATCTTCATCAAATTCTTCAGAGTCTGAATCTTTATCTGTGGGTGGTCTCATTGAGAATCCATTTGGCATCATAAAATTTTTCCCAGGATTTTGTACCAGGTCAAAAGAGAAATTCTGAATAAATTCCACCCACCTAGTCATTGGAGCATTTGGAAGACTAGGTGTATTTATCATTTGAACCAGAGATTTGGAATCTATATGCAGCTCAAAATTCTGCCCCCAAAAAATAGTTTGCAGCTTTTTCAAAAAAAATTTCTACACCACACAATTCCAATTTAGGTTGAGAATATCTAGATTCAACCTCATTAAATACCATGGACTCATACCTTACTGGCCTGACCCTCCCAGTTTTATCTTCCTGAGAAAAAACAGCAACAGCAGCAATATAACTTGAGTCCACTTCCAGATAAATTTTACCAGCGCCCACTCCATAATCCAACTTGTGAAGAATAATATCTTCACCTACCACCTTCTTCAACTTCTGAAAATCCTCTTCACACTCTTCAGACCATTTCCACTCTTCATCTTTCCTGGTCAATCTCTTAAAGGTGAATCCAACAAAGAAAAATCTTTAATAAAAATTCTGACATAAACACATACCCCCAAAAATCCCCTGACTTCAGTAGTATTTTTAGGCCTTGGCCATGACTGAATTTTATTAACTTTTATTTTGCCATAATCCTTCCCTCTTTACATAACACATGACTCAGAATTTCTAGAGCAGGAACAAAACAAGAAAACTTTGACCCAGAAATGTTCAAAGCAGCCTCTTCAATCCTAAACAATACTCTTTCTAGAGTGATTGCATACTCCCAAACAAGCCTCCTTATACCTGAATTCTCCTTCAGCACCTCATTCCCATAATCAGCAAATGGTCCTTTGATTCCACCATCATCAATAAAAATACCAGCATGAGTATGAACCTCATCCTGTAAAATCTAAGCCATTTGTGCTTGATATACTGCTACTGAATGAGTTGCTCCTTGAGGCAACCTAGTGAGCTGAAATCTCCCCAGAAGAGTTTCAAATGTTGTAAGTGTCCGTGAATCCATGTGAAGTTCCCTTTTATCATAACCATCCATAATATCACCCATACCATAACACACCCTTCCAGCAAAAGCTTCCAGAAAGTCCTCCACACTTGGGGTCATCCCTGCATCCTTGAAAGTGACTCTATTCAAGACTCTAAGATCATGCACCACTCTCAACTTTCCATTCTGCTTCTTGACACAGAAAGCCGGACTTGAGTAACTTGAAGTTGATTGTTCATATAAACCAGTCCTGACTCTTTCCCTAAAATCTCTACAAAATCATCCCTAATAGCAGCTGAAATTGGAATAGGTTTGATTTTCCAAGGTTGATGACAAACCACAGGAATCAAGTAAGTTTCCCCATAAGAGTGTTTCAACACACCCCTTTACTCTTCAACAAATGCCACCGCTTTCTTCCTCAGCACAATAATGTGCAACAACAACTTCTTTTCCTCATCATAAAACCACCCATCAGGACCAAAATTAACAACTTTCAGCCTTTCCACAGTCACCCTAGCAGTTTCCACAAAATCAAGAGGATTCTTTACCAGAGGAGTACATGTACGGATCTCTTGACAAAGGAGGTATCTTCCAAGGAGTATTCAAACCTACAGCCATAGGCTTATTGACAGGCCTAATCTTCTGTGCAACCTTCTTATACTTTTCAGCTCTAACTTCAACTTGAGGGATCTTCAGGACGTCTTCACCACCAGACCTGGAACAAAAACTAAGGGTTTCCCCATTTCTCACATGTGTGGCCAAAGTAATTTTTTGAAAGGTGTAGAAGAAACCCTACCAGTGCACCATTGGGAGGACTTACTTTTATTCCCCAATATCACCACTCCAAAACCTTTTGACAATTCCACATCTTCATCTTCACTTCCATCTTCTAAATCTTCAAATCTTGATTCATCTTCTGAATCATATCTTCCAAAATTGTGCAGTTTATTGTCATTAAGGAGGCCCAAAAATTGATCTTGATGATCTTCTTTCTTCAAAAATACATGCAGTTTAACCTCATTCTGGAGGCCCAAAAATTGATCTTGATGATCTTCACAAAAATAAGTCTTGTCTAATTTCTTGATTTTCTTCAGTTACCTTGAAATTTTTCTTTTCTTTTCTTGAGTTTTCTTCTATCCTACAAAAATAACCAGGAGTTTCCCCAATGCTCACAGACGTGGCCAAGGCAATGTTTTTGAAAGGCATAGAAGAAACCCTAGCAGTGCACAATTGGGAGGACTTACTTTTAGACCCCAATCTCACCACTCCACAGCTTTTTTGCATATCTTTCAATAAAGATATATAACCAATCTTCTTATTTGAACTTGAATTAAAAGTAATTGAGAATCTTGAGAGAGAACATATATTAATAAAAAACTTGAAGAATACTTGCAGAGAAGAGAAACATTAAAAAGAGAAAGTTTAAAATCCACTTGGTATATCTCCAAGGGAGCTGACCTACTACAACCTGTGATTTCCTCATCTTTGGGAGAGGGTTTAGCACTTAAGTGATCAGCCCTCATCATTCTAAAAAAGACACACTCCCACTAGAGCCTGAACCATACTCCCAAAAACCAGAGGCAGCACCCACTTCTCTTCTTCTCCTAAAATGATCCATGCACTGGCACATTGAAGAAAAACCAGGCCTGGTCTCCCAGCCATCCTCTCAAGAAGATGATAACCTGATATGAAGTCTCCTTTCATCTTCACCAGTCAACTCCAAACTGATTCCCACATCAAATTGATAACCAATTCTTGCTTGAAAATCCATCAAGAATGGCCCACCCAGAACAGCTTTTACTGTTCCTTTTGCAATATAAAAATGAACCTTACCTGAGGCTCAACCAACATCTATATTTACAAATTCATATTCTCCAACCAGTTCAGTTACATGGCCACCAATTCTTCTCAAATTCCCACCAATACCTGTTTTGATGGGGAGGCCCAGATGAGTAGCCTCAAACAAAGAAATCAGGTTAATCTGAGAACCTGAATCCACCAATTCCCTAGACTCCCTTCCATTCAGAGTGACATTGACATAACCTAGAGGTGCAGAAAAATGAGTTTCCAACCCCTCACCAACTTTTTCAGCAGAATCACAAATGTGTTCTACCTCCCCAGAAGAAACCCTTCTCCTGGTAAACAACTTTTTCTGCCTATCAGCCAAACCAGGACTGATAGCATAGAACTCCCCATAAGTAAGGGAAACCTGACCCTGATTGATCCTTTCCAGGGCATAGTCCATAACATTAGCTTGACCAGAAACCACTGGCCTCTCAAAGTGAGCTTTTTGCTTCACTACCTTGGTCCTAGAAGATTCTTGAGGACCAGAACCACCAACTGATTTACCATCAACAGGAATCAAACCAGATACCTCACCAGAGCCTCTAACTCCAGCAGGCTTTGGAAATGAAGCCAAAGGGACATCCTCCTCAGAGTCAGAATCAACATCCATAGGCATTGGCTCACCGTTCATGTCCAATACTCCAAAAATAGGGGGGCCCATATCTACCATACCCTCCTTCATTCTATACAGCTCCTCTTTGTTGTACTTCTTCCTAGCTGCACTCAGATTAGGATCCACCTTTGTAGCCTTAGGCTTTGGTTGAGCCTGAGAACTGCTCTTAGGCCTTCCCACCTTTCCTGATTCCACATCATATACACCAGCCAAGCATTCCCCACTTGACTTTCCACCACAAGAATACAACTCCAAGCCACCAAAGGAAGATGTAAATGAGACTCTATTACCCTCCTTTCCCTTGCCCTTGCAATCATCTCCATTTTTACCAGAAGAAGAAGCCTCATTAGGCAACTCTTAAAACCTTGGCCTCCTTGAGTTTACATTATGTCTCCTCCTCACCAAGTCCACTGGAGCCTGACCATCATTATTCTTCACAAAAGAACCATCTGGGAACTTGAACAATTTCCTATCAAATTCTACCTTCCCTTCAGACACATCCCTATTCAGTGCCCAAAAATAATTCGACTTGTGGCCCTTCCTGCTGAAATATGAGCAGACAGAAGGATCACTCCTACCAACCCTCCTATCAAAATATCTAGGCTGTGAGGGAGCCTTATTGGCCTTCTGAGCCTCCTGAACATAAATATGTAGCTTTTTTGTCAGATCAGCCAACTGCTTCACAAATAGATCAACCTCTTTAGGCCTCTCAGGAGCCTTTCCCTTGTTAACACTTTCCTTCTTCCTAGATTCCTCCACATCTTCAGCAAAAGCTCCACTGACCTTGCTAACATACTTGGTGCTAGCTTCTTGGAAAGAATCCACTTCCAACAGTTTCAGATGACCCTCCACAAACTCCTTCACCACAGAAAGAGCAGCCAATTTCTGATTCTTATTAGGAAGAATCTTCATCTTATCCTTCCTTTCCAACTCCTTTAGCACATCAAACCTGACATTCCTGGCCAGGGAAGACCAGTAAATATTGATTGTAGTTTCAGTACTCTCCAACTCCTGCATATCCACCAAATAATCCACCACTGGCTCCAACTGAGCCAGAAACTTCTTATAAGTATGGAGGTTGTCCACACCTCCATAAGATTGCCTTTAACTTGCAATCATATTGTAATCCACCATAGAGTACCTGGATCCCCACCTGTCTGTCATCTGAAGACACATCTTTTTCTAATCTTTCCTCCAATAACCCTCCATAGCAGCAACCTCCTTAACCAGAGCCCTATAACCAATATAGAAGATGACTTTCTTCACCATGTCCAAGTAAGAAGCCCCATCCACACTCCCAGAAGCCTCAAACAGCTCTAGAAACAACTTCACATCCTCCCCATAAAAATAGGCCCCTTCCAGGACTTGATCCTTAAAGAAAGCCTAACAGAAACAGGAGGATTACCATCCTCAGCAACACCAACAGTGCCACTACCACCACTAGAGAAAGAGGGTCTAGAAGCCATGGTCCAATATATTCCAGTAAACTAATTTGCAACCACAGAAGAGAGTCCAAAAGTAACAGAAATTCCAAAAATATAACAAATCCTCACCCCATGTTGGGCGCCAGAAATGTAGACAATCCTATACTACCAGCTATAGGCCTTGACCAAGGGAGTTGGAGTAAAACTGAAGAGAAAATCCCCTGTCCCTTTGAGAAATACCAGGTGAGATTTATTTGCTACAGAAAATCAGAGACTGTTACTATACCCCTTCCAACACACTTCTTGACTGCTTAACAAGTCAAGACAGTAGCCAATAGAAGACCACTGAGAACCAAAGAACCAGAAACCTGAAATGCAGAATGATACACACCAGAAAAACAAAACAACGCTGTGCACTTGTTGCACACAAAACAGCAATAGTACTTGATTCAGGTTCCAAAGCTACACCAGATAAATCAGTTGCCAAAGTTGAGTTAAATGAAGAACTAACCTTTCAAAAAACACAGCCAATTGTGGCAAAAAAACAGTGAAAACTTAGTAAGAAACAGTGATATCACCTCCAGATGGTTGTATGATAATTAAAGTTGCCCCAAACTGTCTTCTTCAGTATGTACACACAGACCACCCCCTAAAAAATCCATGCACAGCAAAAAATTTGTTGCTTTTGGCAGTTAAATTGAATAAAAATCCTCTAGAAGTTCTCCCAAGCCTTCTATAACCAAGGCAGGTGGCCAGCCTAAAAGTGGCCAGACCTCCCTGAAGCCATAAAACCACTAAAAACCCCCAATAAACCCCAAAATACTTAGAAAAATCCACCACAACTACTAAAACCCTGTAAAACACAAAATTAAGTTATGACAACATTGAGACATAAAATATAGAGCCAAATTAGATCTACTCACTGTGAAATATGGGGGGCAGACTTGCTAGCAAGTCCACAACCTTGTACCTAAATTCACCAGATTGAACACACATTGAGCTATTGATAAAGGAACCATACAATCAGGGATGAACACCACTCAGTAGAACAGTTTTAGGTGGGTGTTCAAGTAAAGTTCAGTTTGAGTTCCATCTGAGTTATGTCTGAGTTCAGGTTGGGGACTTGTTAGCAAGTCCACCCCCTATATTGCATAGTGACTTAATGGTACTAAGAACTTAACCCTAAGACTTAAGGTTAGCCCATAAAGCACAAAAAACAAAATTAAACAGCTATCTTTTAGAAATGAAAAATGAGGAAATGACCCCTTATAACTTAGAATATGAAAAATGTCAACAGGACATAAAATATAGAGAAAACTGGGGCTATCCAATGGTAGTACTCACATACCCATAGTCCTAATATTCACTGAATAAATCCAGAAAAACACCCAATTATTCAATCAATGTCAATTAAGACATACCAAAAGAGCGCTAAACAGCCCAACAAAGGCCTCTGCCAATTTTGGAAGACCACAGCATCAGGCTTCAACTTCAACAAACTTGAAACATCTTTTAAAATGTGGTAATACTTTAACCACCTCTTTTTCCTCCCTTGACAATTATTTTGAGAAAAAAGATATAAGTATGATTCAGTCACTATATATATTCTTCAATAAAATATTTATTTTTTTCTATTCAGTTTTATCAGAAAAATTCTCTATTGTAAAGAATGCCTTTGACTTTGAGAAGATGAAGTTTGATCATATGCTAATGAAAGATGAATGGTCTTTAGATTTGGTTCATTACAGAATTTATAAAAAATGGGCAATCTTAAAAGGACATTAATAAATTACTTGAATTTTTTAATTAATTATTTATTTATTTGGTTAATTATTGGGGAATAACCTAAATAATTTCTTTTAATTTTTTTAAAAATATTTATATTATGATAATCTGATAACACTATTTGTCCTTATGTCACCGGACAACCTACTCACAAGGTTGTGTGTCAGGCTAAGGTCAAGTACAAGGACGTGAACTAGCTTGAATGGTCAGTTGTCTAGAAGATTTTAATGGTCCTATATGAATACTGTAGTACTAATCCACTAAGTTGTAAAATTTAATCCAAATTAAAGGTCTCAGTAATATAATTCTCACTAATTTGATATATGGCTTACAATCTTTGTAGTTGGTAGAAAAATAGATTTTATAATTCAGATACTATTCAAAAGTCTTATAAAAGTACTAATTGATATGTGTTGTAATTGATTTGGCTATATTGTGTAAATTGTAAATGATAAAGAATGCAGAAAACAAGACCAAAAACCCCCTCCTTTTATACACACTAAGTTTCCCCAATAACCACCTTGATATACCATCCAATACAATGTTAATGACGCCTTCAAACAAGTAATAGACCTCTCCATCAACGCCCCTAGTAGCCAATAACATAATCAAACAAACAACAACCACTAAAATCCTATTAATAATAAGGGAGATCCATCAAAATTAAAGAAAAGACAAAAAGAGAGTATATGCCTGGAAAACAATATTATAACAAGGTGAAAGGAGACTTTTTAAGGTTAATTATAGCTTAATAATAAGGGGAATCTACAGTAGAAATGGAGGGGCTAATCCTGACATTATACTACGTGAAATCCCCATTCAAAAATAACCAAAATTGACTGAGAAACCACCCAAAAACTTAAAAAAGAGCATGAGATGTGGGGTAACTACATTCAGTCCTTGGAAGGCACTTGCACAGGTAAATCCTTGACTAAAATTAGACGAATTTAAGCGTGGTGATAAAATAAAGTGCCAAGAGTGAGGTTATTAATGAAATTAGTGCATATAAACAAGGTCAATGCATTATTAATTAAGCTAGGACACTAAATAAGCGCCTGTCGCCTATTTTAGTGTGTTTCCCCACAGTGGACGTAGAATGTGGGGTAATTACAGTGTGAAAAAGCTAACTTTGCTAAAAATGAAGCTATTCACACGGGAAAAAAGCAGGCAGTATGTAGCCAGTACACAGAAGCCATTTCTGGCATAAAAAACACCAAATTTGAAAATTGTTATTTTTATGCATTTAAATAGCCAAATCAATAGTTCTAAATGAGCCCAATTGATCTGTCAAAGCGCAATTTTGATATTCTCAATTTTATAGCACATATAGTCAACTTTTAAGTGAAATAAAGCACATTTCTTGTTTTTTGTGTAAAACAATGAATATAACAGCTTTAAGTGTACTTAAAAATGATGTAGCCTAATACTTAAGGTTCTTAATATTACCCTAACATATTCCAACTTAATATTAAGTACATAAGACTTATAAAAGGTGGATATATGCGTGTATATAAGGTGTTATAATGGCATTTTATGTGTATTATCATAATTTTACTTATGTATACTGTTTGTGTACTCTCATTTCTTGTTCCCATGTATAGTTCATGTGTTTAACATAACTTATAAGCACTTTTTACTCAGTCCTGGGGATATACAGGCTGACACTTGCCCACCCAAAAAAAACAATAAAAAAAAATGATAAGTTATACATTTTATTTATTTATCTGTAATTTTCAGGTATTCAGAATAATTCTGTAGCATTAAAGATTAAACTTTAAAGAAATAAAACATAATAAAATATTATGAGTACTGGTTTTTAACCCCTCAGCTGGTTGAACAGAAATTTATTTCTGTTTAAATTTTTTAAGAAGGGTGGATAAATTAGAAATTTCTTTTTCAGGTATCCATTTATCAAATTCATTTGATTTCCCTTTAAATCTTAGTAAATACTCAGTTCCTTTTTCTTTAGTAAGGATTCTTTTCTTGAGTATTTTTTCAATCTCTGCTTTTTCCACAATTTCTTCAGGTTGAGTTTTAGGCCTTCCCCTTCTTTTTGGAAATAAGTCAGGATCATTTGCATGGTAAGGTTTTAATAATGAGATAGGGAAAACTGGATGTTTCCTATCATATGGAGCATATAATATGACTTCCACTGCATTATTACCAACCATTTTGTTTACTACAAAAGGTCCTACAAAGGGATCCTTTAATTTAACATTACCTTGTAAGTTAAAATGTAGTGTTGATATGAGGACTTCATCTCCCTTTTTAAATTCAAATTCTTTATGAGATTTGTCCCACCTTTTCTTTTCATATTCAAATGCTTTTTGTATGCATTCTTCAGCATGCTTTCTACACATTTGTTGCATATGAATAAAGGATTTAGTACCAGGGTGTATATCTAACCTTGGTAATTTATTTAAATGATTTACTGGGGTATTTGGTACTTATCCCAGCCAGAGTTCAAATGGTTTCTTCTCACCGCGCAATACGGGGGCGGACTTGTTAGCAAGTCCGCAACCTTGGACTCAAATTCACCACAGATTGAACACACATTGAGCTATTGACAAAGGAACCATACAATCAGGGATGAACACCACTCAGCATAACAGTTTTTGTGGGTCTTCAAGTAGAGTTCAGTATGAGTTCAGTATGAGTTCAGTCTGAGTTCCATCTGAGTTCAGTCTGAGTTCAGGTTGGGGACTTGCTAGCAAGTCCACCCCCTATATTGCGTAGTGTCTCTGTTACAGAATGAGTTGTGCTATTATAAGCAAATTCAAGGCCGGGAATTAATGTTACCCAGTCGTGTGTGAATTTCTCATTGTCTTTGTATTCTAATCCAAAGGCACAATATCTTCTGATCATGTCTTCTAGAGTTTGTATCATTCTCTCAGCCAGCCCATCAGTTTGTGGATGGTGTGCTGTAGACAATTTTAATTGACAACCTGATACTTCCATCAAGGATGTCCAGAACTCTGAAGTAAATTTAGGATCTCTGTCAGAGATTATGGCTTTGGGGAACCCAGCAGTATTCATCATCTGAGTCCACCATAATAATGCCAAGTCTTTTGCAGATACCTCTTTATGGGTAGGGATAAACTTACACATTTTTGTTAATCTATCCACAATTACCCAGCAAGAATTGAAACTTTCTTTTCCTGCTAATGGCAAGCCAGTTACAAAATCCATGTTTATAATTTTCCATGGAGCTTTTGGCTGCTCTATTTGTTGTAACAACCCAGCTCTCTTACCAGTTAATCTTTTAGATTTCTGAGAAGAGTCACATGTTTCAATGTATTTTTGTACATCTTCTTTCATGTTTATCCACCAGGCTGTATTTTTAACTCTGGTTAATGTTTTGTTAAAGTCAAAATGACCAGCTAAGATGTCATCATGGCAAGTACTCAACATTAACTCTTTCATAGAAGGTGGTATTACTATAACATTACTTAACTTTTTTCTGTAATATATATATCCATCTTCAATTGATAATTTACCTTTTTCCAATGCATTTTTATACTTTGGAGGAAAGGTTTTAATTAATGCACTCATGGAGACATTTGTTGGATCATTAAGAATGGTAGATAGTTTAGACAAATCTTTATCAGATGAATAATTTTCTAATATAGTTTGCATAAATTCTTCTTCTAAATCCACTATATAAATTCCAAATATATGTATAACCTCATTTTCAGGTACATAAGCTGGGTTGTCAGCATCATTTGGAAAAGGACTTCTAGATAATAAATCCACATTAGAATGCAATGTTCCTGCTCTGTGAGTAATTGTCATTCTTCCTCTGTACTCTTGTACAGCTAGTTGCCATCTAAACATGTGCCTATTAGGTGTTTTCATGTATAGCAATGATTTTACTGCACTTCAATCTGTTATAAGTTCAAACTTCTGGTGTTCCAGATAGTAATGAAGCTTCTCCAAAGCCCACACCACGGCTAAACATTCTAACTGTGTGGCACAATACCTTAATTCAGTTTTTCTTAAGGTTCTGGATATATAACAGATAACTACTTCAGATAATTTTCCATTTATTATCTGTTTTTGCTGTAAAGCAGCACCTAAACCTATGAAGCTTGCATCAGTGTACAAGATAAAAGGTAAGGTGAAATCAGGCAGTCCCAAAATTGGAGCTGTCATTAAACATTCCTTTAATTTATTAAAGGCGTGTTGTCTTTCATTATTCCAAATGAAAGCTTCATTTTTCCTGATTAATGTTGTCAAAGGGGCTGCAATAGATTGGTAATTTTTTATATATTGTCTATAATATCCACACATACCTAAAAAACTTTGAATTTCTTTTACATTCTTAGGTATACCAATGTTTTTTATTGCTGCCACCTTATGCTGGTCAACACAAATTTGTAATCCAGATACAACATGTCCAAGTACTTTCAAAGATTGGAATCCAAATTTACATTTCTTTAATGCAATTGTCATATTAATTTCATCCATTCTTTGAAAGACTCTTTTCAGGTGACTTAAATGTTCATCATATGTTTTTGAAAACACTATGATGTCATCAATATAGACCAATAGCCATCCTTCAACCATTTCCTGATGAAAAACACTATCCATCAATTTTTGGAAGACTGAAGGCGCATTCTTTGGGCCAAATGGCATTCTCACATACTTATATATACCCATATGTGTGGTTATTAATAAGTAATTTTGAGAATTTCTTTCCACAGGAATCTGGTGGTAACCTTTGTTTCCATCCAGACAAGAAATATATTTTGCTCCTTGTAAAGTAGCATGGATAGAAGCTATCCTTGGAAGAGGGTAAATATCATCTACTATATATGTATTCAGAGCTCTATAATCACTGCATAATCTTGCCTTATCTTTTTCATAAGAGATCAATAATGGTGAAATGACACAATACTTAGGTGTTGCGTCCACTTTTTCAACGATACCCATTTCCAACAACATTCTTATATTGTCTTCAATATCTTTCCTTTTTGCAGGAGATGCTGGGTAAGGTTTCTTTTTTAGGCTGCCAGGAATATTTTCCAAATCACAGCTTAGAGAGATTTTCATCTCATGGTCTTTGACCAATCCTAATTCATTTGAACCATGAGCAAATGCCATAGGATATGATTTAATCAATCTCAAAATATTTTCTTCTTCAATTTTTGTGAGTTGAGGACTGAAATAGGCCTTTTGGATTTCATTTTCCAATTCACCCATTTCACTGGTGGTTCTTCCACCTTGTAGTTGTTCTTCTCTAGGGGAAATGGCATACACTGAATTTTCAGAACATATCTTAAATTTTCTCTTACCATTCACTCCTATGGTGAAACAACTGTTTGCAGGATCTAGTTTAATTCCAAATTTTGTCAATAAATCATTTCCAATAATAAACCAATCACTACAATTATTATTATCTATTACTACAAATTCACAGACTGCTCTTACATATCCATTATTATATTTAAAGAATACAGCAGTTTTGTATTTGCCAATTGGATTTAATATTGAACCAAAACCCCTCCAGTTCTTTGTCTGAACAGGTTCTAGTTTTTCCTTATACTTACTGTCAAGTTTCATTAATGTATTAATAGAAACTACACTACCTGCAGCCCCAGTGTCAAGAATGGCATTCATTTCTCTTCCACATATAATAACAGGTGCTCTGATAGGTGTTATTTTGTAAGTATCGTGAGATACATCTTTAATTATTTCAGCTTCTTCAATGTAAGTTAAAGATGTATCTGTATGAGGTATAGCATCATTCAGGAACATTATATCCTGTTCTAATACAAATATCTCATTTTCATCATCACTGTAAGATATGTTACTTTTACAATCCTCACTGGATTCCATATTTTCATCTTCATGATTACTTGGTTCAGAATTCTGGGAGGTTTCAATAACATTTATTCTTTTCTTACACATGTGACCTTTAGCCCAAGGTTCATTACATTTATAACAAGTGTTATTCTCTTGTCTTTTAGGGACAAGGGGAGCTGAAGGTTTTTTCTTCTCCACTGGTAATTTACTTGTAGTAGTTTTACCACGTCAACACTTTGCCTGTAATTAATATACTTGGTTTCATATTTGTGGTTTAATAATATTTCATTACATATATCAATGAACCCAGAGGTATCTCTGATGGTTTCAGTTCTAGCTACAATAATGTCTCTAACTGATATAGGTAACTTGTATATTATCTTTTCTTTCCACTCTTCATAATCCATTTTTGGATCCATGGCTTTCATGATTTTTATTAAATTCATTAAAAATACCATAGGTTTTTCTCCAGCATTTGGATTATATCTGGCTTTTTCATACAATCTCTGTTGAGTGATTCTAAATTTTGGGCCACCAAATTGCCTTTCAATCAGTGCCTTCCATTCATTCCAGGAGTAATTAATTCCCTCACTCAATACAGATTCAAACCATAATAAGGCCACATCTGTAAATAAAGATATTAACTTTGATGTAATTTCTTCATCAGGTAATTTGTATGAAAATTTTAAGTTATCAATTCTTTGTATGAATTGCTGCCAATCAGATTTTGAATCTCCGTCAAAAGATGGGAACTGATCTAACTTAGGCCAGTTCTTTTGGCTAGTTTTTGCTTCCCTAACCTGAGGAATATTGAGTAATTCACTTACTTTAGAAAGATGATCATGTATTTCATCTTTTACTGATTTATTATTCTCAGAGCCCATGATACTATGTTCATGTTCCATCATTGGTGTTTCATTTGCATGTTTCATGAAAACAGGCACTCTTGCTACATAAGAAGTGTTATCTTTTATTCTTTCAGTATTTTTCAACATGTTTGCTACTGATATTTCCACTCTTTGTAACCTATCCTGTATTACTGGTACATGAGTTAGGGTGTCATTTACATTTGAAAAAGATAATTTAACACATCCCTCAATGGTAGCCATAATATTCTGAGAGTGTTCTAATTTATTTTCTAAATCTCTAATCTCAGATTTTAAGCCCTTATTCTCATTGACTAATTCATTATTTGAATTTTCAATAATTTTCAATCTATTGGCCGTTGCACTCAATGATTGTGTTAGCTGTAATAATACCTTTTCTGTATTATTGTTTGACTCTTTTGAGAACTCTTCCAATTTTTCAATTCTCAATAATAATTTACTTATTATCTTTGATTCCATTGGATTTTCTTTTAAAAAATATTCTATTTTTTCTGTGTCCAACTCAGAAGACTCATCATTTGATTCCATTTTAATATTAATAGCATTATCCTGGTGATCAATAAAACTATCTACATTGTCTTTGTGCAAAGACAAGTTTAACATATTTTTTTCAAATGAATAATCCTTTAAATCATTATCAATTATATCCAATATTTCCTTATCAATATCATTACCTATAAGTAATTCATTGTTAGGTTGATGTAATTGTTCATAAGAAGTTGGATGACTCACCAAGGTCTTACTCCATTTCCCCTGCCTCTCCTTGGCTTTCCCCTGTAAGGGTGACTGCTGGATCCTTGTTGAGGAGGATTGTTGTAATTTTGGGCGTACCAATCCCATTTACATTTGCTTACTGTAATTTTTTGGTCCTCCTCTTGGGCTGGAGGTGTTGCTATGGAATTGTTGGATGCCACTGTTGGTGGTTGAGTCTTTATGTCCACTAGAGCTTGGTTGACTTCTATGAAACCTTGAGCTGCTCTCTTTTCCAGATTTTTGATCTGGTCCACTATGTTGTTGACTCTTATTGTCAAGGAGTTCATAAGGGTGGATAGGGAGTGAACTTGTTCTTGTAATGTATTTATTGACTTCTTTATTGAAACTTGCTTTAGAAGCTTTTCCCTTTCCTCCAGAGACATTGGTGGAGTGTTGTTGATTATGGGAGAGTCCTGGCCCTCCATTTGAATGTCCTGTAACAGGTCTTTCAGCTCTAGGTCTTAAGTTATAAGGTTTTGCCTTATTACTTACAATGTCATTGTTTTCACACATTTTCACGTGGAATTTAAAGAATTTGAGAATTTAGATATAAAAACTTCAAAGAGGAGTTTTATCATTATTTATCAATACCACTGAAGACAATTTTATTGCTTACTTATTGGTATAAAGTGAACCTTATAGTGCCAAAAGTCAAATATGCTTTTTATGTGGTCACTTAATTTAACTGGTCTACAATATGTAGCCGTGTTTTTATATTTAAAAGAAAACAACTGTTAGTAAGATTCTCTCTAAATATTTAATGAATATTACAAACCAATAAAAAGAACAGATTAAGAGTCCTGTTAAAAGAAAACAATTAATCAGTTTTATTTGGTTTATTATCTGCAAAGATCACAAATTTAATTGGTCTATTGACAGACTCCCACTAATAACAATTTTATGTTAAATTAGTGGTAAAATTGTTGATTCAATATCACAATTTTATTATATAACAGGGCTTCTTTTTCTGAAATCACTATATAAGTGACCCCAACCTGTTGTACTTATCCAAATATTTCTATAGGGATATTATTTACGTGCACCTTCTTTTGAAAATTTCACTTACTGGATTATAACAGAATTCTTGAGGAAAGGTCCCCAATTGTCAGGCTAAGGTCAAGTACAAGGACGTGAACTAGCTTGAATGGTCAGTTGTCTAGAAGATTTTAATGGTCCTATATGAATACTGTAGTACTAATCCACTAAGTTGTAAAATTTAATCCAAATTAAAGGTCTCAGTAATATAATTCTCACTAATTTGATATATGGCTTACAATCTTTGCAGTTGGTAGAAAAATAGATTTTATAATTTAGATACTATTCAAAAGTCTTATAAAAGTACTAATTGATATGTGTTGTAATTGATTTGGTTATATTGTGTAAATTGTAAATGATAAAGAATGCAGAAAACAAGACCAAAAACCCCCTCCTTTTATACACACTAAGTTTCCCCAATAACCACCTTGATATACCATCCAATACAATGTTAATGACGCCTTCAAACAAGTAATAGACCTCTCCATCAACGCCCCTAGTAGCCAATAACATAATCAAACAAACAACAACCACTAAAATCCTATTAATAATAAGGGAGATCCATCAAAATTAAAGAAAAGACAAAAAGAGAGTATATGCCTGGAAAACAATATTATAACAAGGTGAAAGGAGACTTTTTAAGGTTAATTATAGCTTAATAATAAGGGGAATCTACAGTAGAAATGGAGGGGCTAATCCTGACATTATACTACGTGAAATCCCCATTCAAAAATAACCAAAATTGACTGAGAAACCACCCAAAAACTTAAAAAAGAGCATGAGATGTGGGGTAACTACATTCAGTCCTTGGAAGGCACTTGCACAGGTAAATCCTTGACTAAAATTAGACGAATTTAAGCGTGGTGATAAAATAAAGTGCCAAGAGTGAGGTTATTAATGAAATTAGTGCATATAAACAAGGTCAATGCATTATTAATTAAGCTAGGACACTAAATAAGCGCCTGTCGCCTATTTTAGTGTGTTTCCCCACAGTGGACGTAGAATGTGGGGTAATTACAGTGTGAAAAAGCTAACTTTGCTAAAAATGAAGCTATTCACACGGGAAAAAAGCAGGCAGTATGTAGCCAGTACACAGAAGCCATTTCTGGCATAAAAAACACCAAATTTGAAAATTGTTATTTTTATGCATTTAAATAGCCAAATCAATAGTTCTAAATGAGCCCAATTGATCTGTCAAAGCGCAATTTTGATATTCTCAATTTTATAGCACATATAGTCAACTTTTAAGTGAAATAAAGCACATTTCTTGTTTTTTGTGTAAAACAATGAATATAACAGCTTTAAGTGTACTTAAAAATGATGTAGCCTAATACTTAAGGTTCTTAATATTACCCTAACATATTCCAACTTAATATTAAGTACATAAGACTTATAAAAGGTGGATATATGCGTGTATATAAGGTGTTATAATGGCATTTTATGTGTATTATCATAATTTTACTTATGTATACTGTTTGTGTACTCTCATTTCTTGTTCCCATGTATAGTTCATGTGTTTAACATAACTTATAAGCACTTTTTACTCAGTCCTGGAGATATACAGGCTGACATTGAGGGTGTTCCTGGAAGTGAGATGGAGGGAGGAGTTTAGAAACTTCTTCAAGGCACAGAGGAAATGTTCAAGAAAGTGATTTGAAGATGACTCAAAGGAAGAGCTACTGCTTCGAGATATGTTCGAGAAGAATTCTAATATAATTTAAGGGTAATATTAATATTTTTAAGATCTCACAAAGGGTTGGAAACTCAATAATCAAAGATTTAGGATTGAGAAATGATTACTGAGAAAATAAGGAAAGATACAATAATTATGATTAATCCTGGGGTTTTACCACTATTTACTATATATACGTTTTATAATTTAATTCTAAAGAATGTCAAACCAAAACCCAACCCCTTTTATATCCTTTACTCCTCCTCACATTGACCTCATACCCATCCACTATTCCGCACACCACAGACCATTAAAAAATACACCCATTACACCTGGACCCTCCTCACTAACATCTGTCAACCCTTTAATCCTCCACTAACCATTCTGTCTATGCTCACTACCCCTTTTAATAATCCACAGATACTTAATAAACCTTTTAGCGGACTATTACATTGACTATTGCACTGTGCGTTGCTTATTGAGGAAAAGACTAACACACACTATTGAGAGATTGACTAATTTAGATTTAGAGTTTAGACTAGTGCGGTTGAATAGTGAGTACACAAAGGAAAGTCGCAGTTGCTATGTAGAATTGCTTTCTGTGCTTCAAGTATGGATTTAGACCTCTTTATTATTGATTTAATGAGCTGCTTTTGCCTTGAGTGTCACGTGGATTGTGACAGATGCCTGGGTATAAAAATGCGAGCTCTGTTGAGCATGAGACATACTTCCCACACTACTTTCCCTCCCTTCTTACTTTAATTACTTTATAATTTATTATGTTGAATTGTCCTACCCCAACTCCCACGCCTCCACACACTAAAGCGGATGGTGGAATCATTACCCGGCAGTATTCTCAAGCCTTCACAGCCTGCGAGTCCATGGAATACTTCTGCGTTGAAAGCGCGGCGACATGAGGTCCTCGCCAGAAATGCGAGTTTTGCTGCTGGAGATGGGTGGCGTGTGATGCCTTGTCTAAAAATGCGGACATCAAGCATCGATTTACAAAAACCAAATATTGGGTAATACGGAAAACCAAAGAGGTGGTCGAAGATATTTGGGACGTATCAATTGGGGATGATCAGTCGGTGGGAGAGACTGAGGAGGAAGTTGAAGATACTGTAGCAACCTGGGTAACCCAGGCCACAAGTAAGAAACGAGGGGTCAAAGAAGAGATAGATGAATTAGTTGAATAGGATGAGGATGAAGTCTCCATCTCAAGACGGACGCCAAAGAAGCGGCAGGTGGTCATCGAGGATGACAAAGAGGAGAAAGAAGTGGCGGTGGAAGTCACCCCGAAATTATTCTTAGAAGCTGACCCATTATTCGAAGTAAGTCCATTCTTCTGTTATTTTAAAAATTTTGTTACTGATGATCTTGTTTTTAGAATTCAGATGTCATCACAGAAGTTCCAATTGTGGAAGCTGTGCCATTGCTGCCAGTTGAGGCAAATCAACCAGTGGTTGATTTGAGGGAGGACAACAAAGAGACTCTCGACCAGGTATGGTTGAAGAAACCTCTCCAAGGTCAACAAAGTTGATTCATTGAAGATTTAAGCGGTGAATTCAATAAGATTGTTGATGCTGCCTCCTTCGATGTGGCCGAAGAATTACTGGAAATTGGGGAAGTGGTACCTGTAGGAGAGGGGGAGGTTTTTGAGAAATTCAGGAAGGAAATTAGAGTGGTTTTGGAAAAAATGAAGAGATTGGTTTGAGAGAAAATAAAGGAGAAAATTTAAAATGGAAGGAAAAGGAAAAGAAAGAAAGAGGGAAGGAAAAAAAAAGTAGAAAGCAATTTGTGTATTTATTTATTTATTTGTTTTATTTTGTTGTTTTAATTGAAAATATTGATATATATTTTATAAGATTTTGAGAAAAGAAAAGAAAAAAGGAAGAAAGAAAAGATTTGAATAAAATTTTGTTTTAAATTTTGAAAGAAGAGAAGATAGAATGTTTAATTGAAGGAATTTTAGTTCAAGTTTTGAAAAGAAAAAATTTAAGTAGGAAAAAGAAATAGTTGATTGAAACAATTTTGTTTGAAGTGAAAATTTAATGAAAGGAAAAATTGTTATTTGTGAAAGTTTATTTATTAAAGTTTTTAGGAATTTTGATTATTAGAAAAGAAAGAAGAAAAAGAAGAGAAGAAATAATTTTTAAAAAAAATTTGAAAGAAAGAAGTAATTTGTTCGAAGAAATTTTAAAAGAGAGATTTAGAGGTTGAAGTGAAATTTGAGAAAGATTGTCGTGTTGCGTTTGTGAAATATTTTGATATTTCGAGGAAAGGAAATTTTTAAGGAAAGAATGTATATAGAAAATTTAAAAAGAAAAGAAATTTTAAAGAAATTTTAAAAGGTTTTTATGAATTTTTTATTTGTTTTGTTTTAATTTTTATTTTATTTTATTTTACTTTAATTTTGTTTTATTTTATTTTAATTTTATTTATTTTTATTTATTTTAAAGAAGGTTGAAAAACTTTTAAAAGAAAAAACAAGAAAGAAGAAAAGAAAACAAAGAATAAAGAAATTTTAGAGGTAAAGATGTTTTAGATTTTAAAGAGAAGAATGAAAAGAGAAAGAAAAATAAAAGAGAGGCGAAAAATAAAAGAGAGTTTTAAGGTTTTGGTTTTAAAGGATATTTAAGATGAAAAGAGTTTAGGAGTTTGGGGGTGTTAGAAACATTGATGGCTGGTTCCCAGGATGTTTTGTCTGAATCATTGAGGAAGCCTTCCCATTCCACGAGGTATTAAAGTTTCCCCTTGCACATTCTTGAATCAAGGATACGACTTAATTCCAACTCTAGATGGTCTTCTACTTTGACCGGTTCCGGAGGAGGTTGGTTCCTGCCAGGGTATGTTTCTCAAACCAGTTCCAGGAGAGATACGTGAAAAACAGGGTGAATAGCCTGCCATTTAGGAGGTAGCTTGAGTCGAAATACAGTTTTAGAGACTTCAGAGTTGATTTCAAATGGTCCCAAGTGCCTTTCGGCTAGTTTCTTTGACGGTCGAGTTGTTCAAATGTTTTGTCACTACGCAATATAGGGGGTGGACTTGCTAGCAAGTTCTCAACCTGAACTCAGATGGAACTCAGATGGAACCTCCTGATTGTATGGTTCCTTTATCAATAGCTCAATGTGTGTTCAATCTATGGTGAGTTTGGGTCCAAGGTTGCGGACTTGCTAGCAAGTCCGCCCCCCATATTGTGTGGTGTGTGCATTGAGCCATACTTTGTCGCCTGGTTTAAAAATAGGAGCAGATTGTCGATGTTTATTGGCCTGCTCCATGTACCTTTGAGTCACTAATTCCAAATTTGATTTAATTTCTTCTTGGAGTCGTGATATGGTTTGAAGATAATGTTCCGCAGGATGATTAGTTCCTACATGGATTGAGTTGAATCGAAGATGCCTTCCATAAACAGTTTTGAAAGGAGATTGTCGTGTCGAAGAATGAGTCAAGTTATTATCAGCAAATTTGGCCAATGGTAACCATGTGGTCCAATTGTCTTGTTGGTAACTGACATACATTCGAAGGTATTGTTCGAGGATTTGGTTGACCCTTTCCGTTTGCCCATCGGTTTCAGGATGATAGGCCGTGGAGAGATTCATCGTTATATTGAGTTGTCGACACAGTTGAGTCCAGAATGTGGATACAAACAACAAGCCTCTATCTGAAATAATATCATTAGGTAAGCCATGTTTGGAAAATACATATTCTAGAAACAATTTTGACAAATCTTCTGCTGTAGCAGTAGTAGTGGTTTTAATAAAAATAGACATTTTTGAAAATCTATCTACTATTACTAATATAGCATCAAAATTATTAGAAAGAGGAAGTTGAGAAATGAAATTCATCGATAAAGATTCCCAAGTTTTAGAGGGAATAGGAAGTGGTTGAAGAAACCCATGCTTCCGGTGATGGGGAGCCTTATTCCTATTACATTCGTAACAAGCTCTTATATAGGCCTTGATTTCTCTGGTCATTCCTGGCCAGAAGAAATCCCTCGCTATTAACTGGTAGGTTTTATTAACCCCAAAATTACCAGCTAATGGAGAATCATGACGACTATTGAAAATCCATAATTTTATTTCATTGTTGTTGGGTATGACTACTCTACCTTTGAAAACTAATAGACCTGATTCATTACTAAATCTTTTGGCCCCTTGCTTTGAGAGTGTTTTGTCTTTTAACCCTAAACAATAATTGTCCTTTGACTGAGCTTCGAGGAAGTTGGATAGTTGATTTTTAAAGGGTTATATTGTCATCAAATTAAGTTGATGAGTCGTTAACATTGATTTGTTGAAAATTTATTTCACATTTGCTGGGTTCTTGTCAGCAAATGAGTTCCCCCGCTGTAGGTAAACGTTGTCCCAACGTGACAAGGTATCTGGGACAATGCAGTTCTTACCCGGGCGAAGGAAATTCAGACAGAAATTTAGCCCACCTGGCTTGACGCCTGGTTAACACTTTGGAAGACATAAAGTATTTCAAAGCATTATGGTCTGTTAGAATTTGAAAAGGACTATCTAAACTGAGAAGAAAAGAGCGCAATTTTTTAAGACAATGAATAATAGCTAAAAGCTCTTTGTCATGCTTTTCATAATTTAATTCTGCTGCAATGAGTTTGCGTGACTCAAAAGCAACAGGATGAAACAATTTTGTTTCAGGATTTAATTGAGAAATGACCCCTGCAATAGCATAATCGCTCACATCTGTCTTGATTATTGTCGAAGCAGAAGGATAAAAGTGTCGAAGAATTGGAGCTGTGGTGAACGCAGTCTTCAATGCTTCAAATTCCTTTTGTGATGTAGAAGTAAAAACAAAAGGAATATATTTTCTAAGAAGATCAGTAAGATTGGAAATATTTTTAGAGTAATCTTTAATAAATCTTCTATAGAAATTTGCAAAACCCTAAAATCTTTGTAGGGATTTAACAGTTTTGGGCTCAGGCCATTCCAGGAATTTTTGGACCTTTTTGTTGTCCATGACTTAGAACCATCAGTGGATAACGTAAAACCCAAAAAATTAATTGATTTAAGATGGAATTTGCATTTATTGTGCTTGGTGTAGAGACCGTGATCTTGAAGTGGATTTAGAACCTGTCAAACATGATGAATATGTTCATCTAGTGTCTTTGAGAAAATTAAATTATCACCTAAATAGACAACAACAAATTGTTTGACAACATCTTGAAAGATTTCATTGACAAAAGTTTGAAAAGTTGATGGTGAATTACACAATCCAAAAGGCATAACTAAATATTCAAAACTACCAAATCTAGCGCATTGCAGTCAGTGGTTCATGACCTTCCGCAATGCGAATAAGATTGTAAGCGCCTCTAACATCAATTTTAGAAAAGAAATTAGCACCATTGAAAAGGGTAAGAAGTAATGACATAGGAGGAACAGGATATGCATTCTTCTTAGTGACTTTGTTGAGCTTTCTATAGTCAACACACAACCTAAGGCTACCATCCTTTTTCTTTACAAAAAGAACAGGGGAGCCGGTTGGAGATTTACTGGCTCTGATGAAACCTTTGGCTAAATTCTCTGCAATGTAGTCTCAAAGAACTTGAGATTCGTCCTTCAACAACAAATAGACAGGACCTACTAACTCTATTTGATGGTCGTAGGGTCAATGAGGTGGTAAATTATCGGCCTTGTGGATTGAGAAAACATCAAAGAAATCATGATAGATTTCCTGTAGATTTGATTTAATGGCTTCAACGTTGATTTGGTTGTCCTCATCATCTTCAAGAGAATCTGTCGAGGGAAGACCATAAGTGAGAGAGCATAATTCGATTACTTCAAGGCAATTTGAATCCTCTTTGAGTGAAGTCATTGAGCTAGAAGGGTTAGCCAATTGCTCATTTAGAGAAAGATCAGATGCTTGCAAGTCATCTGGCAGAGATTTGTCCTCTAGCAGGACATTGTCAGGCGGGTTTTTTAACTCCCTATTGACCTGCATTGAAGAATCAGAAATATACTTAGTGCGTAGGGTTATCAATCCCCGTGTCCAATCAATTTCAGGATTCCAATGCGTTAAAAAGTCATGGCCAATAATGGTATCGTCCATCCTTGGGGCATCCAAGACTGATAATTCCCACTCGAAGGGGGAAAAATTCAGAAAGTTGAAAACCCATAAAACTTTCTTACTTACCCAATATTTGGGTTCCTCTGATTCAACCAAATATATTGAAGTTCAATTGATATCTGTGAATTTCAGCTTTAACTTCTCGGCAAAAGATAAACTGAAAAAAGAAATTGAAGCTCCAGAGTCTATAAGACAACTGAAGGGGGTAACCTCCTTAAAAAGAATGGTAGGAGGAGTGCGTTGAACAGGTGCCATTTTTAAAAAATTTAGAGACACGTGAAAAAGGACATAGTAGTGCAAAGAATGATAACTACGGAGAATTAAATTATACTGTCACCGGATGACCTACGCACAAGGTCAAGGGTCTTCCTGGAAGTGAGATGGAGGGAGGAGTTTAGAAACATCTTCAAGGCACAGAGGAAATGTTCAAGAAAGTGATTTGAAGATGACTCAAAGGAAGAGCTACTGCTTCGAGATATGTTCGAGAAGAATTCTAATATAATTTAAGGGTAATATTAATATTCTTAAGATCTCACAAAGGGTTGGAAACTCAATAATCAAAGATTTAGGATTGAGAAATGATTACTGAGAAAATAAGGAAAGATACAATAATTATGATCAATCCTGGGGTTTTACCACTATTTACTATATATACGTTTTATAATTTAATTCTAAAGAATGTCAAACCAAAACCCAACCCCTTTTATATCCATTACTCCTCCTCGCATTGACCTCATACCCATCCACTATTCTGCACACCACAGACCATTAAAAAATACACCCGTTACACCTGCACCCTCCTCACTAACATCTGTCAACCCTTTAATCCTCCACTTACCATTCTGTCCATGCTCACTACCCCTTTTAATAATCCACAGATACTTAATAAACCTTTTAGCGGACTATTAAATTGACTATTGTGCTGTGTGTTGCTTATTGAGGAAAAGACTAACACACACTATTGAGAGATTGACTGATTTAGATTTAGAGTTTAGACTAGTGCGGTTGAATAGTGAGTACACAAAGGAAAGTTGCAGTTGCTATGTAGAATTGCTTTCTGTGCTTTGAGTATGGATTTAGACCTCTGTATTATTGATTTACTGAGCTGCTTTTGCCTCGAGTTTCACGTGGCGCATGACACATTACTGGAATCTAAAATTTTTCTCATTTTGAATTCCAGATGGTAAAATAATACTGAAACCTGTGCTAATATCATCATCACCAACATAATCTTATCACATTACCACCAATTTGAATTTCTAAATAGATCTAAGTCAACAAAATTCTATAACTGTTTCAAAAATTTCAAAATATCCTCCCCTGAGTTTTATTGAAGCAAGGGGTGGGTATCACCAAATTTTTCTAAGTCATCAATTTTCCATGTCACATTTGAAAATTTGGCAATATCCTCCCCTTCATTTTATTGAAGTAAGGGGCAAAAATCACCAAAATTTATTATATTTCCATACATTAATATATAAATAAATAAGACAAATCAAATTTACTAGTTTTAAAGTAATGAAAATTCCTCAGGCTAAAATATGGACCAAGTGTAGAAATTAAGTTTGGGACTTTCTACAGGCATAGGCAAGAAGAACCCCATGAAAAAATTTAATTTTATCATTATCACTGTTTATACAACACAGGTTTGTTGGCTCATTACTTTAGTTTACTAAATTGAAATATCAGATTTATATATTAAAAATTTATGAAAGAATAAAAAATATTTGATGACTTTAAAAATCACCATACTTTTTTGATCTACTTAAAGTTTTATTAAATTTATTACTTTTACATTCTTTTTTTACCCCTTTTATCCTTTGGATTAGCTTTGACTTGTTTGGAAGGAGCAGCCAAAATGGGTAAAGTTGTGACAATATTGAAAACTTGGAGGATCTATTGTTGTTTGGTGATTATTGTGAGAAGAGTTCCAAACTATTTGATGATTCCATTTCCTAATCCAAAATTATTTATACACCTATGATCCCAAAAATATAATCCATGTCCTTTGATTTTAGCAGGTGAAAGAATAGGTTTTCCAGTAATAGGATTGATATAAGAAAAGATCCCCAAAGTAAGATAATTGGCATCACTAAAATTTTTATGTATCTTTTTATGAAATCCAGGATGAGTAATTATAACATTTGAAAACAATAGAGGCTCATTTCTAATTTCTTCCCATTCAAAGTCACACCAAAGTGGAATTTTAACTCTGGTTGCAAGTTCACAATTTTTTTGAAAAGCTTTATTACCAAGTTTTTTAAGTTGAAGAGAAAGTAAAAAATTAAAGGATGGTAAAGAGTCCCATTTTTGAAACTCATTTTCTATTTCTACTTAAGATAAATTTCTGAGAAAAGAATAGATGCATATAGAATCTAAATGAGTGAGATATATTAAGAATGAGATAATAAAAGTTATTACACTTACCAAGAGAAAAACCTTTAATAAATCCTGGTCTCCATGCAAACTAATTGTCAGCCAGGCTATACCAGGAGCCCATTAAATTGTATGTTAATCTATTGGAGCTTAATGAGGGCGAAAAATTATGCATTTTATGTATATAAATTAATATTATATTGCATAATAGAACTATATAACAATTGTATTATAATATAACTAAAATAAGGTTTATATTAAATTTATTATTAAATAAATTATAGATACAATTGAAACTCATAAAATACTTTATATTCTATAAAATTTTGGAGCATTTTTCATGTTTTTAATACTTATAAATTATTAATTAATTTATTAAATATATTATAGTTAAAAAATCAAAATATTAAGTTATAATATAATTAACCGAATAAATTAAATTAAAGTATTAAAATAAAACCTTTATATCATATGAATTATGAATATTGAGCGCTTTTTTGACTCATAATTATGTCATTAAGGTATTAAATTAGTTAAAACATTTTATTTAATTAATTACTAATGTTTTATTCTAAAATTTAGTAATAATATTAAATTAATAAATTGTTTTAACCTAATTTAATTCTTAACTAATAAAATGGGTTATATTAATTAATATCTTATGTTCCAGAATTAATTAATTAATTACACTAATTATTTTATTAAAATAGTTTAATTTTTATGTTTCACTTAAAATGGGTTATTATCAAAAATGTTATAAATTGAATTAGTTAATACTTCAAGTGTTTCAATTTTATTTAATTACTCACTTATTTTAAAGATTTGTTTGGGGTTAAATTGGTGAATTTTTTTGGGCTCTTACTTATTTTTTAATTAATTGTTTTATATTTTTCCCTTAAAGATTTTGTATACTTAATTTTAACTATTAATTATTTCTTATCTTATTTTTTATAGAATATAATTTCTTGTGGCGCTTCAGAGATCCCCTTGCCTATATAAGGGCCTTGGGAAACCCCCTGTAGCTCTATCACTTATTATACACTCAATTCAAATACAATTTTAAATATATTATGTTTATTTTATTTTTATTAGCATTATAAGTCTATATTTAAAAGTAAATAAATTATCTAAGGTTTCTATAAGTCTATTAATAATTATACTTGAGAACCGCGCACTGCTATATAACTTACAAGATTGAAATATTATAAATTGAACCTTACTGTTTTGTCACTGCTCAAATATCCTCATAGCATTTCTTTAAATTTTCTCTCTTAATTTCTTAAGCTACCAATTTTTATAAAAATCTATTTTATTATTTTTTTCTATTCCTTTCCTCCTTTTCCCTCCTTCTTCTAGACAACCGGCCAATACCAATCATGATACCACCAAAAAAATTCTTATTTCTTATTAGTAAGCAAACCAAAGCCATTTGATATATTGTTGTAATGAAATCAGATATTTGAATAAAGGATTAATATTTAACTCCATTGAATGAATAATTTTTTTAAATCAATTAACGTTTAAAAATATTACTTTTTACAGCCTTAACTTCATCACCTCATAATTTGGTTAGATATTTGATTTCTTCTGGTAAATTTTTGTAATATTTATTTTTTTATTGGCTTTAGTTCTATAATACTTTATGTTTGATAAATGGCCAAATAAAATATTCAAGTATATATTCTTATAATTATTTTATTTTGATAAGATCAATAATCATTTTTTATGTTTGAAGGTTTTGAAGAAGATTGAATTGAAGTAGAAATTGAAGATGATGATAAAGATAGACATGTAAGGCTTGAATCAGAAGAAACAGATTTTATTTATTCTGAAATTTTTTTTTGACAATTTTTCTTAATTTTTTTTTGATGATTAAAATGAAGTAGAAATTGAAGAAGATGATAAAGTAGATAACAATAAAGATATAGCTGTAATGCTTGAATCAGAAGAAACAGACATATTTTTTTCAGAAAAAAATTTTTACTGGTCAAAAAAATGTCAATTTTTTTTTATAAAAATAATTAAAAACTCACACAATTTAAATTAAATGACCTAAAAGATTTTCTGCAAATAATAAATAAGAATAACTTTTACTTTACTTCAATTTGATGAGTTTTTTGGTTAATTCTGCATAAAAAAACAAAATAATGAAAAAAATAAATATTAATAAAACTTTTCTGTCAATTTTTTAATTGCTCCCTCATTGGTCCATGTAAAACTTTTCTGTTAATATTTTCATTACTTCCTCATTAGTCCCCTTTCTCCCCTTGTAAAAACTCTCAAATGTCCACTCCAAACTCCTTTCAAAACCTTCCAAATCTTCACCAAAACACCCCTAAACCCTCTCCAAAATTCTCACAAACCATCCCCCAAACTGGCAACCAGGCTGTACCAGGATCCCACTAAATTTTATGATAATTTATTGGATCTGAAAGAGAGTAAAAAATTATGTATCTTATCTATATAAATTAATTTTTTATTGCATAAAAAATATATATAAATATCATATTAAATATAATTAAAATAAGTGTTATATCACTATTAGTTATATAAATTTAAATAAACATAGAATTTATTCTATTCTATAAAATATTTTCACATTTTTTAATTATTTAATGTTCATAAGCTAATACGTAATTAATTCTTATTGTAACTATAAGTAAATTCAGCTTATAATTTAATTTTTTATTTACATCAAATATTAAAATCCTTATATTAATAATTATTGGGATCTTTTTTGACCCTTAATTGTTTCAGAGAAATCATTAAATATTCCAACACACTTTCTTAATAAAAAATATTAAATCTCTTACTCTAAATTAGTAATCTCATCAAATTAATTATTTTTTGACTCAAAATATTTATTACACTAATGAAATAGTTTAAAACAATTATATATTCTTGTTTTATACTTAAATAATTGCTTAAAATATTTATTAGTATCTTGTTTTTATCATCATTTAAAATGGTTAGTATTTAAATAACATTAAATCATGCTTTAAATTTAATTTAGTATTTTTTCTATGTTTCAAACTTATTTAATTACTCACTAATTTGATTATAACTGTTTGGGCTAAAATTGGTGAAAAAAATAGTCTCTTACTTATGTGTTTAGTTATTTTTTTAATGTTTTTCCCTTAATTTTTGTGTTACACATAATTTTTCCCTTTTGTTAATGTTTTACTTTACTCATACTTTGTATATACAACTTTTTTGTGCTTCAGAGAGATCCTTGCCTACATAAAGGCCTTGGGTAATCACCTTTAGCCCATCACTTACATTATCTTTGTAAGCCGGTTGTCTAGAAGAAGGAGGGAAAAGGAGAAATGAATAGAGAAAGGGAATGAAATAAAAAATTTATAAAAATTTGGATTTAATAAGTGTAAGAAAGTTAGAGTGAGAAATAAGGAAATGCAATGACAAAAGCTTGAGGAGTGACTCAACGGGAGGTTCAATATATAATATTTAAATTTTATAACTTATGTATCAATGCGCAGTTCACAATTAGTATTATTAACAGACCTAGAGAAACCTTAGATATTTATATAAAATTTAGATTAGAATTGTAGTACTAATAAAAATAATAATAAAGGTATTATATTTAAAAAATTATGGTTAAATTGTGAGTGTATAATAAGTGGTCTGGCTACAGGGGGTTACCCAAGGCCTTTATATAGTTAAGGGGCCCTCTGAAGCGTCATAATAAAGTATATAAACAGGGTAATAAATATATAATAACAATTAAACAATTCTGAGTAATTATAAGGGGAAATATGACAAAATTAACTAAAACACATGTGTTAGAGCCTAAATATCCACCAATTTAATCTCAAACAGTTACCATAAATTTAGTGAGTAATTAAATAAGTTTGAGACACATAAAAATAATTAATTTAATTTAAAACATGTCTTATAGTCTTTTTAAATAATAACCAATTTAATTAAAACATGAAAAATAACTTATTTTAACATGTGAAAAATGATGTAATTAACTAATTTAGTATAAAACATGAATAATCAATTATTTTAATTACTTTTATTTGTGTAATTATTAATTTAATTTAAAACAAATACTTTTATAACAAAATTACTAATTTTTAGAATGAAACTGTCGGTCAGTCGTCTAGAAGAGATAAGAAAAAAGGGAAGAAATGGGAGGAGGAGAAGGAGGAAAGGAGTATGGGTAATAAAAGAAATAAAATTTAATAAAATTATTTAATTTATTGAGAGAAGGCAACGATGAGTGAACTGAGAAGAGACAACAAATTGGTTTTATAAATATTATTATTATTTAAGTAAGAGTTCTGCGCGGCAAACAAAATAGTTACTATCAGACTTAAGGCAACCTTTAATTTGTTATATAGACTTTTAATTAGAATTGTATTACTAATAAAAAAAAAATATAAACGTAGTAAAATAGTTTTTAATTTGTTGAGTGTATAATAAGTGATAAGGCTACAGGGGATTATCCAAGGCCCTTTTATAGGCAATGGGTCCTCTGAAGCGCTACTATATTTGTAAATACAATGATTAGAATGGAATAAAACAAACATATCAAAAGAGTAAATGAAACATAACAATATAGAGAAAAACATGAAACAAATAATTAAAAGCCCAATTAAGAATCCAATTTCCCCGCCATTAATTCCCAAATCAGTAAGTGACAATAGTGAATAACTAAACAAGATTGGAAACATAGGAACTATGAGAAATATAATTCCCAACAGATGGTACATTCTGATTAGAGGACATTTTAAGTGAAACAAAAAATAATTTGACGCAACAAAACAAGCAATTAATCTCAATTTAGTCCAAATTAATTTATTTGTTTTTTTCTAACACACTTAAGGGTCAAAAGAAGCGTCCTTAATTATTGTTTAGTATCATATGAGAGGTATTATTTAATATATAAATTTAAGTAATTAATTTAAATATATTATAAATCAAATTTACACTTGTAATTATAATATATGTTTTTTAATTAATTAAATATAAATTTATAATTATTAAATACATAAAAATGCGCCATTATTTGTAGAATATATTATATTATGCTCAATTTAATTGTATATATAAAAATATATATAACCAATAAATTTAATGTAACACTTGTATATAATAAAATTCTTATATAATTTCATTATGCAATAAAATATTAAGTTATATTCATTAAATACAAGTCTTACCCACTCTTTAAGGTTTTATAATTTATATATCATTTACTGGACTCCTGGAATAGCCTGGCTGACACTCCCTCACTCTAAAAAAACAATAAAAAAAATGCTAAGATTTTTTCTTTTTGTATTTTTTCAACAGAGCAGGCAGATTTGAAATTTCCTTGCCAGGTATCCATGCATCATGTTCAGATGATTTGTTCTTATATCTCAATAAATATTCAGTACCTCTTTCAGAAGTGATAATTCTATCATTGAGAATTTTATCAATTTCTGCTGTTTCTGTGACTTCCTGAGGGTTCTTCTTAGGTCTTCCTCTTCTTTTTGGAAATAAGTCACTGTTGGAAGTATAAGGTTTAAGTAAAGAAATGGGAAAAACAGGATGTTTCCTATCATATGGAGAATACAATACAACTTCTACTGCATTATCACCAACCATTCTTTTAACAACAAATGGTCCTACAAAAGGATCTTTTAATTTGTGGTTACCTTGTAAATTGAAATGGACAGTAGAGATCAACACTTCATCACCCTTGTTAAATGTGTATTCTTTATGGGATTTATCCCATCTTTTCTTTTCATATTCAAATGCTTTATCAATACAACTTTGAGCATGTTTTCTGCAGAGCTGTTGCATTTGCATAAAAGATTTTACACCAGGGTGCAGTTCCAACTTAGGTAATTTATTATTGAGAATCTGAGCAGGAGTGTTTGGGACATAACCTAACCAGAGCTCAAAAGGCTTTTTCTCAGTGACAGAATGAACAGTGCTATTATATGCAAATTCAAGACCAGGCAAAAGAGTGACCCAATCATGAGTAAATCTGTCATTGTCTTTATATTCTAAACCAAAGGCACAATACCTTCTAATCATATCTTCCAGAGTTTGAATCATTCTTTCAGCTAGACCATCAGTCTGAGGATGGTGAGCTGTAGACAATTTCAACTCACAGCCACAAATATCCATTAAAGAGGTCCAAAACTCAGAAGTGAATTTTGGATCCCTATCAGAGATAATGGCTTTTGGAAAACCAATCAAATTAAACATGTAAGACCACCATAAGAAAGCTAATTCTTTGGTGGATACATCTTTGTGGGTTGGAATAAATTTGCACATTTTTGTGAATCTATCAACTATTACCCAACAAGAGTTAAAGCTGTCTTTACCTGCAACAGGAAGACCAGTGACAAAATCCATATTAATGATTTGCCAGGGAGCACTAGGTGCTTCAATATGCTGTAATAACCCTGCTCTCTTACCTGTTAACCTTTTAGATTTTTGGCAGGAATCACAAGATTCAACATATAATTTTGTGTCTTCAGACATATTAGCCCACCATGCAGTGTTTTTGATTCTAATCAATGTTTTTTCAAGATCAAAATGACCAGCTAATATGTCATCATGACAAAGTTTGAGGATAGTTTCTTTCATTGAAGGAGGAATAACAATTACATTGGTAAGCTTCCTTCTATAATATATATAACCATCTTCAATAGAAAACTTTCCTTTATTTAAAGCATTTTGGTACTCTGCAGGAAGAGTTTTTATTAATGCTTGAATTGAAGCATTCTTAGGATCATTCAAAATAGTAACTAATTTATTTAAGTTAGAATCTTTATCATATGAATCCAGTATTAACTGTAATAACTCTTCTTCCATATCAACTATAAATATACCATGTATATGAACAGTGTCATCCTCAGGTACATAAGCAGGATTGGAGTCATTATTTGGCAGAGGCAATCTGGAGAGCATATCAACATTAGAGTGAACATTTCCAGCTCTGTGGATAATAGTCATCCTTCCTCTGTATTCCTGAACAGCAAGTTGCCACCTGAACATATGTCTGTTAGGTGTCTTGAGGTTTAAGAGAGATTTCACAGCACTACAGTCAGTTACCAACTCAAATTTTTGGTCATCCAAGTAGTAATGAAGTTTCTCAAGAGCCCAAACAACTGCTAAGCACTCCAATTGAGTGGCACCATATTTCAATTCACTATTTCTTAAGGTTCTTGAAATATAACAAATTACAACCTCTGAGGATTTATCATTAATAATTTGCCTTTGGTGAAGGGCAGCACCCAGACCAATAAAGCTAGCATCTGTATAAAGTACAAATGGCTTGTTAAAATCTGGAAGAGCCAATATAGGGGCTGTCATTAAGCAACTTTTCAATGTATTAAAAGCTTTCTGACAGTCATTATTCCAGAGAAAAGCAACATCTTTTCTGGTTAGTTTTGTAAGAGGCAAGGCTATGACCTGATAATTTTTAATATATTGTCTATAATAGCCACACATACCCAAAAAACTTTGGATTTCTCTTACAGAAGTTGGTGCTTTCACATTTTGAATGGCATCAATTTTATTATGGTCTACACAAATTTGTAAGCCTGACACAACATGGCCAAGGACTTTCAAAGATTGAAAACCAAATTTACACTTTTTTAAAGATAAGGTCATATTGATTTCATCCATTTTTTGGAAAACTCTATTCAAGTGAATCATATGTTCATCAAAAGTTTTAGAAAAAACAATAATATCATCAATATAAACCATGAGCCAACCCTCAATAATTTCTTGATGGAAAGTGTTATCCATGACTTTCTGGAAAACTGAAGGAGCATTTTTAGGGCCAAATGGCATCCTAACATACTTATATATTCCCATATGAGTAGCAATAAGCAAAAAATTTTGAGAATTTTTCTCAACTGGAACTTGATGATAACCTTTATTACCATCCAGACAACTAATAAATTTTGCACCTTGCAAGGTAGCATGTATTGAATTAATTCTGGGTAAAGGATAAATATCATCAACAGTATAAGTATTTAAAGCTCTGTAATCTCCACATAATCTAGCTTTATCTTTTTCATATGAAATCAAGACTGGGGAGATGACACAATATTTGGGGGTGACATCAACTTTCTCAATGATATTCATTTTCAATAATGTTTCAATATTATCTTCAATATCTTTTCTTTTTGATGGAGAAGCAGGATATGGTTTTTTCTTAAGGGAAGGAGGAATATCACTCAAATTACAGGATAAGGTAATTTTCATCTCTTCCTGAACAATTCCCAAGACATGAGAACCATGAGCAAAAGCCATAGGGAAAGAGATAATAGAGGCAACAATAGAATCCTTTTGTTCATTAGTCAAATGATCACCAAAAGAAGCGGTATTTATTTCATGTAATAAATCATCCATTTCAGTTGTTGTTCTACCTTTACATTGGGTCAGTGAGTTACAAGATTTCAACAAATGCCCAGAAGGTTTAGGAGAAGAAATTTTGAATTTTCTTTTCCCATTCATTCCTAAGGTAAAGCAATTATTTGCTGGGTCCAGTTTCACACCAAACATGGTTAAAATATCATTTCCCATAATAAACCAATTGCTCAAATTATCATTTTTCATGACAACAAACTCACAAATAGCTCTGACAAAACCACCATTATATTTGAAGAATACAGAGGTTTTGTATTTGCCAATAGGTAATAAGGTAGAACCATACCCTCTCCATTTTTCAGAAGTTATAGGCAATAATTTACTCAAATATTCCTTATCCACTGAAGCCAAAGCTTTTTCAGATACTACACTTCCTCCAGCACCAGAATCAAGAACTACATCAACATTTTTACCATTAATGATAACAGGTGCCTTTAAAGGGGATATGGGAATAGAATTGTTAGTAATATCTTTAATTATCTCAGCATTTTCTACTGAAGATAAATTCAATACACAATCTTCAGATATATTATTTAAATAATGGACATCATGTTCCAACATTAAAACATCTTTAACAGATTCATTGTCATAGGAGATATTACTTTCACAGTCACTGGAAGAATTATTGACATCAAGTTCAACTTCATCAGCGTCTTCATTTTGTTCAACAAGATGAATTTTCTTGTCACAAACATGACCCTTCTGCCACGGTTTGTTACATTTATAACAAGTATTTGTTGCATATTTTTTAGGTGCAACTGGGGCAGAGGGTTTACCAGATTTTTCTGGGAGTTTTATAGAAGGTTTATTCTGATCATTATAAGATTTACTAAGGTAATTCTTTGGTTCATATCTATGGTTGAGTAGTACTTCATTACAGATGTTAATGAAAGAAGAATTTTCCCTTACATGCTCAGTTCTAGCAACAATCAAATCCCTAAGAGAATTTGGTAATTTATACAAGATTTTATCTCTCCAAATATCATAATCCATCTTTGGATCAATTGCTCTAAGGATTTTAGCTATTTTCATCAGAAAAACAATGGGCTTTTCAACAGAGGAGGATACATATCTAGTATTCTCATACAGTCTTTGCTGAGCTAACCTGAATTTTGAACCACCAAACTGATTCTCAATCAAGGATTTCCAATCATTCCATGTATAATGATTGTTATCTAAGAGGACAGATTCATACCACATCAAGGCTACATTGGAAAATAAAGAAATTAGCTTAGAAACAATTTCCTCATCAGGTAGTTTATAAGATCTCTTTAAATTATCAATTCTTTGGATAAAGTGTTGCCAATCAGAGGAAGAATCACCATCAAAGGTAGGATATTGGTCTAACTTAGGCCAATTTTTCTGACTACTGGGATGGTCCACTTTTTGGTTTGAATTATTCATTAGTAATAATTCCTGAAGTTTAGCCAGGTGTTCAGAAATTTCATTATTTACAGAAAAAGCTGGTGCATGACCATCACAAGATTTTTTGCTAGTAGCAAAAGATTTTATAGACTCATTGTCAGTTTGTTTAATGGTTGAAATATGAGGAAGAAAGGATGAACTTTGTTCAGGTTTTTTCCCTTTATTTTTATGCAGCTTATTTGCAGAAATCTCATTTAATTCATTATTGATGGTTAAGGTTGAGAACTTTTCCTGTAGGTCAGACACATAGTTTCTTATTCTTGGAATTTCAGACATCTGGTCATTTACTTTTGCAAGAGATAGAACATTTCTGTCCTCAGAAACTGAGTGCTTGGTACTTAGTGCATGGAAGTCATTTTTTAGCTTCTTCAACTCATTTTGTAGAGATTTTATTTCATTTTTGAATGAATAATTTTCCTCAATAAGGGGTTTCAATTCACTCAATGTCTTATGTAAACTGATATTTCTATCTGAGATAGCTCTATGGTCACTTCTTATTTGTTTTTGTTGACTAAGAACAATATTCAAGGTTTCTTTGATTTTTAAATAAGCTGTATCTTGTACAGAAGAACTCACTTTACATTGCAAGTGTAAATTATTTAATCTATCATTTTCATGGATTAACACATCTCTCACATGTTTGTCTTTCACAATATTAAAATCAAGGGTATCTTTCAATATTTCCTCAGAAGTTTTTTCAATTAAGGTATAGATTTCAGGGGGAACAGAATCATTTTTAATTGCAAGAGAAGGATTAATTAAAGATGTAGAAGTTAAATGTAAAGGTTCATCAAATGACAATTTGCTAATTACATCAATAGGGCTACTAGTTACAGGAAGCTGTCTTTTAACAGGTTTAACTGTTCTTTCACCATGTTCAATAATATTACCTGCAGAAGAAGATTTATTAGAAAACATACCCAAGTGACTATCAACCAAATTACTTACCATGGCAGAGGAGGAAACTTCCCCTGGGATTGGGTTTGGGATTGTGCTTGGGCCTTCTTTCTCCTGCTTTGTTGGTAGGGATGAGGAGGTGGATGGAAATTGGGTGTTCTGGATGGGCCAGGCTGATGATGAGGAGGGTGTTGCACATTCTGTTGGTAGTGACTCATTAGATAATCCCATTTCCATTGCTCTACTTCCATAGTATTTGGATTTTGGATGGTTGAGCTGGGTGGCTGTGAAGGTTGAGCCTGAAATTGAAGCTGATTGGGAGGCAATTGAGGAGGGGCCTGGGCCTGAATCTGGTTCCTGAGTTCTTGGACCTGATCCCACAATGTGTCTACCTTTGCTTTGTACGTCATATTTTCTGTCTTCAACTCTTTTATATGACTGGATAGGTTGCTGATTTGTTGTGGCAGAGGAAGCTTTTTTATTTTGAAGCCTTTTGGAAGACCTTCTTGAGGCACTAGAGGCTTTACTTCCTTCTGTGGTACTGGGGGAAGGGGGTTTGGTTTGTTTGCATTTCCTGTCATTTCCACATCCTGCAGTATGTGAATTCTTTGTGTTAGCATAAGATTTTTTATGACCAACTTTAGAAGAACTTACAGTGTCAGCATCATAGTCAATTTCTATCTCATCCACTTGCATGTTATCCATTTTTTCTGCCAAATTGTTGGACATACTAGTGGGAAGATTTATATTTTACTTTGTACTTTTTAAAAAAAATAATCAAAGTTAGTCAATAATTGCTCCAAATAATATAAAAAAAAAATATTTTAATTAATTAAATTATAGAAAAATAACTTTCAATATAAAGTAATAATTAAAAAATTAATTTTTTTTTTTTTTTTTTTTTTTTAAAAAAAAAAAAAATGGATTGCAAGTTTAAATTGGGAATAACAAGTAAGTTAATTCAACCAATTAATTACCAATATTAAATATGGCAATATATTGGGACTAAGCACAATGTACTTTTAAGTCAACCAAAATTAACAATAATTAATAATAAAAAAAATTAAATTAATAATTCAATTTGTATTAAAATAATGTCAATTCTTCTAGGACTAAGAGGATTTAACACTCTATAATGGTCACTAGGAAAAAAAAATTTTTTAAAAAATTGAACACTTACACTCAGTGAATCAGCAATTAAGCCACAATCACTGTTATTGCAATAAAAATATTGTAATATGAGTGAGAGGCGCAAAGGTGAACTTACTATAGTGATCGAAAAATCACTTCAAAATAATATAAAAATTAATATAATATAAACCTAAAATGTCGAACCCAAGTTCGAAACACAGTCGCGGCAAAAGTTTCGTTTTGCTAGGTGGTCCGTGCGTTTTGTCGTTCGTCGCCAGGCTTCGATCGTCGTCGTCGTTTGGAAAGGCCCCCAGTTGTCGGTCAGTCGTCTAGAAGAGATAAGAAAAAAGGGAAGAAATGGGAGGAGGAGAAGGAGGAAAGGAGTATGGGTAATAAAAGAAATAAAATTTAATAAAATTATTTAATTTATTGAGAGAAGGCAACGATGAGTGAACTGAGAAGAGACAACAAATTGGTTTTATAAATATTATTATTATTTAAGTAAGAGTTCTGCGCGGAAAACAATATAGTTACTATCAGACTTAAGGCAACCTTTAATTTGTTATATAGACTTTTAATTAGAATTGTATTACTAATAAAAAAAATATAAACGTAGTAAAATAGTTTTTAATTTGTTGAGTGTATAATAAGTGATAAGGCTACAGGGGATTATCCAAGGCCCTTTTATAGGCAATGGGTCCTCTGAAGCGCTACTATATTTGTAAATACAATGATTAGAATGGAATAAAACAAACATATCAAAAGAGTAAATGAAACATAACAATATAGAGAAAAACATGAAACAAATAATTAAAAGCCCAATTAAGAATCCAATTTCCCCGCCATTAATTCCCAAATCAGTAAGTGACAATAGTGAATAACTAAACAAGATTGGAAACATAGGAACTATGAGAAATATAATTCCCAACAGATGGTACATTCTGATTAGAGGACATTTTAAGTGAAACAAAAAATAATTTGACGCAACAAAACAAGCAATTAATCTCAATTTAGTCCAAATTAATTTATTTGTTTTTTTCTAACACAATTAAGGGTCAAAAGAAGCGTCCTTAATTATTGTTTAGTATCATATGAGAGGTATTATTTAATATATAAATTTAAGTAATTAATTTAAATATATTATAAATCAAATTTACACTTGTAATTATAATATATGTTTTTTAATTAATTAAATATAAATTTATAATTATTAAATACATAAAAATGCGCCATTATTTGTAGAATATATTATATTATGCTCAATTTAATTGTATATATAAAAATATATATAACCAATAAATTTAATGTAACACTTGTATATAATAAAATTCTTATATAATTTCATTATGCAATAAAATATTAAGTTATATTCATTAAATACAAGTCTTACCCACTCTTTAAGGTTTTATAATTTATATATCATTTACTGGACTCCTGGAATAGCCTGGCTGACAGAAACATTAATAATATATTTAAATTAGTGTTTTAACTTGTTTAATATTTTGATGACACAATTAGGAATCAAAAAAGCGCCCAATATTATTGTTTACTAACATATGTAAGGTTTTATTTAATATATAAATTTAATTAATTAATTTAATTACATTATAAGTTAATTTTATACTAGTAATTATAATATATGTTTATAATTAATTAATTATTAATTTATATTTATTAAATACATAAAAATGCGCCATAATTTATAGAATATAAAATTTATTATGCTTAATTTAAATGTATATATAATTTATATAATAATGAAATTAATATGATACTTATTTTATAAAAATCCTTATATCATTTCATTATGCAATATAATATCAATTTATATACATAATAAGCATATTTTTACACCCTCTTTTGGTTCCAGTAAATTGACATAACATTTACTGGGCTCCTGGTATAGCCTGGGTGACAATCTTTTTTATTATATATAAAATCATTATTTTTTTGTTTTGTTATATTGTGGTGTTAATATCTCCCCTTATATTCTAAATAAAATAAAATCATTAAGGTTTCTTTAAGATTTTTTAATAATCTGATTGTTTGATATTTAAGCAGAGAAAATAAACAGAGACTTACTATCAAACATTCTACTACCAGGCTGTTAAATTGTGTAATCCCAAATTTCAGTTCTTATCTTGTTAAATGTCAAACTTGTTTTCCTCCCTTATTGCCCTTACAACTATAATTTTATTTCTTTTATTTCCTTCTTCTTTCTCCTTTCCTTCTTCTACACAAACTGGCCAATACAAACCCTCTCCAAAACCCCCTCAATCCCCCCCTACACCCATTTCAAACCCCTCTAACTGTCAGCCAGGCTATTCCAGGAGTCCAGTAAATGATATATAAATTATAAAACCTTAAAAAGTGGGTAAGACTTGTATTTAATGAATATAACTTAATATTTTATTGCATAATGAAATTATATAAGAATTTTATTATATACAAGTGTTACATTAAATTTATTGGTTATATATATTTTTATATATACAATTAAATTGAGCATAATATAATATATTCTAAAAATAATGGCGCATTTTTATGTATTTAATAATTATAAATTTATATTTAATTAATTAAAAAACATATATTATAATTACAAGTGTAAATTTGATTTATAATATATTTAAATTAATTACTTAAATTTATATATTAAATAATACCTCTCATATGATACTAAACAATAATTAAGGACGCTTCTTTTGACCCTTAATTGTGTTAGAAAAAACAAATAAATTAATTTGGACTAAATGGAGATTAATTGCTTGTTTTGTTGCGTCAAATTATTTTTTGTTTCACTTAAAATGTCCTTTAATTAGAATGTACCATCTGTTGGGAATTATATTTCTCATAGTTCCTATGTTTCCAATCTTGTTTAGTTATTCACTATTGTCACTTACTGATTTGGGAATTAATGGCGGGGAAATTGGATTCTTAATTGGGCTTTTAATTATTTGTTTCATGTTTTTCTCTATATTGTTATGTTTCATTTACTCTTTTGATATGTTTGTTTTATTCCATTCTAATCATTGTATTTACAAATATAGTAGCGCTTCAGAGGACCCATTGCCTATAAAAGGGCCTTGGATAATCCCCTGTAGCCTGATCACTTATTATACACTCAACAAATTAAATACAATTTTTATATTACGTTTATATTCTTTTTATTAGTAATAAAATTCTAATTAAAATTCTATATAACAATTTAAAGGTTGCTTTAAGTCTGATAGTAATTATATTGTTTGCCGCGCAGAACCCTTACATTAAATAGTATTATTATTAATAAATCCTAAGTTTTTGTCATCTCTTAAAGTTGCTCGCCGTTGTTTTTCCTTTTAAATAAATTAAATATTTTATTATAATTTATTTCTTTTATTTTTCCCTTGTCCTCCTCCTTTTCTCCTCTTTTTCCTACCTTCTTCTAGACAACTGATCGACAACTGAGGGCCTTTCCAAACGACGACGACGATCGAGCCTGGCGACGAACGACAAAACGCACGGACCACCTAGCAAAACGAAACTTTTGCCGCAACTGTGTTTCGAACTTGGGTTCGACATCTTAGGTTTATATAATATTAATTTTTATATTATTTTGAAGTGATTTTTCGATCACTATAGTAAGTTCACCTTTGCGCCTCTCACTCATATTACTATATTTTTATTGCAATAACAGTGATTGTGGCTTAATTGCTGATTCACTGAGTGTAAGTGTTCAATTTTTAAAAATTTTTTTTTCCTAGTTGACCATTATAGAGTGTTAAATCCTCTTAGTCCTAGAAGAATTGACATTATTATTAATACAAATTGAATTATTAATTTAATTTTTTTTTATTATTAATTATTGTTAATTTTGGTTGACTTAAAAGTACATTGTGCTTAGTCCCAATATATTGCCATATTTAATATTGGTAATTAATTGGTTGAATTAACTTACTTGTTATTCCCAATTTAACCTTGCAATCCATTTTTTTAAAAAAATTAATTTTTTTAATTATTACTTTATATTGAAAGTTATTTTTCTATAATTTAATTAATTAAAAATTTTTTTTTTATTATTTGGAGCAATTATTGACTAACTTTGATTATTTTTTTTATAAAGTACAAAGTAAAATATAAATCTTCCCACTAGTATGTCCAACAATTTGGCAGAAAAAATGGATAACATGCAAGTGGATGAGATAGAAATTGACTATGATGCTGACACTGTAAGTTCTTCTAAAGTTGGTCATAAAAAATCTTATGCTAACACAAAGAATTCACATACTGCAGGATGTGGAAATGACAGGAAATGCAAACAAACCAAACCCCCTTCCCCCAGTACCACAGAAGGAAGTAAAGCCTCTAGTGCCTCAAGAAGGTCTTCCAAAAGGCTTCAAAATAAAAAAGCTTCCTCTGCCACAACAAATCAGAAACCTATCCAGTCATATAAAAGAGTTGAAGACAGAAAATATGACGTACAAAGCAAAGGTAGACACATTGTGGGATCAGGTCCAAGAACTCAGGAACCAGATTCAGGCCCAAGCCCCTCCTCAATTGCCTCCCAATCAGCTTCAATTTCAGGCTCAACCTTCACAGCCACCCAGCTCAACCATCCAAAATCCAAATACTATGGAAGTAGAGCAATGGAAATGGGATTGTCTAATGAGTCACTACCAACAGAATGTGCAACACCCGCCTCATCATCAGCCTGGCCCATCCAGAACACCCAATTTCCATCCACTTCCTCATCCCTACCAACAAGGCAGGAGAAAGAAGGCCCAAGTACAATCCCAAACCCAGTCTCAGGGGAAGTTTCCTCCTCTGCCATGGTAAGTAATTTGGTTGATAGTCACTTGGGTATGTTTTCTAATAAAACTTCTTCTGCAGGTAATATTATTGAACATGGTGAAAGAACAGTTAAACCTGTTAAAAGACAGCTTCCTGTAACTAGTAGCCCTATTGATGTAATTAGCAAATTGTCATTTGATGAACCTTTACATTTAACTTCTACATCTTTAATTAATCCTTCTCTTGCAATTAAAAATGATTCTGTTCCCCCTGAAATCTATACCTTAATTGAAAAAACTTCTGAGGAAATATTGAAAGATACCCTTGATTTTAATATTGTGAAAGACAAACATGTGAGAGATGTGTTAATCCATGAAAATGATAGATTAAATAATTTACACTTGCAATGTAAAGTGAGTTCTTCTGTACAAGATACAGCTTATTTAAAAATCAAAGAAACCTTGAATATTGTTCTTAGTCAACAAAAACAAATAAGAAGTGACCATAGAGCTATCTCAGATAGAAATATCAGTCTACATAAGACTTTGAGTGAATTGAAACCCCTTATTGAGGAAAATTATTCATTCAAAAATGAAATAAAATCTCTGCAAAATGAGTTTAAGAAGCTAAAAAATGATTTCCATGCACTAAGTACCAAGCACTCAGTTTCTGAGGACAGAAATGTTCTATCTCTTGCAAAAGTAAATGACCAGATGTCTGAAATTCCAAGAATAAGAAACTATGTGTCTGACCTACAGGAAAAGTTCTCAACCTTAACCATCAATAATGAATTAAATGAGATTTCTGCAAATAAGCTGCATAAAAATAAAGGGAAAAAACCTGAACAAAGTTCATCCTTTCTTCCTCATATTTCAACCATTAAACAAACTGACAATGAGTCTGTAAAATCTTTTGCTACTAGCAAAAAATCTTGTGATGGTCATGCACCAGCTGTTTCTGTAAATAATGAAATTTCTGAACACCTGGCTAAACTTCAGGAATTATTACTAATGAATAATTCAAACCAAAAAGTGGACCATCCCAGTAGTCAGAAAAATTGGCCTAAGTTAGACCAATATCCTACCTTTGATGGTGATTCTTCCTCTGATTGGCAACACTTTATCCAAAGAATTGATAATTTAAAGAGATCTTATAAACTACCTGATGAGGAAATTGTTTCTAAGCTAATTTCTTTATTTTCCAATGTAGCCTTGATGTGGTATGAATCTGTCCTCTTAGATAACAATCATTATACATGGAATGATTGGAAATCCTTGATTGAGAATCAGTTTGGTGGTTCAAAATTCAGGTTAGCTCAGCAAAGACTGTATGAGAATACTAGATATGTATCCTCCTCTGTTGAAAAGCCCATTGTTTTTCTGATGAAAATAACTAAAATCCTTAGAGCAATTGATCCAAAGATGGATTATGATATTTGGAGAGATAAAATCTTGTATAAATTACCAAATTCTCTTAGGGATTTGATTGTTGCTAGAACTGAGCATGTAAGGGAAAATTCTTCTTTCATTAATATCTGTAATGAAGTACTACTCAACCATAGATATGAACCAAAGAATTACCTTAGTAAATCTTATAATGATCAAAATAAACCTTCTATAAAACTCCCAGAAAAATCTGGTAAACCCTCTGCCCCAGTTGCACCTAAAAAATATGCAACAAATACTTGTTATAAGTGTAACAAACCGTGGCAGAAGGGTCATGTTTGTGACAAGAAAATTCATCTTGTTGAACATAATGAAGACACTGATGAAATTGAACTTGATGTCAATAATTCTTCCAGTGACTGTGAAAGTAATATCTCCTATGACAATGAATCTGTTAAAGATGTTTTAATGTTGGAACATGATGTCCATTATTTAAATAATATATCTGAAGATTGTGTATTGAATTTATCTTCAGTAGAAAATGCTGAGATAATTAAAGATATTACTAACAATTCTATTCCTATATCCCCTTTAAAGGCACCTGTTATCATTAATGGTAAAAATGTTGATGTAGTTCTTGATTCTGGTGCTGGAGGAAGTGTAGTATCTGAAAAAGCTTTGGCTTCAGTGGATAAGGAATATTTGAGTAAATTATTGCCTATAACTTCTGAAAAATGGAGAGGGTATGGTTCTACCTTATTTCCTATTGGCAAATACAAAACCTCTGTATTCTTCAAATATAATGGTGGTTTTGTCAGAGCTATTTGTGAGTTTGTTGTCATGAAAAATGATAATTTGAGCAATTGGTTTATTATGGGAAATGATATTTTAACCATGTTTGGTGTGAAACTGGACCCAGCAAATAATTGCTTTACCTTAGGAATGAATGGGAAAAGAAAATTCAAAATTTCTTCTCCTAAACCTTCTGGGCATTTGTTGAAATCTTGTAACTCACTGACCCAATGTAAAGGTAGAACAACAACTGAAATGGATGATTTATTACATGAAATAAATACCGCTTCTTTTGGTGATCATTTAACTAATGAACAAAAGGATTCTATTGTTGCCTCTATTACCTCTTTCCCTATGGCTTTTGCTCATGGTTCTCACGTCTTGGGAATTGTTCAGGAAGAAATGAAAATTACCTTATCCTGTAATTTGAGTGATATTCCTCCTTCCCTTAAGAAAAAACCATATCCTGCTTCTCCATCAAAAAGAAAAGATATTGAAGATAATATTGAAACATTATTGAAAATGAATATCATTGAGAAAGTGAATGTCACCCCCAAATATTGTGTCATCTCCCCAGTCTTGATTTCATATGAAAAAGATAAAGCTAGATTATGTGGAGATTACAGAGCTTTAAATACTTATACTGTTGATGATATTTATCCTTTACCCAGAATTAATTCAATACATGCTACCTTGCAAGGTGCAAAATTTATTAGTTGTCTGGATGGTAATAAAGGTTATCATCAAGTTCCAGTTGAGAAAAATTCTCAAAATTTTTTGCTTATTGCTACTCATATGGGAATATATAAGTATGTTAGGATGCCATTTGGCCCTAAAAATGCTCCTTCAGTTTTCCAGAAAGTCATGGATAACACTTTCCATCAAGAAATTATTGAAGGTTGGCTCATGGTTTATATTGATGATATTATTGTTTTTTCTAAAACTTTTGATGAACATATGATTCACTTGAATAGAGTTTTCCAAAAAATGGATGAAATCAATATGACCTTATCTTTAAAAAAGTGTAAATTTGGTTTTCAATCTTTGAAAGTCCTTGGTCATGTTGTGTCAGGCTTACAAATTCGTGTAGACCATAATAAAGTTGCTGCCATTCAAAATGTTAAAGCACCAACTTCTGTAAGAGAAATCCAAAGTTTTTTGGGTATGTGTGGCTATTATAGACAATATATTAAAAATTATCAGGTCATAGCCTTACCTCTTACAAAACTAACCAGAAAAGATGTTGCTTTTCTCTGGAATGATGACTGTCAGAAAGCTTTTAATACATTGAAAAATTGCTTAATGACAGCCCCTATATTGGCTCTCCCAGATTTTAACAAGCCATTTGTACTTTATACAGATGCTAGCTTTATTGGTCTGGGTGCTGCCCTTCACCAAAAGCAAATTATTAATGATAAATCCTCAGAGGTTGTAATTTGTTATATTTCAAGAACCTTAAGGAATAGTGAATTGAAATATGGTGCCACTCAATTGGAATGCTTAGCAGTTGTTTGGGCTCTTGAGAAACTTCATTACTACTTGGATGACCAAAAATTTGAGTTGGTAACTGACTGTAGTGCTGTGAAATCTCTCTTAAACCTCAAAACACCTAACAGACATATGTTCAGGTGGCAACTTGCTGTTCAGGAATACAGAGGAAGGATGACTATTATCCACAGGGCTGGAAATGTTCACTCTAATGTTGATATGCTCTCCAGATTGCCTCTGCCAAATAATGACTCCAATCCTGCTTATGTACCTGAGGATGACACTGTTCATATACATGGTATATTTATAGTTGATATGGAAGAAGAGTTATTACAGTTAATACTGGATTCATATGATAAAGATTCTGACTTAAATAAATTAGTTACTATTTTGAATGATCCTAAGAATGCTTCAATTCAAGCATTAATAAAAACTCTTCCTGCAAAATACCAAAATGCTTTAAATAAAGGAAAGTTTTCTATTGAAGATGGTTATATATATTATAGAAGGAAGCTTACCAATGTAATTGTTATTCCTCCTTCAATGAAAGAAACTATCCTCAAACTTTGTCATGATGACATATTAGCTGGACATTTTGATCTTGAAAAAACATTGATTAGAATCAAAAACACTGCATGGTGGGCTAATATGTCTGAAGACACAAAATTATATGTTGAATCTTGTGATTCCTGCCAAAAATCTAAAAGGTTGACAGGTAAGAGAGCAGGGTTATTACAACATATTGAAGCACCTAGTGCTCCCTGGCAAATCATTAATATGGATTTTGTCACTGGTCTTCCTGTTGCAGGTAAAGACAGCTTTAACTCTTGTTGGGTAATAGTTGATAGATTCACAAAAATGTGCAAATTTATTCCAACCCACAAAGATGTATCCACCAAGGAATTAGCTTTCTTATGGTGGTCTTACATGTTTAATATTATTGGTTTTCCAAAAGCCATTATCTCTGATAGGGATCCAAAATTCACTTCTGAGTTTTGGACCTCTTTGATGGATATTTGTGGCTGTGAGTTGAAATTGTCTACAGCTCACCATCCTCAGACTGATGGTCTAGCTGAAAGAATGATTCAAACTCTGGAAGATATGATTAGAAGGTATTGTGCCTTTGGTTTAGAATATAAAGACAATGACAGATTTACTCATGATTGGGTCACTCTTTTGCCTGGTCTTGAATTTGCATATAATAGCACTGTTCATTCTGTCACTGAGAAAAAGCCTTTTGAGCTCTGGTTAGGTTATGTCCCAAACACTCCTGCTCAGATTCTCAATAATAAATTACCTAAGTTGGAACTGCACCCTGGTGTAAAATCTTTTATGCAAATGCAACAGCTCTGCAGAAAACATGCTCAAAGTTGTATTGATAAAGCATTTGAATATGAAAAGAAAAGATGGGATAAATCCCATAAAGAATACACATTTAACAAGGGTGATGAAGTGTTGATCTCTACTGTCCATTTCAATTTACAAGGTAACCACAAATTAAAAGATCCTTTTGTAGGACCATTTGTTGTTAAAAGAATGGTTGGTGATAATGCAGTAGAAGTTGTATTGTATTCTCCATATGATAGGAAACATCCTGTTTTTCCCATTTCTTTACTTAAACCTTATACTTCCAACAGTGACTTATTTCCACAAAGAAGAGGAAGACCTAAGAAGAACCCTCAGGAAGTCACAGAAACAGCAGAAATTGATAAAATTCTCAATGATAGAATTATCACTTCTGAAAGAGGTACTGAATATTTATTGAGATATAAGAACAAATCATCTGAACATGATGCATGGATACCTGGCAAAGAAATTTCAAATCTGCCTGCTCTGTTGAAAAAATACAAAAAGAAAAAATCTTAACATTTTTTTTTATTGTTTTTTTTAGAGTGAGGGAGTGTCAGCCAGGCTATTCCAGGAGTCCAGTAAATGATATATAAATTATAAAACCTTAAAAAGTGGGTAAGACTTGTATTTAATGAATATAACTTAATATTTTATTGCATAATGAAATTATATAAGAATTTTATTATATACAAGTGTTACATTAAATTTATTGGTTATATATATTTTTATATATACAATTAAATTGAGCATAATATAATATATTCTACAAATAATGGCGCATTTTTATGTATTTAATAATTATAAATTTATATTTAATTAATTAAAAAACATATATTATAATTACAAGTGTAAATTTGATTTATAATATATTTAAATTAATTACTTAAATTTATATATTAAATAATACCTCTCATATGATACTAAACAATAATTAAGGACGCTTCTTTTGACCCTTAATTGTGTTAGAAAAAACAAATAAATTAATTTGGACTAAATGGAGATTAATTGCTTGTTTTGTTGCGTCAAATTATTTTTTGTTTCACTTAAAATGTCCTTTAATTAGAATGTACCATCTGTTGGGAATTATATTTCTCATAGTTCCTATGTTTCCAATCTTGTTTAGTTATTCACTATTGTCACTTACTGATTTGGGAATTAATGGCGGGGAAATTGGATTCTTAATTGGGCTTTTAATTATTTGTTTCATGTTTTTCTCTATATTGTTATGTTTCATTTACTCTTTTGATATGTTTGTTTTATTCCATTCTAATCATTGTATTTACAAATATAGTAGCGCTTCAGAGGACCCATTGCCTATAAAAGGGCCTTGGATAATCCCCTGTAGCCTGATCACTTATTATACACTCAACAAATTAAATACAATTTTTATATTACGTTTATATTCTTTTTATTAGTAATAAAATTCTAATTAAAATTCTATATAACAATTTAAAGGTTGCTTTAAGTCTGATAGTAATTATATTGTTTGCCGCGCAGAACCCTTACATTAAATAGTATTATTATTAATAAATCCTAAGTTTTTGTCATCTCTTAAAGTTGCTCGCCGTTGTTTTTCCTTTTAAATAAATTAAATATTTTATTATAATTTATTTCTTTTATTTTTCCCTTGTCCTCCTCCTTTTCTCCTCTTTTTCCTACCTTCTTCTAGACAACTGATCGACAACTGAGGGCCTTTCCAAACGACGACGACGATCGAGCCTGGCGACGAACGACAAAACGCACGGACCACCTAGCAAAACGAAACTTTTGCCGCAACTGTGTTTCGAACTTGGGTTCGACATCTTAGGTTTATATAATATTAATTTTTATATTATTTTGAAGTGATTTTTCGATCACTATAGTAAGTTCACCTTTGCGCCTCTCACTCATATTACTATATTTTTATTGCAATAACAGTGATTGTGGCTTAATTGCTGATTCACTGAGTGTAAGTGTTCAATTTTTAAAAATTTTTTTTTCCTAGTTGACCATTATAGAGTGTTAAATCCTCTTAGTCCTAGAAGAATTGACATTATTATTAATACAAATTGAATTATTAATTTAATTTTTTTTTATTATTAATTATTGTTAATTTTGGTTGACTTAAAAGTACATTGTGCTTAGTCCCAATATATTGCCATATTTAATATTGGTAATTAATTGGTTGAATTAACTTACTTGTTATTCCCAATTTAACCTTGCAATCCATTTTTTTAAAAAAATTAATTTTTTTAATTATTACTTTATATTGAAAGTTATTTTTCTATAATTTAATTAATTAAAAATTTTTTTTTTATTATTTGGAGCAATTATTGACTAACTTTGATTATTTTTTTTATAAAGTACAAAGTAAAATATAAATCTTCCCACTAGTATGTCCAACAATTTGGCAGAAAAAATGGATAACATGCAAGTGGATGAGATAGAAATTGACTATGATGCTGACACTGTAAGTTCTTCTAAAGTTGGTCATAAAAAATCTTATGCTAACACAAAGAATTCACATACTGCAGGATGTGGAAATGACAGGAAATGCAAACAAACCAAACCCCCTTCCCCCAGTACCACAGAAGGAAGTAAAGCCTCTAGTGCCTCAAGAAGGTCTTCCAAAAGGCTTCAAAATAAAAAAGCTTCCTCTGCCACAACAAATCAGCAACCTATCCAGTCATATAAAAGAGTTGAAGACAGAAAATATGACGTACAAAGCAAAGGTAGACACATTGTGGGATCAGGTCCAAGAACTCAGGAACCAGATTCAGGCCCAAGCCCCTCCTCAATTGCCTCCCAATCAGCTTCAATTTCAGGCTCAACCTTCACAGCCACCCAGCTCAACCATCCAAAATCCAAATACTATGGAAGTAGAGCAATGGAAATGGGATTATCTAATGAGTCACTACCAACAGAATGTGCAACACCCGCCTCATCATCAGCCTGGCCCATCCAGAACACCCAATTTCCATCCACTTCCTCATCCCTACCAACAAGGCAGGAGAAAGAAGGCCCAAGTACAATCCCAAACCCAGTCTCAGGGGAAGTTTCCTCCTCTGCCATGGTAAGTAATTTGGTTGATAGTCACTTGGGTATGTTTTCTAATAAAACTTCTTCTGCAGGTAATATTATTGAACATGGTGAAAGAACAGTTAAACCTGTTAAAAGACAGCTTCCTGTAACTAGTAGCCCTATTGATGTAATTAGCAAATTGTCATTTGATGAACCTTTACATTTAACTTCTACATCTTTAATTAATCCTTCTCTTGCAATTAAAAATGATTCTGTTCCCCCTGAAATCTATACCTTAATTGAAAAAACTTCTGAGGAAATATTGAAAGATACCCTTGATTTTAATATTGTGAAAGACAAACATGTGAGAGATGTGTTAATCCATGAAAATGATAGATTAAATAATTTACACTTGCAATGTAAAGTGAGTTCTTCTGTACAAGATACAGCTTATTTAAAAATCAAAGAAACCTTGAATATTGTTCTTAGTCAACAAAAACAAATAAGAAGTGACCATAGAGCTATCTCAGATAGAAATATCAGTCTACATAAGACTTTGAGTGAATTGAAACCCCTTATTGAGGAAAATTATTCATTCAAAAATGAAATAAAATCTCTGCAAAATGAGTTTAAGAAGCTAAAAAATGATTTCCATGCACTAAGTACCAAGCACTCAGTTTCTGAGGACAGAAATGTTCTATCTCTTGCAAAAGTAAATGACCAGATGTCTGAAATTCCAAGAATAAGAAACTATGTGTCTGACCTACAGGAAAAGTTCTCAACCTTAACCATCAATAATGAATTAAATGAGATTTCTGCAAATAAGCTGCATAAAAATAAAGGGAAAAAACCTGAACAAAGTTCATCCTTTCTTCCTCATATTTCAACCATTAAACAAACTGACAATGAGTCTGTAAAATCTTTTGCTACTAGCAAAAAATCTTGTGATGGTCATGCACCAGCTGTTTCTGTAAATAATGAAATTTCTGAACACCTGGCTAAACTTCAGGAATTATTACTAATGAATAATTCAAACCAAAAAGTGGACCATCCCAGTAGTCAGAAAAATTGGCCTAAGTTAGACCAATATCCTACCTTTGATGGTGATTCTTCCTCTGATTGGCAACACTTTATCCAAAGAATTGATAATTTAAAGAGATCTTATAAACTACCTGATGAGGAAATTGTTTCTAAGCTAATTTCTTTATTTTCCAATGTAGCCTTGATGTGGTATGAATCTGTCCTCTTAGATAACAATCATTATACATGGAATGATTGGAAATCCTTGATTGAGAATCAGTTTGGTGGTTCAAAATTCAGGTTAGCTCAGCAAAGACTGTATGAGAATACTAGATATGTATCCTCCTCTGTTGAAAAGCCCATTGTTTTTCTGATGAAAATAACTAAAATCCTTAGAGCAATTGATCCAAAGATGGATTATGATATTTGGAGAGATAAAATCTTGTATAAATTACCAAATTCTCTTAGGGATTTGATTGTTGCTAGAACTGAGCATGTAAGGGAAAATTCTTCTTTCATTAATATCTGTAATGAAGTACTACTCAACCATAGATATGAACCAAAGAATTACCTTAGTAAATCTTATAATGATCAAAATAAACCTTCTATAAAACTCCCAGAAAAATCTGGTAAACCCTCTGCCCCAGTTGCACCTAAAAAATATGCAACAAATACTTGTTATAAGTGTAACAAACCGTGGCAGAAGGGTCATGTTTGTGACAAGAAAATTCATCTTGTTGAACATAATGAAGACACTGATGAAATTGAACTTGATGTCAATAATTCTTCCAGTGACTGTGAAAGTAATATCTCCTATGACAATGAATCTGTTAAAGATGTTTTAATGTTGGAACATGATGTCCATTATTTAAATAATATATCTGAAGATTGTGTATTGAATTTATCTTCAGTAGAAAATGCTGAGATAATTAAAGATATTACTAACAATTCTATTCCTATATCCCCTTTAAAGGCACCTGTTATCATTAATGGTAAAAATGTTGATGTAGTTCTTGATTCTGGTGCTGGAGGAAGTGTAGTATCTGAAAAAGCTTTGGCTTCAGTGGATAAGGAATATTTGAGTAAATTATTGCCTATAACTTCTGAAAAATGGAGAGGGTATGGTTCTACCTTATTTCCTATTGGCAAATACAAAACCTCTGTATTCTTCAAATATAATGGTGGTTTTGTCAGAGCTATTTGTGAGTTTGTTGTCATGAAAAATGATAATTTGAGCAATTGGTTTATTATGGGAAATGATATTTTAACCATGTTTGGTGTGAAACTGGACCCAGCAAATAATTGCTTTACCTTAGGAATGAATGGGAAAAGAAAATTCAAAATTTCTTCTCCTAAACCTTCTGGGCATTTGTTGAAATCTTGTAACTCACTGACCCAATGTAAAGGTAGAACAACAACTGAAATGGATGATTTATTACATGAAATAAATACCGCTTCTTTTGGTGATCATTTAACTAATGAACAAAAGGATTCTATTGTTGCCTCTATTACCTCTTTCCCTATGGCTTTTGCTCATGGTTCTCACGTCTTGGGAATTGTTCAGGAAGAAATGAAAATTACCTTATCCTGTAATTTGAGTGATATTCCTCCTTCCCTTAAGAAAAAACCATATCCTGCTTCTCCATCAAAAAGAAAAGATATTGAAGATAATATTGAAACATTATTGAAAATGAATATCATTGAGAAAGTGAATGTCACCCCCAAATATTGTGTCATCTCCCCAGTCTTGATTTCATATGAAAAAGATAAAGCTAGATTATGTGGAGATTACAGAGCTTTAAATACTTATACTGTTGATGATATTTATCCTTTACCCAGAATTAATTCAATACATGCTACCTTGCAAGGTGCAAAATTTATTAGTTGTCTGGATGGTAATAAAGGTTATCATCAAGTTCCAGTTGAGAAAAATTCTCAAAATTTTTTGCTTATTGCTACTCATATGGGAATATATAAGTATGTTAGGATGCCATTTGGCCCTAAAAATGCTCCTTCAGTTTTCCAGAAAGTCATGGATAACACTTTCCATCAAGAAATTATTGAAGGTTGGCTCATGGTTTATATTGATGATATTATTGTTTTTTCTAAAACTTTTGATGAACATATGATTCACTTGAATAGAGTTTTCCAAAAAATGGATGAAATCAATATGACCTTATCTTTAAAAAAGTGTAAATTTGGTTTTCAATCTTTGAAAGTCCTTGGTCATGTTGTGTCAGGCTTACAAATTCGTGTAGACCATAATAAAGTTGCTGCCATTCAAAATGTTAAAGCACCAACTTCTGTAAGAGAAATCCAAAGTTTTTTGGGTATGTGTGGCTATTATAGACAATATATTAAAAATTATCAGGTCATAGCCTTACCTCTTACAAAACTAACCAGAAAAGATGTTGCTTTTCTCTGGAATGATGACTGTCAGAAAGCTTTTAATACATTGAAAAATTGCTTAATGACAGCCCCTATATTGGCTCTCCCAGATTTTAACAAGCCATTTGTACTTTATACAGATGCTAGCTTTATTGGTCTGGGTGCTGCCCTTCACCAAAAGCAAATTATTAATGATAAATCCTCAGAGGTTGTAATTTGTTATATTTCAAGAACCTTAAGGAATAGTGAATTGAAATATGGTGCCACTCAATTGGAATGCTTAGCAGTTGTTTGGGCTCTTGAGAAACTTCATTACTACTTGGATGACCAAAAATTTGAGTTGGTAACTGACTGTAGTGCTGTGAAATCTCTCTTAAACCTCAAAACACCTAACAGACATATGTTCAGGTGGCAACTTGCTGTTCAGGAATACAGAGGAAGGATGACTATTATCCACAGGGCTGGAAATGTTCACTCTAATGTTGATATGCTCTCCAGATTGCCTCTGCCAAATAATGACTCCAATCCTGCTTATGTACCTGAGGATGACACTGTTCATATACATGGTATATTTATAGTTGATATGGAAGAAGAGTTATTACAGTTAATACTGGATTCATATGATAAAGATTCTGACTTAAATAAATTAGTTACTATTTTGAATGATCCTAAGAATGCTTCAATTCAAGCATTAATAAAAACTCTTCCTGCAAAATACCAAAATGCTTTAAATAAAGGAAAGTTTTCTATTGAAGATGGTTATATATATTATAGAAGGAAGCTTACCAATGTAATTGTTATTCCTCCTTCAATGAAAGAAACTATCCTCAAACTTTGTCATGATGACATATTAGCTGGACATTTTGATCTTGAAAAAACATTGATTAGAATCAAAAACACTGCATGGTGGGCTAATATGTCTGAAGACACAAAATTATATGTTGAATCTTGTGATTCCTGCCAAAAATCTAAAAGGTTGACAGGTAAGAGAGCAGGGTTATTACAAGATATTGAAGCACCTAGTGCTCCCTGGCAAATCATTAATATGGATTTTGTCACTGGTCTTCCTGTTGCAGGTAAAGACAGCTTTAACTCTTGTTGGGTAATAGTTGATAGATTCACAAAAATGTGCAAATTTATTCCAACCCACAAAGATGTATCCACCAAGGAATTAGCTTTCTTATGGTGGTCTTACATGTTTAATATTATTGGTTTTCCAAAAGCCATTATCTCTGATAGGGATCCAAAATTCACTTCTGAGTTTTGGACCTCTTTGATGGATATTTGTGGCTGTGAGTTGAAATTGTCTACAGCTCACCATCCTCAGACTGATGGTCTAGCTGAAAGAATGATTCAAACTCTGGAAGATATGATTAGAAGGTATTGTGCCTTTGGTTTAGAATATAAAGACAATGACAGATTTACTCATGATTGGGTCACTCTTTTGCCTGGTCTTGAATTTGCATATAATAGCACTGTTCATTCTGTCACTGAGAAAAAGCCTTTTGAGCTCTGGTTAGGTTATGTCCCAAACACTCCTGCTCAGATTCTCAATAATAAATTACCTAAGTTGGAACTGCACCCTGGTGTAAAATCTTTTATGCAAATGCAACAGCTCTGCAGAAAACATGCTCAAAGTTGTATTGATAAAGCATTTGAATATGAAAAGAAAAGATGGGATAAATCCCATAAAGAATACACATTTAACAAGGGTGATGAAGTGTTGATCTCTACTGTCCATTTCAATTTACAAGGTAACCACAAATTAAAAGATCCTTTTGTAGGACCATTTGTTGTTAAAAGAATGGTTGGTGATAATGCAGTAGAAGTTGTATTGTATTCTCCATATGATAGGAAACATCCTGTTTTTCCCATTTCTTTACTTAAACCTTATACTTCCAACAGTGACTTATTTCCACAAAGAAGAGGAAGACCTAAGAAGAACCCTCAGGAAGTCACAGAAACAGCAGAAATTGATAAAATTCTCAATGATAGAATTATCACTTCTGAAAGAGGTACTGAATATTTATTGAGATATAAGAACAAATCATCTGAACATGATGCATGGATACCTGGCAAAGAAATTTCAAATCTGCCTGCTCTGTTGAAAAAATACAAAAAGAAAAAATCTTAACATTTTTTTTTATTGTTTTTTTTAGAGTGAGGGAGTGTCAGCCAGGCTATTCCAGGAGTCCAGTAAATGATATATAAATTATAAAACCTTAAAAAGTGGGTAAGACTTGTATTTAATGAATATAACTTAATATTTTATTGCATAATGAAATTATATAAGAATTTTATTATATACAAGTGTTACATTAAATTTATTGGTTATATATATTTTTATATATACAATTAAATTGAGCATAATATAATATATTCTACAAATAATGGCGCATTTTTATGTATTTAATAATTATAAATTTATATTTAATTAATTAAAAAACATATATTATAATTACAAGTGTAAATTTGATTTATAATATATTTAAATTAATTACTTAAATTTATATATTAAATAATACCTCTCATATGATACTAAACAATAATTAAGGACGCTTCTTTTGACCCTTAATTGTGTTAGAAAAAACAAATAAATTAATTTGGACTAAATGGAGATTAATTGCTTGTTTTGTTGCGTCAAATTATTTTTTGTTTCACTTAAAATGTCCTTTAATTAGAATGTACCATCTGTTGGGAATTATATTTCTCATAGTTCCTATGTTTCCAATCTTGTTTAGTTATTCACTATTGTCACTTACTGATTTGGGAATTAATGGCGGGGAAATTGGATTCTTAATTGGGCTTTTAATTATTTGTTTCATGTTTTTCTCTATATTGTTATGTTTCATTTACTCTTTTGATATGTTTGTTTTATTCCATTCTAATCATTGTATTTACAAATATAGTAGCGCTTCAGAGGACCCATTGCCTATAAAAGGGCCTTGGATAATCCCCTGTAGCCTGATCACTTATTATACACTCAACAAATTAAATACAATTTTTATATTACGTTTATATTCTTTTTATTAGTAATAAAATTCTAATTAAAATTCTATATAACAATTTAAAGGTTGCTTTAAGTCTGATAGTAATTATATTGTTTGCCGCGCAGAACCCTTACATTAAATAGTATTATTATTAATAAATCCTAAGTTTTTGTCATCTCTTAAAGTTGCTCGCCGTTGTTTTTCCTTTTAAATAAATTAAATATTTTATTATAATTTATTTCTTTTATTTTTCCCTTGTTCTCCTCCTTTTCTCCTCTTTTTCCTACCTTCTTCTAGACAACTGATCGACACTAACCCTCTCCAAAACCCCTACTCAAAGCCCCCCTAGACCCACTTGAACCTCACCCCCCTGGTCCCCTCAAATTTCCCACCAATCTCCCTTTATCCCCCCCCCCCCAGCTGCTCAATTGTAAATGAACAATTTTTATCAATTGTTTATTAACAAACAAATAGGAGGGGGGGTAAGATGGGATTTTTAGGGGGATATTGATGTGGGTGTAGGGGGGGTTGAAGTTGTTGTAGGAGGGGTTTGAGGGGGGGTTTGAAGTGGATGTATGGTGGGTTTGAGGGGGGATTTAAGGGTGGAGGATGGGGTTTAGAGGCAGCCAAATAGAAGGGAAAGGGAGGAAAGGTGGGAATGAAGATACCAAGGAGGGGGAAAGGTGTGATAATGACCAGGTCAAGGAGGTATTAAGAGGGGATGATGGAGAATAAAAAAAGAGAAAAGAGAGAGAGAAAGAACAAAAAAAGAGTTAATGTAACCTTGAAACCAGAAAAAGAACCACTTACAAAATAAATATATAAATCAATACATAAAACAGAAAAAAAAAGCAAAATATTATAATTAGTGGACAAAAAATCAAAAAAATGAATTAAATGAATTACCTGCAGAGATGAGATGAGAAAATTTATGAAACCAAATTGTTTGAGGGATTTTTGAGGAGAAGAGGAAGAGGATATAAGGGATGAATGAAAAAATTATGACTTAAAAATTATGCAATAGCTGAAAATATGCAATTTCATGTTGAGGTGGTGACCAAAAACAAAAGAGACAAGGGAAGAAGAGACTTTCACTAAAATTTCAAAATGAAAGTCAATATTCAAAAACAAAAATTAAAAAAGCAAGAGAATATTTCATGTAAATTTATCATATGAAGAGTATGAAAAGAAAAAAATAAACATGTTTTTGTTGAGAAAAGTTGGAGTATTATTGGCATAATGATGGAGTGTATCCCATGGGAAGAAAGATTTATTGTAGATAAAAATTAAATGAAATTCATAATAATTTAAGAAAAAATTGCTAAATATCCCAGTGTGCTAGTGTGATTGGAAGAATTTTTGCCTGTATGCTAGTGGTTTGAGAAATAGAAGTGTTGGATATAGTGGGAGGTGTTTTAACTTGTTCATCTTCATACAACTCTAAACATTGATCTATGAGGTCAGCAAGTAGGTTATGAAGTATAGTGCAACACAGAATCTAGTGGATCACTGCCTCAATTTAAGATCTATTTCTAAGAGGATGTCTTAATTCTCTTAAACTTTAAAAATGACCTTTCAAGATTCCAATAGAATGTTCAATATGGACTCTTGACTTTGCCAAATGATTGTTGAACTTGGAATTTTGACTGTCTTCAGATGCTGCTTCCCAAAAAGTAGGAAGTACATACTTTCCATTCACATAAGAAGAATCTTTAAGAATATACTGATCTTCATTGAAGAGTATTCCAGGTTCAATTGAAATTTGCATTCTTTAAAAGATGTAGGAGTCATGACATGAACCAGGATAGCCATCAAAGAAAGATATAAATTTTTTGTTCACATCAAATATAAGCTGAATGGAAATTGAATACCTATAGAGAATATATACTTACTTGTGTTAGTATGAAAGAAAAAGAAAGAATGGAATTAGAAGTAAGCTACCTCTTTTTATGGTCAAAGTAATTTTTTCCACCTTGACTAGGTTTCTGACTCAAAGGAATAGTAGTACCATCAACAAAACCAATACATCTTTGGAAGCCCTGTGCTTTCATAAGCTGAGATGATTCAATTTTCTCTTCTTTAGTTGTCCAGGTAATAAGTTTAGATTCCAAGGAGTTGATAGCAGTGATGAATTTTTTCATATAAGTGTTAACAGAGCCATACCCTAAATCAAAGACATTTTACAAATGTTCTAAGGCAGCTCCGTTACCATTGGAACCCAAACAACATAGTGTGATGGCCAATTGAATTGAAGGATCACATTGTGGTTTTTGAAAATTATTGTGAAAGATGGGGTGGTCCTGAATAAGCTCAAGCAATTTAAGGAAACTTTCTTGAAAAGTCCTGAACCACTGTCTAAAACTGGGAACAGATAGGTTAAGAAGGGTTTGAATGGTCTACTTGGGGGTATGAAGTACTTGAGGCTTTCTAGGAAGAAGGTAACATTTCCTGGCCATTTTTGATAAATAAGAAAATCTTCTTCAAGATCGGAATCAGAATCACAATCAGAGTCAAAGAGGAGATCAAGAGCTATGAAATTCATAGTTTGATGTAGCTTATTATGATTTGAGAGTGAGGAAGGTATGACTCTTATATGGTATAAAAATGTAAATGATGTACAATGTTTTGAGTTATGAAGTGTTATGCTGCGGAGTGCTGTGTATGAATGGGATGGTGCTGACAAATCAGTGAAATGGGACGTTATGGTGAAATCAGCACTTTTTGTTGAGAAAGTGTGGATTTGAGTGAGATAAGTGACTTGTTTCATTTTGAAATCCACCAGTGTTGGGGCTAGTGTGTTTCAGAAATCTGCACTTAAATAAGTGCGTATTTGGTCAAATTTAAGTGCAGATTTGCCAGAACTGATACCCCCTATTATATCACTAAGAAGTACTTCATGAAGGCTTCAGTTTAGCTATAATGTAATTTAAAGCGTGTTTTGGTGAAATCACTAAGCAAACAAAATAATAATAACGTGATTATTACTAAAGCACTGAAGCGGAAAATAAATAAAAAATTGATCTAAAAGCTTAGTAATAAAGATCTACTAGAAGACTACTACCTAATTTTTTGAAGTGTTTTCTGTATTAATTCAGACTGACACATTGACACTGACTATTTTTCCTTGTACTCCAGCCAAGACCATGGTTGTTTGTTTGACTTGTTCTGAATTTTGTATGGAACAATGACATTGTACCATTCAGGATAGCTCAAACCTTCGGGCTTTGACGTTGTTACTATTATTTTTGGCTCTTTTATTGCTTCTTCTTCTTCACTTTTTGAGTCACGATACATGCGAAACTGAATTGCAAATAAATTTTCATAACTTAAATTGATGTTTGAGTCATCAGTACAATCAATATTCATGGGTTTTTTTTCCAACTGCCTTTTAATTACGTTCCTGTGCAAACTTTTAACCTCGCTCTCTATAAATTGATTTGTTGACTGGCATGAATAAAACCTATTTCCAATATAGTAAAGAAATATCTTCCGATGCCGCTCTTTACCCTCTTCACCAAATGTTGTGATCCCACTATTTGCCACAGACGCTTTATCGCCGACGGCTACAAAAGCTTTTATTTCTTCTTTGTTCGAATTTCGGAGCCATTTACGTATGTTAAAGGCAAGCTTTTCGTATGTATCTCTTTTGCTCTGAGGATTCTCAAATTCTTCCTCCAAGTGTTGTAGATATGTTTTGATGTATCTAGCGCAACGGAGAGCTGTAGTGATATGAAGACCCTCTTCTCTTAGTTTCAAAATGTCTGTGTGAACTCTCAAGTAAAGTAGTCTTTCAGCCCATTGTAACAGGTTAGAGGGTTCAAGATCCGCAAGTTCAAAGGTAATTTTCTGGATATCTTGAAAAATCAACGCTTGAGCAACTTTGGCTTGGTACATAAAATCTTCGATTTTAGGGAAGACTAAGGGAATGAATTCATCCATTTTATTAAAATAGCGAGAATATATTTCAATGGGTCCTAGTGAATGAGAATCTTCTGCATTTTGGTTCTTATTTGCGAAAGCCTTTCCGGATCGATAATATAACGTCTTCACATCTTCCTGAAGTTCCTTGATATAGGGATCACTTGAAAATTGATGGGTGTAGACCTCCCACTCAGGTAGTGGATTTTCTAAAATTTCATTAACTATATTTTGGCAACGCGCTCTGTTTAAGCCTGTATAAACTCGCTGCGTGTGAGATATATAATGAGTACAGGTATCATCATCAACATTGGATGTCACTTTATCTTGTGCCTTTTCTTCTGCTCCAGAAAATATGCGCGGGAAAGATTTTTTAGGCTGGTTTGTTTGCCCTTCAAAGCTATGGTGAAGACCATCTTCTAGCTGGAATTATTAAAGCACGTCCTGAGTATCTTTCATACTTTACCGTCAAAAATATGAGGAACTGACACTTGAAGAATATATAATGCCTGATTTAGATGCCGATGATGATTGGTGGGTACTTGAGAGCTTTGAAGTCCTTAATTTTTTTTGATAGCGGGTTTCTGGCTAGAATAAACAGATTCATTGTCATGAGTTTATTTAGACAAAAAATGGTTAATCTCTCAGAAAAACTAACTGGGTTTCTTATTGATGATTGATTTGGATTAGGCAAAGGTAAGTCTGCACTAGGGTGCACATCAACATTTTGACTGCTGGTTGAATGCATTTCGCTAAGTTGAGACGAATCATCTAAACCATATTTTTTAGAGAGTAGGGCCAATTCGAGATCAGATTGAGCATTAAATGGAATTATATTATTGCGAGTTGTGGGTTTGGAAAAGGTCAAAGACTCTTGAAATAATGAAGCAAAAAGGTAAAAACTGGGCAGCTTAAACATAATTTTATTTGTAAATTTTGAAAAAGACTTTTGGGCAACTATGTAGCGACAACCTCATTTTGATTCTTAGGTTCCACACCTCACAAGGATTACTTAATCTAGGTTGCCGCCGAATCAAATGTGAATTTGATTCATGCCTAACAGGTAGCATGGCATGCAGGCAAATTGAAAAATTTAGTATTTAACTTATCACCGAAGTAAATCAAGCATATCGGCGGATTTGTCTACCTATACTCTTTTGATACTTCACTTCATGGAAAACTGATATCTACTTATTGGACAGTAAAAAAAAATATCTGAAAACCGGGGGTAGAAAACTCTTGACTAAAAAAAGATCGCTAATCATTATTTGGGAAGTTGAATCGGGCTGGCCAAGAATTAAGCCCATTGCGGCGGCTAAATTGAAATCAGGTACAGCTAAATTGAAAAAGGTTGGTGCAGCTTTTCAAAATTTTGCTCATTATACCCAGCATTTTTGGTGGGCAATAGGCTAGCGGGATGAAATAATGAGGGAAACTGCTGGGTAATTTAGGCAGAACTGTGGAAAACTGCACCAATCATTTTCAATCTAGCTGTATTTAGTCCAACAACGGCAAAATTTCGGACAACTTACCCAGCTGTTTTAGTGCGATTTCTCGCTGTAAATGCCGTTAGATCAGGATTCGTTTAAGCGTTTTACGCCCAACTGACGGCTCGGCACCAGGGCTGGTTTATCCCACCCAGCCCAGTAGAGCCCACCCCCACCTCACTATCGACCTTTTAATCTTACATCATACTTTTACCTCAAAATTAGGTCTACGCTCCAATTGCGACTCTTGAAACAGGACGGATCTGCAATTCATGAAAATTATTCCTTTTAGCCTGCTGTATCTTTAATTGCCCTGATGCTGTGAGGTGGAATCTTATAATTTATATCTACTTCGTGAAGCCTTGCGTGACTGTAGTCTCCCTCAATCATATATGGGGGTATAAGTATAACGTTATACATCCTTCCTTCTTACTCACTTACTATTGGGAAAAGAAAAAAGAAAATATATATATATATATATAATATATATAAAGAAAGTGGTTTTGCTGCTCAGCTTCTTTTCTCACTTATTACGGGAAGATAAAAACCTTAATGTATATATGATATCAAGCCTCCACTCGCACATGAAGCATTTCGTGTCTACTAGCAGGTGGCAATCTCAATTTAAATTTTTAATTGAAAACAAAGTACGGCCGGGTGTTAAAGATGAACTGAAATCGACTAATGTTAAGACTAAGGATTAGAACCTGCAAGAAGGTTCCGACATTTGGTTTTTTGGTGGTAATATCAATTTTGTTTTGCTATCCTCACAAGCATAATAGTTAATACTTGTTTTTAAAAGAGCCTTTGTAAATAATAAAATGAAGCAGTCGTTAATAAATGATCTGCCCTTATACTTGGTCTTTGCTGCTGTTACCTAAATAAGGAAAATAAATAATTTTGAGCGAGACACAAAAGACCATAAAAGAGTAACAGCTAAATACAAAATCTAGCCTTTGTAAATAATAAAATGAAGTAGTCGTTAATAAATGATCTGCCCTTATACTTGATCTTTGTTGCTGTTACCTATATACATTAGTTATAAAAATAAATGAATATTATTAAAGAAACATAAATGATAAATTAGTTGAACCTGACCTAGATAAGGAAAATAAATAATCTTGAGCAAAACACAAAACAAAAAACAGAGCCCAGTACATAAGTAAACATCTCGCTCATCAGGAATTGATAAGATTGAGTAGCAAAGTAAAAGAGCGCCATCAGAAGGCACATGTAGCCATTGACACGTGCATAGTAACATCTAACTATATATATGCTAGTAGAAAATAGAAAAAGAAAAATAGAAATACAATGAACAATCAGTCGTTCTTACAGTTTTGATATTAATTTGTTACCCAGCTACAGCCGAGTCACAAAAGCTTGCGGAATTTTTGACGAAAAAATAAAAGTTTCGCCATAAAAAAATGATTTGCCAATTCAAAAAGAAGTACCCCTTGCCTGATTCCCGACACTTTTGAATAGGCAAATCATTTTTTTGGTGAGAACTTTGATTTTTTCGTCGAAAATTCCGCAAGCTTTTGACTTGGCTGTAAAAGCTTACGGAAATTTTAACAAAAATAAAAATAAAAAATAAAATAAAAGTTTTTCTCACGAAAGAATGATTCATTTATTTAAAAAGAAGTGCCCCCGTCCTAAACCTAAGCCATTTGGATAGACAAATCTCTTTTTTGTGAGCAAATTTGATTGTTTGTCAAAAATTTCGCCAGTTTTTGCTACTTAGCTGTAGTATGTATCAACACTGACGGAAAAACATTTATACTGCTTCCCAGGGGAAAGAAGAAAAGACCTGATATGTCTAGTGGTTTTTTTAGTTTCAGCTAACAACGCTGTTCAAACTTGATTCACCCATTTTCCAACTCCATCGTACCCTGTTATGGGTACAATGAGCAGGGAGGGACTCAAACCAAGGCACTCAAAAGGTTCAAATGGGGCGAAAAAACCCACTAGACGCCCAGTACACCCTTTTTGTTCTTGTGCAGCATGTTTCGAAGGTAGTGTTCTTGTCAATTTCATTTTATCAAAAAACACCTCAAGTTTTATCTTTAATAACAAGAAAAGCCTCACGAATACACTAGAGGCTAGATTGAATGCGCACCTATCAACTCAAATAGCCATACCCGCCGAGTAAGAAAAACCACGAGAATCTCAAATTAGAAGAATTTTACCTACCCATCTACGAAGTGGTTCTGTGGGGCAACATAAAAGTTGTAAAATAGTGATAAATATTACTTTCTGTCAATCTTATAAAATATAAAACTGAAACGTATCCCCCAACTAAATCTATACTCTACATCAAAAGTCTATATAATTTTATTTTTTATTTTTACTTTCGCACAATTTTACCCAACGTGGGGCATGAAGGAGCAGGCACAGATAGAGAACAGTAGGTACAAGACTGACATCAACATAGTAAAGGAAAAACGAGCATTTAAAGGAAATCTACATGGGGAAATTACTGGGAGAGAGGGATATTTATAAGAAGACTATTTGATTTAATTAAAAAGGCTGTAATATGTTGGGTGATTGGAGAAGGGGATGATAATTGATGTGTGATTTCAGGGTTGAGACAGATGGGGATGGTGGATGAAAAGATAGGAAAGACTCAGCTGATGAGGCCAAGGGGTGTGATCCATTGTCCAGTTTATCCACCACTTCATAACCTGGTCTACCTGTATTACCATGGCATCACTGGAGAATGAGGGATAGGGTGGGATTTTCACGGATAAGTGAATGAACTTTGGCTGCAATGGATGCAAATATGGTCAGATTAGTGATGATCAGGGATGCAGCCAAAAGGGTTTTGGTGACTGATTGACTGTCTGTATGTAATGTGAGGGAGTTGTATAAAATGTGGAACTGATTGTTCAGGAAGAGACACAGGCCAAGGTACATTCCCACTAATTCAGTCTCAAAGACTGAGAAGAGCTGAGAATTTCATAGCCTTGCTAAATTGGGTAGTTGTTTTCCTGGATCAAATTCTGAAGCTAAAGTCTTATTATGTGATTTGGAACCATCAGTGTAGATGCAGTATGATATCATAGGGGAGGAGAATAATTTAAGAAACTCAGACTGTGCTTTCTATTTCAACTGCCCTAATCTTGCCACAAATAGAGGGTGAGTCTAAGGGGGCATAGGAGCTAGGTGGTGGGAATCTAGGTTTTCTAGTGGGAAAGAATGTGAGAAGAAAATTAATCATGAAAGAATGTGCAATTGGTGTTGGTGTAACTTTGGGCATGCGGAGGAAATGAGGGACTTGGGCAGAAGTGCCATGTGGCTAGAAGAAGGGATGGCGAGTAGCCTAGCCCATGCCTTGTAGACAGCTTGGTTGAGGCATTTTTTGCTGGAGAGAGAATAAGAATCATGCAAGAGGAGACATACTGGGGTAAACCAGAAGCATTTCAGAGCTCTTCTGAGTGCTTTTTTGTTCACCACCTGTAAAAGTCCTGTCATGTGTGTAGTTTGCTTTGGGTTGTGCCATACTATGGCAGCATAAACTGTCCTATAATGAACTAAAGTAGAGATAAGTGTCAGGTATTCTTATACCTGCAGTCCCAAGGAAATGAGCTTTTCCCCATTGAAAATAAAGGAAAATGAAGGGTCTAGGAGGACTCGAAACCATTCTAAGGTAGGAGAGAGACTGCGGAGTTGTCAATTAAGGGGAAGTTTATAGGTGGGATTTGTGTTTAGTGAGAAGCCACTTGGTCTTAGAGAAATCAAATACAGAAGTGTGCTTCCTACCCCATTTGACTGCCTCTGATCCCAGAAGTGATAATTCTTTCACCACCTTCTCTGGGTCTTTGTCTGCAGATAAGTATGCAACAACATCAATATATGCTAATACAATGGAGGACCTGGAAAGAGATGGGAGAGATAGAAATTCAGGAGTATATATAACATACAATATTGGTAAGAGCAGGGATCCCTGCATAAGACCCCTAGGATAAAATGAGCCAGGGGATTCATAGGATGAGATAGTTGTCCTCTGTGTGAGTAAATCAATGATCAGTTTGACTAAGTTTCAGGGAATGTGGAGAGAAAGTAGGATTTTCAATAGTCTTGTGATATTGACAGAAGGAAATGTCCCCTTCATGTCAAGTGAGAGAGCACTAACTACATTACCTTTCCTCTATTGATCTTTTGTCTGTGTGGTGAAGTACAACAAGGTTTTAGATGTGCTTCTAAATAGTTGGCCTCCATAGTGTATAGCAGGGAGTATTTTTTTGATTCTAAATATAAGGAGAGGTGTTTAGTGATCAGCATCTCAAGCAACTTACCCATGGTGCTGAGAAAGGAAATTAAGAAGAATGCACTTAGATAAGTATAATATGGTCTAAGATTGTAAGTCATTTATATTTGAAGTAGACCTTCTTAAGAAAGGTGTAATTGAATTGTGCTTTTGTGCCTCAATCACCAGAAAAAAAAGATGGGTGCCTGATAGCAGGTGCCAATCCCTATCTTTGACTTAAATCAATTTCAGCTCAGCTTTAATTCTTCTGGAAAGACTGTGAACTGAACAATGGGCACACTAGCTTGTACAAAATCAAATGAAATTTACTCTTAAATCAAAACTGAATATAGGGATAAGCACCTGCTAGCAGGTGTCACTTGATTTTTTGCAGTGAATTTATGCTTTTTTTGGTACAAATTCATCTTTCACACTCTCCATCCCCTTATCTTGATTAATCAGCACCTAGTACACACATTCCCATATCTTAGCACAAAATCATGGAGTATTTGAATTCATTTTTGAGACCCCTTAGTAACTTAATAGATAGCTAAAATTAATAAGAAGTATAGTTTTTTAATCAATATTAAATTAATTCTAAAATTATAGAACAGGGGGAAAAATGGTGAACTAGATGTCTAGTTCAGTTTTGTGACCCTATTCCATTCCTAGGTGAATTTTTGTGACAAACCATTGAATGTCACTTTTTTCAGCCCACCTTATTTTTTGCCTTTAGAAGAGGGTTGGGGTGGTATGGTGTGGGTATGTTTGTTAGATAAGGGAAGAGGAGGTGAAAATAGAATTTTTGGATGAATCCATAAATATGAGAAGAAATGAGCCAAGGAGATGCCAATGACAGAAAAGCAAAAAAATAAAGTGGGGCCAAACAGGGTCACTTCATGAATCAGACGCAGAGTCATACCCTGAAACCAAAATCTGAACTAGACATCTAGTTCAGGGATTTTTCTCCCTTTTTAGATTTTTATTCTTGAACATGCCTGGAAAGGTTGTAGAAAATTAAGTTGAGTTTTGATAAAACCACAGCTTTTATGGAAAATGTAAACCAGATTTGGGCTGGTGCAGCCACTAGCAATAAGCCCTCATGATTTTTCAATCATTTTATCAAACTCAAAATTATCTCTCAAATAGCCTAAAAAATTGAAATGTGAATCATTTTGAATTCTTAATTCATAATATCATATCAAATATATATATATAAAAGCAATATTTTTCTCATGGCACTCAATTTCAAAACTGGTAGTTTCAGCATAATGGAACTAGCACCATCAAAAATAGGGGTTTAGAATAAAGTATTATTAAAAAAATATTAATCTTTGGCCAAAAAAAGAAATTCTTGTTATATGAATGGGATACTCCACTAAAAATCCACCAAAAAGAGCAAAGTAGTTCAGAAAAAATGTTAATTTAAATATATATATATACATATTTCTTTAACACTTATTTTTAAACATGGTGATATTTCATTCTCACATTTCAATGATACTATTATCATTTTGATATAAACATTAGTTTCAAAGTTTAAGTTTTAAATTTTTTATGAAATTCAATTCCACCAAAATGTAATTTTTTTTTTGTATTTTTGAAATTGTATTATGAATCTAGAGCTCTGAGTTGATTATATTGTAAAGTTGTGGGATCTTTGTAGGATTATTTTTGTCAGGCTGGATATCCCCAGGACTGAGTAAAAAGTACTTATAAGTTATTTTAAACACATGGACTATACATGGGAACAATAAATTAGAGTACACAAATAGTATACATAAGTAAATTTATGATAATATACAAAATATGTCATTATAACACCTTATATACACACATATATCCACCTTTTATAAGTCTTATGTACCTAATATTAATTTGGAATATGTTAGGGCTACCTTAAGAACCTTAAATATAAGGCTACATAATTTTTAAGTAGACTTAAAGCTGTTGTTTTCATTATTTTATGTGAAAAACAAGAGATGCGCTTTAAATCACTTAAAAGTTGACTATATGTGCTATAAATTTAATAATATTAAAAATGCCCTTTGAAAGATAAATTTTTCTTAATTAGAGCTATTGATTTCTCTACTCAAATGCATAAAAATAATACTTTTCAAATTTGGTGTTTTTTATGCCAGAAATGGCTTCTGTGCACTGGCCACATACTACCTGCATTTTTCCCATGTGAATAGCTTCTTTTTTAGTAAAGTTAGATTTTTCACACTATAATTACCCCACATTCTATGCCCACTGTGGGGAAACACACTAAAATAGGCGACAGGCACTTATTTAGTGTCCTAGCTTAATTACAAATGCATTGACCCTCTTTATATGCACTAATTTCATTAAAAACCTCAATCTTGGCACTTTAATTCACTACCATGCTTAAATTCACCTAAATTAGTCAAGGATTTACCTGTGCAAGTGCCTGCCAAGGACTGAATGTAGTTACCCCACATCTCATGCCCTTTTCTCAGTTTTTAAGTGGTTTCTCACTCAATTTTGGTTATTTTTGAATGGGGATTTCACATAGTATAATTTCATGATTAGCCCCAAAATCTCTACTGATAATCCCCCTTATTATTGAGTAATAATTAGTCTTAATTTTTCCTTTTTAGTCTTTTATTTTAATGTATAACATTCATACACTCTCTTTTTTTCTTATTCTTTATTTTTGATGGATTATTCCTATTACTACAGGATTTTGGCAGGTGATATCATTCTTATTATGTTTCTGGTCACTCTTTATGTTGTTGGGCATTTCTATTAGCTGGAATGAGGCGTCATTAACTGTGTAGAGAGATGGTAAATCAAGGGTATTTTTGGTCTTGTTTTCTACATTCTTTATCATTACAATTAAAACATATAACCAATAAAATTACAATACATATCAATAGTACTTATAAAGTCTTTGAATAGTATCTGAATTTATTAAATCTATTTTTCTACCAACTATAAAATTTTAAGCCATATATAATTAGTGAGATTAAAATTACTGAGACCCTTAAATTGAGTTATATTTTAATACTTATTGGATTTTTACTACAGTATTCATATAGGAACATTAAAATCTTCTAGACAACTGAAAATTCAAGCTATTTCACGTCTATGTAACTGACCTAAGCCTGACAATATTTATGTCAACCAAATTTCTGAAAATTAATGAGCACTTATATACAGGAACTTTACCTGAAAAAATGATATCAAGAAAAAAGCAAATCTTTTATTGGATTTGCAAAGTATTTCATATCAAAACTATATCTCTTTTAATATTTCCATCATCTCCTTTGATGGGTCAGGTCCTTCACAAAGAGAGAGATGGAGATTTTAACAAGTGAAGAAAGTAGTTGAGAATGATGATAAAAGTGAAAAGGAAAAAAAGGATATGAAAAAAGTATTGATAGTCAATTTCAGGGGAGTACATCAATATTTTTCATTTAAGAGAAGGATTTTTTTAAGTCTCATTGAAGGAGGATGAAGATTTTCTATATTTTAAAATTATTCTAATTCAGATTGACAAGATGAAGGAGGAAGAAGCATAGTGAACATGATATTTTAGTATTTACTTAAATTGTGTATAAAATAGAGAGGAATAGTCTCAACCAAGGTTGCTCATGATATTGAGAAGAATCACAACCAAGGTATGAGAAACAACTATACATCTAGCTCATGTGTTTTTACTGATGTTCCACATGCAGTTTGAATATACATAAAATTCATCAAGTAATCATACATATGTGCAAATCCTCACACCACAAGAAAATTGATGGCATTTTGTGCTCTTTGCCACCTGATTGCTTGACCTGTCAGTCAAGAAATCTATCATTTATTGTCTTGAGAAATTTCAAACAGCTTTTTTTTTTCCTCCAACAGGTAAAAATCAACATTTGTTTCCATCAATAAAAGTTCTTTAAAACTTCTCAAGCCAATAAATGATAGATATCTTGACTGACAGGTCAAAAAATCAGGTGGAAAAAAGCACAAAATGTCATTGATTCTCTTGTGGTGTCATTAAAGTCTCCACCTGCACCATTGTGCAAGAAGACTCTAAAGAGAGCCATCTAAATTCAGTAACCTATTCATGATTTCTAGATTGGGATTTGGGTCAATGATTGAGTCTTGGAAAACAGTATTGGGAGCTTGGACTGCTTATTTGGTTCTTTTTTTATTCTTTTTACTTGAATTATTTTTTAATTTATTTTATTTTTTTCCAATTATTCTGATATCATAATACTATATTTGAAAGGTTGTAACATTTTATGAATCACTGCCCTTTGTAGCCCTTGAAGTGTGATAATTCACAAGGGTAGAAGTGTAATGAGTTTGGATGAAGATAAGTTTTCATGAAAGATCCCCTAACTTATTTTTTCCTGGTGAGGAATGTGCTTTATTTTAAAGGCATAAAAATTGGCTTTGATTATCACTTTAATAGGGGGTATCTATGTTCAGGGATCTGAGATTTGGGATCAGGAATTTTTTTTTCCAGGATCAGAAATTATTAATTGCATAAGATTTGTATCCACTAATTCTGGGGCTAGCAGATAAGGATTACAAAAAAATGCATTATCCCACTTCTTATACCACAATATTCATTCTTATTTCCTGATTACAAACTCATCACATCCATGATTGATTTGTCAACAAGTCTCATGACATATAAATGTGGATTCCATCCTTATGCCTCTTTTCACTCAATTCTACTTAATTTTGGTGGAAAAAACCTAACACTTTTTATCTATCTACACACCCCACCTACTCATTTGGTTGAAAATTCCCACTTCCCACTCATAACCTAAACATTCTACTGACAACAATGAAGCACCTCTCTACTAGGAAGAAAATTCACTCAGCTATGAATGCTGTCACTTTAAATTTAGCTTCTGGCTCTGATTCTGACTTGGGCTTGGAATACACTTTAGCTTATATGTCTTTTCAATGATCTTTATGAAAAAGAGAATCCCTAACCTGCCCCAGATCTCCCCTCCCTTGAATCGCCAGACATTTTTCCCACCGAAATATGCTTTGTTATTATGCCAATCACCCTCCAAAATTTTGAAACACAACCCTTTTGATTTTTTTATACTATTTAAATGTTCAACTTGTGTGCTTTATACACTTGGTTTGGTGTTTTAGTTTTCTTCATATGCATTTTTATTTTGAATTTATGGTGAATGTTACTTTTTTGGATGTCTCATTTGTTTTTATTCACCAGCTCAACATGAAATTGCATAATTTTTCACTGTTTCTTATTTTCATTCATACCTCATATCCTTTTTCTTCCTGTCCTCAAACATCCCTCAAACAATTTGGTTTCATTTATTTTCTCATCTCATCTCTCAAGATAAGTCATTTTATTCATTTTTTTGATTTTTTGTTTGCTGTTTATAATTTTTTTTGTTCTTTTTTCTTTTTTCTGTTTTTTTTTCTTTTTTGTATCTAAATTTTTCTTGCAAGTGGTTATTTTTGATTTTAATGGTAAAGTTTACCTTTTTTTCACTTCCTCATTTCTTTCTTTCTTAAATCCATCACCCTACTCTTTATCCCTCCTTGGCATTGTAATTATCCTCCCTTTCCCCTATTTCACGTTTTTTTGCTTCCATGTCATTAAAACATTTACATTGCATATTCTTTATGCATTTCACTTACTCCATATTCAAAATCCCCCAAATTCCAACATCAATCTTTCTCACTCTATATTTCCTACTTTTCAATCAAGGTAAGTTTCATCTCCTTTTTTTCATGCCTATATAATATCTCTTTCTTTTTTTTAAAAATTTAATACTTAAATATATGTAAGACTTCTATCTGGATAACTGTGGACTTATTAAGCTCCTCTTGTTCTCACCTCCATTATCACTTTACAAGGTTTTGTAAAATTTTGAATATAAGAGTTTAAATTGGGGTTAGGTTTACTTAAACATAATATTATTTTAGCTAAAGATTCTCCTGAAGGCTACCTTTTTTTTCACACAAACAGATTTGAGTTTGGTTCAGTGGTTGCTGAGATGTTGACTTTTAAAGTTGAGCCTTTTTTTCCCAATTTAAGTTATTTTATTTAATGTTTATATGTAACAAATTAGGGTTAGGTTTAATTAAATCACCTTTCCTTTACTAAATATTTTTCTGAAGCCTATCTTTCACTTCCCACAAACGGGTTTGATTTTGGTTCAGTGGTTTCTGAGATTTTTACCTGTAAAGTTGAACCTTTTTTTAAAATTTCACTTAATTTATTTTATGTTTTTATATTGCATAATTAGAGAATAAGGCTTCTGAAACTCTTATCTGATGTTTATCTAGTCTTCTATCTCCCTCTTGTTGGATTTTTTATCATCACTTTTCAAGTTTTTGTGCATTTTATAAAGTAGACTCAGAATTTGGGTTAGTTTTATTTGAATCCAGTGTTCTTTTAGCTGAAGATTCTTTTAAAGCCTATCTTTCATTTCCTATAAATTGATTTGAATTTATTTCAGTGGTTTCTGAAATATTGACCTTTAAAGTTAAGCTTTTTTTCCAAATTTCACTTAATTTATTTCAGGTTTTATATTGCATGATTAGAGAATAAGGATTCTGAAACACTTATCTGATGATTATCTAGGCTTTATCTCCCAAAGGTTGGTATCATTCAATTATTTCTTGTGAAATCACTTGAAAAAATTATATATTTGTGCATTTCAATCTAATCATAGACTGGCCAAGAAAGGTGGACTTCCCAATTGGAAAAATATGGCATAGGTTGAACTCAGTAATAATTATATCTTTTATTCTTTTTCTATCATCACTAATGAAAAATTTAATGACCAGATACATGTTGAGGAAACCATATCTAATATGCTTACTTTTTGTCTTTTCTGTTATATTGATCCTATTACTGGAAGACCAATCTCTTCACCTGCCAAAATCAAAGGCCATGTACTATACTTTCCTGATCATAAATTTTACATGGACTTTGGTTTAGGAAACAGGATTATGGAAGCAACTGTGAATTCTTCAATAGATAATCATAAAACTACTAAGGCACCTCTTGGATCAGAATCTTGCAAAAAAATTACTTATTTTGGATGTTCTTTCCAGATAAATCATAGTTTGATAAACTGGGTAAGTAAAGTAAGGGGTGAAGGGTCAATGTGTAGTCAAATATTAGGGAGGGGTTCTGAATATGTTAATTAAAGGATTCTAAATTTTTCTTTTTTATTGTGAAATTTTTAATTTATCAGTTATTAAAGATAATCAATCAATTTTAAGTATTGTACCATAGAGCCCCTGTGCTGTATAAAGGTGATCATTCAATCATATTCTATGAATAAATTCAGAATACCATTCTTGTAATATGTTTTCTTTGACTTCTCTCATGAAATAATTGAAAGATAGTATTTGGGATTCCTTTACTTTGTTGATTATATTTTTTAAATGATTTACTTAATTATTTATGAAATATAATGAAAATTTGGTAATCCTTACCCCCTCCCAGAGTAAATTGCAGGGGCAGGGGGGGGGGGGTAATGCCAAATTTTCAAATAAGATGTGTAAAATTTTTGACTCGAAACAAATTTGGAATAAAATATGAATGAAATAAAAAAACTAGTCTTCAAACATTTTCATTAAGTGTTTGATTTCCTCAACAGAATTATTAGCTTTAACACATTCTATCAAGAAAACTTTCTTTTTTGAACCATCTTCAAGTTGATACATGAGTTTCATATGATCCAATAAGGATTTGTACTTAAGAGCCTTCTCCTCTTTCTTTATCTTGAATTTCTTCTCCTCCAATTCATGTGCTCTCTCATCTCCCTATAAAGAAAGCTCAAATTTTTTCTCCTCCAAGTCTTGTGTCCTATCATCCATGTGTAAAGAAAGCTCATATGGTTACTTTTTAAAGTTAAGAGTATCTCTTGAAAATTCAAACTTTACCTAAAGTGAAAAAGAATATTAGCAAAAGAAAAAAAAAGCTCACTTAATTATTGAGTGGTATGCTATCACTTACCAGCTTGACGTTTCTCCAAGAAATTATCAACAGAAGAAAAAGGGGTTTGGGAAAAACTATCTCTGTTTAATTTTCTTTAAGTTTTGAAATTTAGAGTGGTTGATGGTCTTTGATTTTTTTTGAAGGAAACATTTTCCACATTATCATTGATGCTAGCTTCAGAACTGCTTGCTAGAGGATCCTGGGTCCGTTTTTAAGCCTTTTTAGAAATAAAAAATAGAGATGTAAATAAAAAAAATAATAAAACAACTAGACAAGAAATAAAAGCTCATTGGAGCTAGATTGGGTTGGTTTATATTTCCATAAGGAGCTATTAAGAATATATCTTGATTGGTGGAAGTCAAATGAGGGGAGGCTTGAGTGGAAGAGGAAGTGAAAAATATTTCTTTTGACATCATTTTTGGAGAAATTATCTTCTCCATTCAACATGTTTGTGGGATTAACATTGGCTTGCTCTCCAAATATGGAATCCATCTCTTTATAGTAAAGACATAAAGAATCAAGTTTATTCTCTATATATTTGATGCCCTTACTGATATCAAGGTCAGTAATACCAAAGCCAGTGGAAGATGAAAGAGTCTTAGCCTTTTCTTGTATTTGGCTTGATAGTGTTTGAAGTGTTCACACATCTTTTTAGGAAAATGATCAATCCTTCCCTTTGTCTTATTTTGTAATTCATTGGCCATTAGAAGATATCCATTGACTTTTGATGCAGGGGGGGGCCGTCCTACTTTAGTGGCATACTCAGTACCAAAACAAGAATCATAATTAGTTTTAGTTTTCAGCCAGTTGATAAGTATGAGGTGATCATCTTTTTTTAGTTGAACAGTCTTTGATTTCTCAGCTGAGCAGGGGAAAGAGTGAGTAATGGGATTTGAAGAACAACTGGGGGTAGGCTTCCTTTGAGAAGATCTATGCCAATGAGACATGTTAAGATATTTGAAGATGAAAAGTAGAAGAGACAAACAGATGAGATGGGGAGGGGTTTTGAACAGATAGAATGAATAGACAGGATGGGAGTGCACAGCAAGGTAGGGAGGCTGGCACATCCAGAAAATTGTCCAAGATGTGGCTACAAAAAATTGAGGATAAAAATGTCAGATAGAGGTGAACATTGACACTGAAAAGGTCTAATAACCCAATTATTAGCAAAAATAATTGCAGAAGATAATTTGGGTGTAATGATTTTTATACCTAATAAATTTAATTGTGGATCCCTTAACATTGATACCCCCTAATAATAATAATATTAATAATAATAATAATAATAATAATAATAATAATAATAATACTATTTCAAAAATTGAAAGATTGAAAGAGATAATAAAGATACAATTTTGCTCTTTTTTTTTCATCACTCTCAAGTATACCCTCTCATCATATTATCCTGGACAGTGCACTTCTCATTTTTTATTCCAAAGATTGTAAACATTTTAACAACTTAAAAAAACTTAGAACCTTCATGTTGATTCCCTATGGTGAGAAACTCACTACCTCTTAGAAATGGCAGTGTTTCTTCTTTTCAACTTGTGTAATTCATTCACATTAGAATTTGATCGTGTTAAAAAATATTTTCACCCTAACCCAAATACCATTTAAATTTCTTTTTTTTTTTTCATGTCTTAGTCTTAGCTTTCATCTCAGTTTTAGTCTCAATCTTACGCTCTTCTTCAATCTCCTGACAGACACTGTACACAACTCGAAAATTTTCAACACCGATATATATATCTATATCTATTTATTCAATAATCCATTCATTCAAAACCTCGATACCCAAACTTTTGCTTAATCTGATTGAATGTAAAAATCAAAACTAAAAGTACCGTGATAGGTAAGGCTAAGGCCCAAAAGCTATATATATATATATATATATATATATATATATATATATATATATATATATATATATATATATGAGAAACAAAAAACAAAAAATAGAAATATCTCACTATTTACTATAGTTATCATTATACGCGTTAAAATAATAAAACTTACAATGAATCAGACCTGCGTATACCAGGAAACTCTTCGAAATTCATACCAAAGTATCCAGTTAAGAAAGTTAGCGGTAAAAAGACAATCGTAATAATACTAAGCTGGCGCATAGACTCATTGGTTGAGAAACTCATCGTGTCTATAAATGTTGGTAAAATATCTCAAAGAGGGTCAGGATGAACTGTTTGAAAATAATGATAATAATAATAATAAAATCTTTGAACAACAACTTAACTAAATGTGAAGTCTACCAGATTTGAAGCCAGTCCACTGAAAAGATCCAGCGAACTAAGAACACTATCTATATGATCAAGCACATCTGACAAGTATACCTTTCCGCGCAAAAAAGATCAGCATATTGATATATATATTTGGAATTCATAGAAGATGCGAAATAATTTTTTCCCAGCTTACCCTTGCTTGTGGAGAGACAAAACCCTGTATCTTAGGACCACTATGATCGTTGTTCGTCTTATCAAATTTAAAATTGTTCGAAGGATTGAGGGGATCGTGGTTACGAATTCCCTGAACAAGTGTTGAAAGAGGCGTCAAAGTTCGTTTTAGAAGTAATAGCTCTCCCGATAAAACATGCACTTTATGATAACATAAACAAACCAATCATTAAATGTTCATGATGTAGGTATCTTGCGAATTCACATCAGACTTACAATGCCGAACAGTATCCATTTGTGGAGAGACTAACACTTTTGCTTCAAGTGTGGTTAAGCGATGTCGGAAAGCTTCCACAACCTTTAATGCTTCATCAACCACAATATCTAGGACTGCCTGTAATAGCATTGACGCATCAGCCGACGTGCGCAATAATGTATCAGCCACTCCAAGTCTCTCCAATAAAGGGATAACTGTTTCTTGTCCAGAGTGAGAGAAAATAGTAATAAGAGTTCCTGAAAAAAAAACGGAATTTTCCCAAGTTAGATATTGTCAAAGCTGAAAATATCACAAAGAAAAAGTGTTCTGGGTTCACCCTCACCATCTCGCATTAAGAAAATCGAAAGCTTTTCGACATGAATTTTTATCTTATAATCCGAAGTAAGTTGTTTGATTTTGTCCCTCTCGGCATCAAAAGGTGCCTAATAACACTCAAAAAACAAGGCAGTCCATCAAAGAACAATCCTCTGAAGCAAGCGTGATGAGAAAGTTGAAAGAAACAAAAGGGATGACCTGTACCTTTCCGCTTGTTCCAGCAGCTGTTCCAAGATCCATCATACCACTAAAATCAGATTGGAGGTGACTTTGAAGTAAAGGATGCGGAGAAGATTCAGCAGAGGGATGGTTTAGGTTATCAGATTCAATAATCAAATCAGGTCGCAACACATCTTCGTTCTCTTCCTCCTGACGATTAAGAGTGGAAGTTGGCAAAACTGAATCACTCTGTTTCCTAGCAAACCTTGAAAAAAACTGACTATTCGTCTTACTCGGCTTATAGAAAGGGTCATTAGGAGGCTGGATAGAACATGGAAGAGAATGATGATGGGGAGGAGGATGACTGGACGGTAAATTGTGTACGACAGCATGGACAAAAAGATGTTGACGGTAATATTCACTTTTAGATCTTGCGCTGGTGTGAACACAATCCTCAACCGCAAGAGGATGGAGATTAAAGGTAAGAGCCAAGCACTTGATGATGTCCCAATTCAAGCCATTGAGATTGATCCATCTAACCTTTGACCACTCCGGCCTTTCCTTCTTAATCCAGCTCTCAAACTCCTGAGACTTAAAATGACCGAATTCGACGTGATCTTCATCATAATCGACAGTATCAATCAATATCTCATCTGAAAACTTTTCAGCCAATTCAGGCTGCTCTTTCCTCGCGTCCACACCTGGCTCTAGATTCATATTTTCGGTGATCCATTCATACTTTTGACGAGGCGCTTCATTTGAGTGCGGAGATGTAGCGAAATCAGTGATTTTGCGGGCGGCCCTTACAGCTTCAAAAGCACGGCGAAAGCGAATTCTTGCTAAAAAAAAAGTACATGGATCGATAAATTTCATTAGAGAGATGAACCAAAGTATAGGTGATGATGAAGACAATACATACATGCAGAAGAAGACGGAGCTTCAGTGGAAGAAGAAGGATTAGGATTATCAGCGGTGTGTGGAGATGGGAAGTGGGGTTCGATGGATGGAGGAGAAGAAGTGAGGGTTGTGGAATCTGTGTGGAAGAAGGCGTGATGGAAGACAAAATAAATACAAAACATAAAATAAAATAAACACCAACATTCCACATCCAATAAACCAACAAACCAAACAAAATAAAAAATTAATAATAATTAATAAATAATAAATAATAATAATAATAATAATAATAATAATAATAATAATAATAATAATAATAATAATAATAATAATAATAATAATAATCACCAACAGGGATGCTGTTCCGGACAAAACAAAGGAACCGTAGGGGAAATCGTAGCGCTGGTAATGGATGAGAACCGGCGGCGTTGGGTGCGCATGAGAGATAAAACAACAATTACAACAATACTGGGAAGAAGAAAGTTAGACTGTTGTAGTAAAGTAGAAAGTTGAGAGCACTCTTCACTTCCAAAAGACTGAGGTAGGAGGCCAACACACTTTTTTTGATATTAGCAAGTTCATGTCCACTCACTCACATAAGCAAATCAAGTATCCACCCCAAATATAAAATAAAACACAGAACAGAAAATACTAGTCAAATTTATAATAGCACAACTCCCAGACAATTATACTGCACACATTTCTTACAATCATAACTCCCACATTGATTTATTCTTTTCACTTCAAACTTTTTATTCTGATTAACAGTTGAAAGTTTATTGGTTATTTATTTGATTGAAAAAAAATGAGGTTTTTAATGGCTAATTTGTCATGTTTGACATCCCTGAATGTAAGACTTTATAATGATACTAATTACCAAAAAAAACAAAAAACAAACAAAACAAACAAAACAATGTGACCTTGAATTTACTATACCAGGCTAAAAAAAAAAAAATCAAAGTTGAGCTGAATTAAGTGTAATAAATCAAAAGGAGACCTGAAAAAAAATTGAGACTGCCACCCATGAAATTCATTGAGCTATCAAATTTGCTTATCTATCTATCTATCTATCTATATATATATAAGAACTGGTGCCCTAACTTCTTAAAGCTTAGCATATTCGGCCGCGAACCTAACTTCCCCCCCACCGCCCTCGCACCAACTCCAGCTCCACCCCTACATGTCACACATACCCGCGCCACTCCTCCTCAGTCTACCCTGGTAAGTTTTCATTCGTTTATTTTTATTTTTTATTCCTTTTTTCTTTTAATCCACCTCCACTGCCGCCCCACCTGTTTACCCTTTGCCCTGATCACCACTCTCATCCTCAGTATTTGTAAGTCTTTTTTTTTTTTTTTTTTTCTTCTTTTAATCCCCATCTCACCCCTTCCAGCTAGCCTCCCCCTCCCCCTCCACCACCTTGCACACCACTCCACCCCCACTGATTTATCATAAGTCTTTTTTTTTTTCCTTTTTTTATTTAATATCATCTCGCTCATATGTATACCTATCTCCCCCTTCCAGCAACCTCCCATCTCTGCCTCCTCCCACACTCCCACCTCCACCTCCACCCACACAATCTGTCAGGCTAAGGTCAAGTACAAGGACGTGAACTAGCTTGAATAGTCAGTTGTCTAGAAGATTTTAATGGTCCTATATGAATACTGTAGTTCTAATCCACTAAGTTGTAAAATATAATCAAATATAAAGGTCTCAGTAATATAATTCTCACTATTCTTATATATGGCTTACAATCTTTATAGTTGGTAGAAAAATAGATTATATAAATTCAGATACTATTCAAAAGTCTTATAAAAGTACTAATTGATATGTATTGTAATTGGTTTGGTTATATTGGTTAAATTGTAATGATAAAGAATGAAGAAATACAACCCAAAAACCTCCTCCTTTTATACACACTGAGTTCCCCAATGATTCCCTTGATGTACCACCCAATACACAGTTAATCACGCCTCTAAAAAACTAATAGACATTCCCATCAACATTCCCAGTGACCCATGACATAATTAGAAGAGTAATAACCGCCAAAATCCTGAAATAATAAGGGAAATCCATCAAAATTAAAGAAAAAGACAAAAAGAGAGTATATGCGTATAAAACAATAATATTAAGGACTAAAGGAGACTTTTTAAGGTTAATAATAGCTTAATAATAAGGGGGATTGACTGTAGAAATAATGGGGCTAATCCTGACATTATACTACGTGAAATTCCCATTCAAAAATAACCAAAATTGACTGAGAAACCACCCAAAAACTTAAAAAAGAGCGTGAGATGTGGGGTAACTACATGCAGTTCTTGGCAGGCTCTTGCACGGGTAAATCCTTGACTAAAATTAGGCGAATTTAAGCGTGGTGATGAAATAAAGTGCCAAGAGTGAGGTTATTAATGAAATTAGTGCATATAAACAGGGTCAATGCATTATTAATTAAGCTAGGACACTAAATAAGCGCCTGTCGCCTATTTTAGTGTGTTTCCCCACAGTGGGTATGGTAGCAGTGTCAGCGCTTCGTCCGGAGTGAACCGTAGTTTTCATTACTTACCTATGGTAGCAGTGTCAGCGCTTCGTCCGGAGTGAACCGGAGTTAGACGCGTCGGCTGCACCATAGGTTATATACTCTAGACTATGTACATAACACCTAATCACTAAGTCTCATAACCATATGTACATAACACCCCCCCTCTTAGTGATTTTCCTACTACCGCGAGAGAAAGAAATGAGACAATAGAGATAAAATAAGAAAAAGAAAAAGAAAGAAATGAGATAAAGAAACCAGAATCAACCCTCATACACCCCTAATAGCCTCCTTTTTTCCTTCCATATGTTCGGACCAAGGTTTTTTGTCAATAAATCAGCAATTTGGTCCTTTGACGCTACCCATTCAATATTAATCTCTTTTCTATGTACCTGCTCATTCACAAAATAAAAGTCCCTGTCTACGTGTCTACACCGTTTATCGGAGGGATTATCCGTAGCTGCAACAATAGCTCCCTTGTTGTCGCAGTATAGGCGAGTAGGACCATGGCACAGATCTACTTCACGTAAGAGGTTTCGCATCCACAGGGCTTGCCTGGTAGCATTGGACATGGCCATCAACTCTGAGTGTAAAGAAGCAGTGGCTACACGTGACTGCCGTTTTGATTGCCAAAGGATGAGACAATTGTTGATCATCAAAATATGGCCGCCAGTAGCACGGGCAAACTCACCGCCCCATGTGGCATCACAAAAAACTTCAGTGGACGGTATAGTCGTAATATGAGGAAACAAGTGAAATTTATGATTTTTTGTGAATTGAAGGTAGCGAAGGAGGTGATTCAGTGCATCCCATTCAGCTTTACCTGGTCTTGATGCATGACGTGCCAGGAAGTTGACGGGGTATGCTAAATCTGGCCTCGAACCAGCTACCAGGTACGAAAGAGAACCAATGATTGATAGAAATTTTAGAGGGTCAGACGGGGAATGAGTCTTCTCTTTCAGAGAGACCAAGGCTAAACCCATTGGCAGGGGAGAATGAGAAATGAGACCTGTCGGGTTATGTTCATTCAGGATTTTATTGACTAGAGCTGGTTGATGAATCGTAAAGCCTTTTGAACAGCGCGAGACCGCCAAACCCACAATGGATGTAATATTGTCGTTCCATTTTAACTTCAAAACCTTGCCCAGATCCCGCTCCAAAGCTTGTAAAATACCATCATTACTGCCAACAACAACACCATCGTCCACATGGATCCACAGCATACCTTTTGATCCCTTACTTGACAATACATATACACTCGCATCCTGGTGACTAGCAGAATAACCCAGGTTTTCCAGGATGCCGCTTAGATGTTTCCACCAACATCTAGCCGCTTGTTTGGTGCCGTATAGGGCCTTATTCAGTTTGCAAACAAGATCGGGATTATCCGTTTCAAAACCATCCGGCTGTTTAATATATATTTCTTCATCAATGTTGCTGTGGAGATACGCCGCCGTGACATCAAATGTTTTGACCGGCCATCCATATGTGGCTGCAAGAGTGAGCATTAGTCTCAAAGATGCAAATGTTGCCGTAGGCGCAAATGTGTCATTGAAATCAATCCCCTCCAATTGTTTAAAACCCTGGGCAACATACCGAGCTTTATGTTTGGTAATGTTGCCGTATTCATCTCTTTTCAAAGCGAATACCCACCGAGCCCCTGTGACCGTTTTGCCATCAGGAAGAGGAACTATGTCCCACACTTTCATAGAAGACATGTTGTTCAGTTCGTCTTGGCATGCCGCATGCCATTTGCTAGCATCGTCTCGTTTCATTGCTTGCTTATATGTTCGAGGTAAGCGATCAGAGAGTTCAAGCGAATGATTGTCAATGTAATCAATTAACGTGTCTTGAGTGGCAATGACCTGTTCCGCTGTAAAATCCCCAAATTTTAAAGAGTTGAGTATGAAGTTAAGATCACCTTTATTCGATGGCTCTTTTGAAATAAGAGGTTTTGTTATATTGTCCAAGCATTCTTCCCCTTCAGGGATGAACTTTGCCATTGCCGACTGAACAAAAGAATTCGAGTCTGGATGCCAAAAAATCCATCCTTTACCGCCATCCAAAAAACCAACAACTCTTACCCTCATTGCTCGCACTTCCATCCTTGTCCTCTTTTCCGATGGAATATGAGCATAGGCCCACTGTCCAAAGATTTTTATGGGAGATAAGTCTGCCATCCTATCAAAAACAAGTTGATATGGTGTGCTGTTAGTAACTCGTACATTAGGCAGGCGATTATGAATGTATGATGCCCAACAGTAAGCAAAAGGCCAAAATGTCTGGGGTAGATTTGAAGCCAGAAGAATAGTTCTTGCTATTTCACCTATAGTTTCGTTGAAACGCTCGGCCATTATCAGTGCGAAGGATCTTAAGCCTGCGGTCAGTCAAATTTTCTAATCTATTCTTGAAATTTATGAATGCTTCAAAAACATCCGACTTCTTTCTCAATATAAACACCTCACCATAAGTGGTATAGGCTTCTCTGAAAGTGGCAACATATACCTCTCCATTACTCGTGACGTCTAGCATTGGTCCTACCAGATCTGAGACAATTAAGTCCATTATCTGATGATCACGTTTAACTGCTTGGTGAGTGTTTCTTCTTTTGCTCTTCGAGACAGCACAGATATCGCAGTGCAGTCTACAATGTGGAACAAACAACGGGGCATTGGCACATAAGCCCATTTTAGCTATTCGTTTCAAAGTTCGAGTACTGGTGTGTCCAAGACGACGATGCCAGTCCATAATGGAATCGGGTGAAGCTTTAGGATAAGGAATGTTCGAAATCGGGGATGGTGTCACAGACGGAGCAGGGAGGGTAGCTGATGATAAAGAGTTAAAATAGTTGATTGCAAAGGTATTAACATCTAGTGTACAGGGATATACTAGGTCAATGGTCCATTTGCGTTCATTAGAAGATAACGGAGCAACAAATAAAATATCTGAGTTCTTAGTAACAATAAAATCATGAGAGGAGTTAAGATCAAGACATGTATCATTTTGTAACAAATCAAAAGGCGATATTAAAGTAGATTTTGCCTTGTCGCAAAAGAAAACATTTTTAATTGTTACTAGTTTTTTGTTATGCCCCCTGACTAACATATCCCCGTGGCCGGTAATAAAAGCAGCGGCCGAGTCAGTTGCTGTTTTAACTGATACCGGATTTTGTAACTTCTTAAAGTTAGAAAGAAGACGTACATCTCCTGTGACATGATGCGTAGCACCAGTGTCAAAAATTCCTTTAGCGCCCTCTGCATCCAAAACAGTTAGCCATTCATCACTCCCGAGATCAAGTTCATTGAGTGATGTGGTGAGGACATCAAGCGCGGAAGAATCTATTTCGTTTAGTCGAACTTTGGAAGAAGATGGCTTGTTCCTTCTGTCATCAATGGTGCGTTTGAAACGACTCATAGCTGCCCTGGCTTGCTGTATGCGTGCCTCTCGTTGAGCCCAAACCTCTGAGTTGAAAGCGCTCCCATTGCCATTATATGGACAGGTCTTAATCAGGTGCTCAGTAGATCTGCACAGATCGCATGACAGGTCGCGTTTTGCATTCGGTGGCCGGTAACTGTCCGTTTTACCACGTCTGAAAGCTAAGGATGAGACTGAATCGTCTTGGAGAGAGACATCAAGTGCAGTTGACACCATAGACGTGGATGGCACCACCGAGTTTTTTGTGGTGTTCTGAAGAGCAGTGAGCATGTCATCATACGACGGTTGTGACAGATCTTTTCTAAGCTCAAAATGTTTGTTAAGCTCGTGAGACAGATGAGAGACAGAAGGTGGAAGTAACAGTTGGAGGAGGATAGCACCGAGTTCATCGTAGCCAAGGCGAAAACCAGATCGCTTTAAAGCATCCAGGATATTTTTAATGCTATCTGCGTGGGTAATCGGGTCGACAAAAGGTGAAGATTTGATTTTCAACAGGTCATTGAAGAGAGCAATTCGAGACGTGTGTGTTGATGTTTCAAACTTGGATGAAAGGACATTGTACGCATGGTAGCACGTTGTGCCAACGTCGATAAATCCCTGCAATTTCTCTTCGACTGTGAAATATATAATGTGCCAGCACATTTCGTCTTCAAAAACCCCAATAGCATTAGAAATAGCGTTGACATCAGTAGTGTACTTCATTGATCGCACACGTCTTTGCATGAAAAGGCTGATGCTTTTGAACCATGTCTGCCAGTTGGAACCGTCCGCTTTCAATTTAGGGGTATGTTTTACTTGCGCCAGAATGTCATCGATAACAACTCCACAATCCTTCCCTTTGTATTCGGTAATGGGATTGGTAGGTTGGGGTCGGGACATGTTATCGACGGCAGGCGTAAGATGGTCCATACCACTAGATAGAGGCGGTGGTTCACGAGAGAGTGGCGGAGATGAGGATGGCTCAAAAAAAACTTTTGCGGTATTGTCACTTGAGGAGGATACGGGGGAAATAGTACCGGAGAACGATCTAGAACGACGTCTATCACGTGATGAGATGTGGGGGGGAATGTCTAAATTCTTTAATTCTCTTGCAAGTGTCGGTCGATCCCGAGTAATTTTAGGTCTAGACTGAAATGGGTCGGAAGGGTTGTTTGAATTATTCGGCATGAAAAAAAAGAAATTGATAGAAGGTTGAGGATATAGAGTGGATAACGGAAACGGCAAGAATTAATTGGCCGTGGGTGGTGTTCGGTAGCAAGAATTAATTGGCTACCGGAGGTGGAGGCACGTTTTACGAGGGACTAACTCGGGGCACACAATCGGTTCCGGGAATATACAAGATCACAATTACTGCTAGTAACGAATCAGGGACAGCCCATAACCTATGGTAGCAGTGTCAGCGCTTCGTCCGGAGTGAACCGTAGTTTTCATTACTTACCTATGGTAGCAGTGTCAGCGCTTCGTCCGGAGTGAACCGGAGTTAGACGCGTCGGCTGCACCATAGGTTATATACTCTAGACTATGTACATAACACCTAATCACTAAGTCTCATAACCATATGTACATAACAGTGGGCGTAGAATGTGGGGTAATTATAGTGTGAAAAAGCTAACTTTGCTAAAAATGAAGCTATTCACACGGAAAAAAAGCAGGCAGTATGTGGCCAGTACACAGAAGCCATTTCTGGCATAAAAAACACCAAATTTGAAAAGTGTTATTTTTATGCATTTAAATAGCCAAATCAATAGTTCTAAATGAGCTCAATTGATCTGTCAAAGCGCAATTTTGATATTCTCAATTTTATAGCGCATATAGTCAACTTTTAAGTGAAATAAAGCGCATTTCTTGTTTTTTGCATAAAACAATGAATATAACAGCTTTAAGTGTACTTAAAAGTTATGCAGCCTTATACTTAAGGTTCTTAAGATTACCCTAACATATTCCAACTTAATATTAAGTACATAAGACCTATAAAAGGTGGATATATGCGTGTATATAAGGTGTTATAATGGCATTTTTTGTGTATTATCATAATTTTACTTATGTATACTATTTGTGTACTCTTATTTATTAGTCCCATGTATAGTTCATGTGTTTAACATAACTTATAATCACTTTTTACTCAGTCCTGGAGATATACAGGCTGACACTCGCCCACCCAAAAAAACAATAAAAAAAATGATAAGTTATACATTTTATTTTATTTAATTTGTAATTTTCAGGTATTCAGAATAAATCTGTAGCATTAAAGATTCAACTTTAAAGAAATAAAACATAATAAAATATTATGAGTACTGGTTTTTTAACCCCTCAGCTGGTTGAACAGAAATTTATTTCTGTTTAAATTTTTTAAGAAGGGTGGATAAATTAGAAATTTCTTTTTCAGGTATCCATTTATCAAATTCATTTGATCTCCCTTTAAATCTTAGTAAATACTCAGTTCCTTTTTCTTTAGTAAGGATTCTTTTCTTGAGTATTTTTTCAATCTCTGCTTTTTCCACAATTTCTTCAGGTTGCTTTTTAGGCCTTCCCCTTCTTTTTGGAAATAAGTCAGGATCATTTGCATGGTAAGGTTTCAATAATGAGATAGGGAAAACTGGATGTTTCCTATCATATGGAGCATATAATATGACTTCCACTGCATTATTCCCAACCATTTTATTTACTACAAAAGGTCCTACAAAGGGATCCTTTAATTTAACATTACCTTGTAAGTTAAAATGTAGTGCTGATATGAGGACTTCATCTCCCTTTTTAAATTCAAATTCTTTATGAGATTTGTCTCACCTTTTCTTTTCATATTCAAATGCTTTTTGGATGCATTCTTCTGCATGCTTTCTACACATTTGTTGCATATGAATAAAGGATTTAGTGCCAGGGTGTATATCCAACCTTGGTAGTTTATTTAAAAGATTTACTGGGGTATTTGGTACATATCCCAGCCAGAGTTCAAATGGTTTCTTCTCTGTTACAGAATGAGTTGTGCTGTTATAAGCAAATTCAAGGCCAGGAATTAATGTTACCCAGTCATGTGTGAATTTCTCATTGTCTTTGTATTCTAATCCAAAGGCACAATATCTTCTGATCATGTCTTCTAGAGTTTGTATCATCCTCTCAGCCAGCCCATCAGTTTGTGGATGGTGTGCTGTAGACAATTTTAATTGACAACCTGATACTTCCATCAAAGATGTCCAGAACTCTGAAGTAAATTTAGGATCTCTGTCAGAGATTATGGCTTTGGGGAACCCAGCAGTATTCATCATCTGAGTCCACCATAGTAACGCCAAGTCTTTAGCAGATACCTCTTTATGGGTAGGGATAAACTTACACATTTTTGTTAATCTATCCACTATTACCCAGCAAGAATTGAAACTTTCTTTTCCTGCTAATGGCAAGCCAGTTACAAAATCCATGTTTATAATTTCCCATGGAGCTTTTGGCTGCTCTATTTGTTGTAACAACCCAGCTCTCTTCCCAGTTAATCTTTTAGATTTCTGACAAGAGTCACATGTTTCAATGTATTTTTGTACATCCTCTTTCATGTTTATCCACCAGGCTGTATTTTTAACTCTGGTTAATGTTTTGTTAAAGTCAAAATGACCAGCTAAGATGTCATCATGACAAGTACTCAACATTAACTCTTTCATAGAAGGTGGTATTACTATTACATTGCTTAACTTTTTCCTGTAATATATATATCCATCTTCAATTGATAGTTTACCTTTTTCCAACGCATTTTTATACTTTGGAGGCAAGGTTTTAATTAATGCACTCATGGAGGCATTTGTTGGATCACTAAGAATGGTAGATAGTTTAGACAAATCTTTATCAGATGAATAATTTTCCAATATAGTTTGCATAAACTCTTCTTCTAAATCCACTATATAAATCCCAAATATATGTATAACCTCATTTTCAGGTACATAAGCTGGGTTGTCAGCATCATTTGGCAAAGGACTTCTGGATAATAAATCCACATTTGAATGCAATGTTCCTGCTCTGTGAGTGATTGTCATTCTTCCTCTGTACTCTTGTACAGCTAGTTGCCATCTAAACATGTGCCTATTAGGTGTTTTCATGTTTAGTAATGATTTTACTGCACTGCAATCTGTTATAAGTTCAAACTTCTGGTCTTCCAGATAGTAATGAAGTTTCCCCAAAGCCCACACCACGGCTAAACATTCTAGCTTTGTGGCACCATACCTTAATTCTGTTTTTCTTAAGGTTCTGGATATATAACAGATAACTACTTCAGATAATTTTCCATTTTTTATCTGTTTCTGCTGTAAAGCAGCACCCAAACCTATGAAACTTGCATCAGTGTACAAGATAAAAGGTAGGGTGAAATCTGGCAGTCCTAATATTGGAGCTGACATTAAACATTCCTTTAATTTATTAAAGGCATGTTGTCTTTCATTATTCCAAATGAAAGCTTCATTCTTCCTGATTAATGTTGTTAAAGGGGCTGCAATGGATTGGTAATTTTTAATATATTGTCTATAATATCCACACATACCCAAAAAACTTTGAACCTCTTTTACATTTTTAGGTATCCCAATGTTTTTAATTGCTGCCACTTTATTCTGGTCAACACAAATTTGTAATCCAGATACAACATGTCCAAGTACTTTCAAGGATTGAAATCCAAACTTACATTTCTTTAATGCAATAGTCATATTAATTTCATCCATTTTTTGAAAGACTCTTTTCAGGTGATTTAAATGTTCATCATATGTCTTTGAAAACACTATGATGTCATCAATATAGACCAATAACCATCCTTCAACCATTTCCTGATGAAAAACACTATCCATCAATTTTTGGAAGACTGAAAGGGCATTCTTTGGGCCAAATGGCATTCTCACATACTTATATATACCCATATGTGTGGTTATTAATAAGTAATTTTGAGAATTTCTTTCCACAGGAATCTGGTGGTAACCCTTGTTCCCATCCAGACAGGAAATATATTTTGCTCCTTGTAAGGTAGCATGGATAGAAGCTATCCTTGGTAGAGGGTAAATATCATCTACTGTATATGTATTCAGAGCTCTATAATCACCGCATAATCTTGCCTTATCTTTTTCATAAGAGATTAATACTGGTGAAATGACACAATACTTAGGTGTTGTGTCCACTTTTTCAACAATACCCATTTCCAACAACAATTTTATATTGTCTTCAATATCTTTCCTTTTTGCAGGAGATGCTGGGTAAGGTTTCTTTTTTAAACTGCCAGGAATATTATCCAGATCACAGCTTAAAGAGATTTTCATCTCATGGTCTATGACCAATCCTAGTTCATTTGAGCCATGAGCAAATGCCATAGGATATGATTTAATCAATCTCAAAATATCTTCTTGTTCAATTTTTGAGAGTTGAGGACTGAAAGAGGCCTTTTGGATTTCATTTTCCAATTCACCCACTTCATTGGTGGTTCTTCCACCTTGCAGTTGTTCTTCTCTAGGAGAAATGGCATATACTGAATTTTCAGAACATATTTTGAATTTCCTTTTACCATTCACCCCTATGGTGAAACAACTGTTTGCAGGATCTAGTTTAATGCCAAATTTTGTCAATAAATCATTGCCAATAATAAACCAATCACTACAATTATTATTATCCATTACTACAAATTCACAAACTGCTCTAACATATCCATTATTATATTTAAAGAATACAGCAGTTTTGTATTTGCCAATTGGATTTAATACTGAACCAAAACCCCTCCAGTTCTTTGTCTGAACAGGTTCTAGTTTTTCCTGGTACTTACTATCAAGTTTCATTAATGCATTAAGTGAAACTACACTACCTGCAGCCCCAGTGTCAAGAATGGCATTCATTTCTTTTCCACATATGATAATAGGTGCTCTGATAGGTGTTATTTTGTAAGTATCATGAGATACATCTTTAATTATTTCAGCTTCCTCTATAGAAGTTAAAGATGTGTCTGTATGAGGTATAGCATCATTCAGGAACATTATATCCTGTTCTAATACAAATATCTCATTTTCATCATCACTGTAAGATATGTTACTCTTGCAATCCTCACTGGATTCCACATTCTCATCTTCATGATTACTAGGTTCAGAATTCTGTGAGGTTTCAATAACATTTATTCTTTTCTTACACGTGTGACCTTTAACCCAAGGTTCATTACATTTGTAACAAGTGTTATTTTCTTGTCTCTTAGGGACAAGGGGAGCTGAAGGTTTTTTCTTTTCCACTGATAACTTACTTGTAGTAGGTTTTACCACGTCAACACTTTGTCTGTAATTACTATACTTGGTTTCATATTTGTGGTTTAATAATATCTCATTGCATATATTAATGAATCCAGAGGTGTCTCTGACAGTTTCAGTTCTAGCAACAATAATGTCTCTAACTGATATAGGCAATTTGTATATTATTTTTTCTTTCCACTCTTCATAATCCATTTTTGGATCCATAGCTTTCATGATTTTTATTAAATTCATTAAAAAGACCATGGGTTTATCTCCAGCATTTGGATTATATCTGGCCCTTTCATACAGTCTTTGTTGAGTGATTCTAAATTTTGGGCCACCAAATTGCCTTTCAATTAGTGCCTTCCATTCATTCCAGGAGTAATTAATTCCCTCACTCAATACAGATTCAAACCATAATAAGGCCACATCTGTAAATAAAGATATTAACTTTGAAGTAATTTCTTCATCAGGTAATTTATATGAAAATTTTAAGTTATCAATTCTTTGTATGAATTGTTGCCAATCAGATTTTGAATCCCCGTCAAAAGAAGGGTACTGATCTAACTTAGGCCAGTTCTTTTGGCTAGTTTTTGCTTCCCTAACCTGAGGAATATTGAGTAATTCACTCACTTTAGAAAGATGATCATTAATTTCATCTTTTACTGATTTTATATTCTCAGAGCCCATGACACTATGTTCATGTTCCATCATTGGTTTATCATCAGAGTGTTTCATAAAAACTGGTACTCTTTCTACATAAGAGGTATTATCCTTTATTGTTTCAGTATTTTTCAAAATGTTAGCTACTTCAATTTCTACTCTTTGTAACCTATCCTTTATTACAGGTACATGAGTTAAAGTATCATTTACATTTGAAAAAGACAATTTTACACGTCCCTCTATGGTAGCCATAATATTCTGAGAGTGTTCTAATTTACTTTCTAAATTTCTAATCTCAGAGTTTAATCTTTTATTCTCATTGATCAATTCATTATTTGAATTTTCAATAATTTTTAATTTATTGGCTGTGGTACTCAATGACTGTGTTAGTTGTAATAATACATTTTCTGTATTAATGTTTGACTCTTTTGAGAACTCTTCCAATTTTTCAATTCTCAATAATAATTTACTTATTATTTTTGATTCCATTGGATTCTCTTTTAAAAAATATTCTATTTTTTCCGTGTCCAATTCAGAAGACTCATTATCAGGGTCAAGATTTAATTCATTTAATTCCATTTTTATATTAATAGTATTTTCCTGGTGATCAATAAAACTATTTACATTGTCCTCATGTAAAGACAAGTTTAACATATTCTGTTCAAATGAATAATCCTTTAAATCCTTATCAATAATATCCAATATTTCCTTATCAATCTCATTACCTATAGGTAATTTATTTTCAGGTTGATATAATTGATCATAAGAAGTTGGATGACTTACCAAGGTCTTATCCCACTTACCCTGCCTCTCCTTGCCTTTCCCCTGTAAGGGTGACTGCTGGAGCCCTGCTGTTGAGGATTGTTGTAGTTTTGGGTGTACCAATCCCATTTCCATTTGCTTACAGTAATTTTTTGGTCCTCCTCTTGGGCTGGAGGTGTTGCTATGGAATTGTTGGGTGCCACTGTTGGTGGTTGAGTCTTTATGTCCACTAGAGCTTGGTTGACTTCTATGAAACCTTGAGCTGCTCTCTTTTCCAGATTGTTGATCTGGTCCACTATATTGTTGACTCTTATTGTCAAGGTGTTCAGTAGGGTGGATAGGGAGTGAACTTGTTCTTGTAAAGTATTTTTTGTTTTCTTTATTGAAACCTGCTTTAAAAGCTTTTCCCTTTCCTCCAGAGACATTGACGGAGTGTTGTTGATTATGGGAGAGTCCTGGCCCTCCATTTGAATGTCCTGTAACAGGTCTTTCAGCTCTAGGTCTTAAGTTATAAGGTTTTACCTTATTACTTACAATGTCATTGTTGTCACACATTTTTACGTGGAATTTAAAGAATTGAAAGTTTAGATATGAAAACTTCAAAAAGGAGTTTTATCAGTATTTATCAATACCACTGAAGACAATTTTATTGCCTACTTATTGGTATGAAGTGAATATTTAAGTGCCAAAAGTCAAATATGCTTTTATGTGGTCACTTGATTTAACTGGTCTACAATATGTAGCCGTGTTTTAATATTCAAAAGAAAACAACTGTCAGTATGATTCTTTCTAAATATTTAATGAATTTTACAAACCAATAAAAGAAAAGATTAAGAGTCCTGTTAAAAGAAAACAATTAATCAGTTTAATTGGTTTATTATCTGCAAAGATCACAAATTTAATTGGTCTATTGACAGACTCCCACTAAGAACAATTATATGTTAAATTAGTGGTAAAAATTTTATCTGCAAAGATCTCAAATTTAATTGGTCTATTGACAGACCCACTAATAAAAATTATAAGTTAAATTAGTGGTAAAATTGTTGATTCAATATCACAATTTTATAATATAACAGGGCTTCTTTTTATGAAATCACTATATAAGTGACCCCAACCTGTTGTAATTATCCAAATATTTCTATAGGGATATTTTTTATGTGCACCTTCTTTTGAAAATTTCACTTACAGGATTATAACAGAATTCTTGAGGAAAGGTCCCCAATTGTCAGGCTAAGGTCAAGTACAAGGACGTGAACTAGCTTGAATAGTCAGTTGTCTAGAAGATTTTAATGGTCCTATATGAATACTGTAGTTCTAATCCACTAAGTTGTAAAATATAATCAAATATAAAGGTCTCAGTAATATAATTCTCACTATTCTTATATATGGCTTACAATCTTTATAGTTGGTAGAAAAACAGATTATATAAATTCAGATACTATTCAAAAGTCTTATAAAAGTACTAATTGATATGTATTGTAATTGGTTTGGTTATATTGTTTAAGTTGTAATGATAAAGAATGAAGAAATACAACCCAAAAACCTCCTCCTTTTATACACACTGAGTTCCCCAATGATTCCCTTGATGTACCACCCAATACACAGTTAATCACGCCTCTAAACAACTAATAGACATTCCCATCAACATTCCCAGTGACCCATGACATAATTAGAAGAGTAATAACCGCCAAAATCCTGAAATAATAAGGGAAATCCATCAAAATTAAAGAAAAAGACAAAAAGAGAGTATATGCGTATAAAACAATAATATTAAGGACTAAAGGAGACTTTTTAAGGTTAATAATAGCTTAATAATAAGGGGGATTGACTGTAGAAATAATGGGGCTAATCCTGACATTATACTACGTGAAATTCCCATTCAAAAATAACCAAAATTGACTGAGAAACCACCCAAAAACTTAAAAAAGAGCGTGAGATGTGGGGTAACTACATGCAGTTCTTGGCAGGCTCTTGCACGGGTAAATCCTTGACTAAAATTAGGCGAATTTAAGCGTGGTTATGAAATAAAGTGCCAAGAGTGAGGTTATTAATGAAATTAGTGCATATAAACAGGGTCAATGCATTATTAATTAAGCTAGGACACTAAATAAGCGCCTGTCGCCTATTTTAGTGTGTTTCCCCACAGTGGGCGTAGAATGTGGGGTAATTATAGTGTGAAAAAGCTAACTTTGCTAAAAATGAAGCTATTCACACGGAAAAAAAGCAGGCAGTATGTGGCCAGTACACAGAAGCCATTTCTGGCATAAAAAACACCAAATTTGAAAAGTGTTATTTTTATGCATTTAAATAGCCAAATCAATAGTTCTAAATGAGCCCAATTGATCTGTCAAAGCGCAATTTTGATATTCTCAATTTTATAGCGCATATAGTCAACTTTTAAGTGAAATAAAGCGCATTTCTTGTTTTTTGCATAAAACAATGAATATAACAGCTTTAAGTGTACTTAAAAGTTATGCAGCCTTATACTTAAGGTTCTTAAGATTACCCTAACATATTCCAACTTAATATTAAGTACATAAGACCTATAAAAGGTGGATATATGCGTGTATATAAGGTGTTATAATGGCATTTTTTGTGTATTATCATAATTTTACTTATGTATACTATTTGTGTACTCTTATTTATTAGTCCCATGTATAGTTCATGTGTTTAACATAACTTATAATCACTTTTTATTCAGTCCTGGAGATATACAGGCTGACACAATCACCTCCTGCACCACCCACTTGACACACGAGCTACCAATATCACTACCACTAAGTAAGGTATGGGTTTCTTTCTACTCTAATTCTATTTCATCATCTTTTTCACTATATATGTTTCTTCTTTTCCCCTTCTATCAATTTTTGCTTCATCAACTTCTTCATTTGAAGAAGAACAGATACAAATAAACCACCATACACAAATAAATAGAGATAGATATTAATATATTTGTAATAAAATGCAAATGATATATATATATTTGTAAAATAAACTTGAATTGTTATATATGGCTTCATGAACATCATCATATGAAGCAATAAAATTATAATAAAACTATGATATAACTTTCTAAAAAAAGGATAATTAATATTTGTCATTAAATGCATTTAAATGCAATTGATATATATTGCTTCATGTACTTCATCATATGAAGCAGATAATAAATAATATATTTAAATGCACTTGATATTAAAATAATGTATCATTTTCATCATTTGAAGCAGAAATAGTTTATAATAGGGGGTGTCAGTTCTGGCAAATCCGCACTTAACTTAAGTGCGGATTTCAAACCAAATCAGCACTTAAATTTTGCAAAAAAGTCACTTATTTCAAAAAAGGGTGTCAGTTATGACCTCAAATCAGCACTTTTTTCCCATTTTTTTTCACAACCACATTTTGGCCACAAAACATCCCTTCCTTTCTTACCCCATCCCTGTCACATGAGACACACTGACCTTCCTCGCTACCTACCCATCAATCCTTGGCACACACCCCTTCCTGACATTTTCAATCTTTTGACCAGGCATGTTTACATTCTTTTTTACTTATTTCTTCTACTTCTTAATCTTTTTTCTATGGGTGTCAGTTCTGACCTCAAATCAGCACTTTTTTTGTGATTTTTTTTTCAAAACCACATGTTGGCCACATCATCCCTTTCTTTCCCATACCATTTTGTACTTTCCAAATGTCCTCTTTGTGTACTTCATTCACTTGGGTTGGTATTTTGGTTTGTTGCATATTCATTTTTTTTTGGAATTTACGGTGAAATTTTTTCTTTGGATGGCTTATTGGTTTTCTTTCACCAGCTCAACATGAAATTGCATATTTTCTGAAATTGCATATTTTGTCAGTGATTTTTTTTTTCATTCATCCCTCATATCCTTTTCCTATTCTCCTCCAACATCCCTCAAACAATTTGGTTTCATTCATTTTGTCATCTCATCTCTCCAGGTAAGTCAGTTTATTCTTTTTTTTGATTTTTTGATTACTAATTATAATTTTTTTTGTTTTTTTCTGTTTATTTTATTTTTTTTATCTAAATTTTTTTTGTAAGTGTTTATTTTGGATTTCAATGGTATAATTAACCTTTTTTTTCTCTCCCTCTTTACTTTCTTTTTTAGCTCCATCACCCTACTCTTCATCCCTCCTTGGCATGGTCATTATCCCCCCTTTCCCTTATTTCACTTTTTTTTGGCTCCATTTCATTGAAACACATACATTGCACATTCTTTATGCATTTCACTTACTCCATATTCAATTTCCCCACAATTCCAACATCAATCTTTCTCACTCTATTTTTCCTACTTTTCAATCAAGGTAAGTTTCATCTCCTTTTTTTCATGCCTATATGATATCTCATTCCTTTTATGAAAAGCTCATACTTAAATATATGTATGACTCTTATCTGGATAACAGTGAACTTATAAAACTCCTTTTGATCTCATCTTCATTACCACTTTTCAAGTTTTTGTAAAATTTTGAAAATCAGACTCGGAATTAGGGTTAGGTTTATTCAAATCTAATGTTCTTTTTACTGAAGATTTTCCTGAAGGCTACCTTTCATTTCCCACAAACAGATTTGAATTTGATTCAGTGGTTGCTGAGATATTGACCGTTAAAGTTGAGCCTTTTTTTTCCTAATTTAAATTTTTATTTCATTTTTTTATGTAACAAATTAGGGTTAGGTTTATTTAAATCACATGTCCTTTAACTGAATATTCTACTAAAGCATATCTTTCATTTCCCTCAAACAGGTTTGAATTAGGTTCAGTGGTTGCTGAGATTTTGACCTTTGAAGTTGAGCCTTTTTTCCAAATTTCACTTGTCTTATTTCACATTTTTATATTGCATATTTAGAGGATAAGGATTCTGAAACTCTTATATGATTATTATCTAGGCATATATTTGTTGCTCCAGAATATCACTAAAGCTCAAAAAGATGAAGATTTTTGCTTATGGGACACTCTACCTTCTTTAACTCTTTTCTTGCTCTTCAACTCAAAAAGCACTGTAATAAAGCATTTGAAAAAAATCATGAACTTGCAACCAAAGTTGGAAAACCAAATTGGTGTGACTCATAATGGGAAGATATCAGCCATGAATATCTTTTATTTTCTAATGTTATTATCACTCATTCTGGATTTCACAATAAAATTCACACCGATACCAAGGACACCAATTTTCTTACTTTTGGTATATTCTCATATATCAAACCGATTACTGGCCAACCAATACCATCTCCAGCTAAAATAAAATGACATGGTTATATTTTCCAGACCACCGGTGCATCATTGATTTTGGTTTGGGAAATGGTATCATCGAAACTATTTGGAATTCTTCTAAGGATAATCATCAGACGACCAAAGCTCCTCCTGGTTTGGAATCCTGTCAAGATTTAACACATTTTGGTTGCTCATTTCAAATCAGTCATAAGTTGATTCAAAGAATCAATAAGGTAATGAAAGAAGGTAAAGTTAATCAATTTAAAAAAACTTTATTTAGATCCAAAAAGTATGGGGATTAGAGTTGTCATTGAAAATTTTATATTTTTTCGTAAATTTTTAATAAATATTTTTTATGTATCAATTTCCTCAACTAAAGTAATGGGCCCACGACCTTGTGTTGTATAAATGGTAATCATGATAACATTTATTTGTTTCATGGGGTTCCTCTAGCCTATACCTGTGGAAAGTCCCAAACTTTTGTTTCTAGATTTGATCTGCATTTTGGCTTGAGGGATTGTCATTACTTTAAACTATGGAAATTGATATATATTAGATATTTATTTAATAATTTATGTAATTATATTAAATTTAGATGACTTCCACCACTTACTTCAATAAAATGCAGGGGGGGGGTATTGCCAAATTTTCAAATCTGACATGTGAAATTGATGACTTAGAAAAATTTTGGTGATATCCACCCCTTGCTTCAATAAAATGCAGGGGAGAGTATTGCCAATTTTTTAAAACAGATATAAAATTTTTTTGACTTGTAAATATTTTGGTGAAAATTTTTGACGAGAATGTGAAAGTAATTGTTTCCACCTTGAGCAGGTTTCTGGCTCAAAGGAATAGCAGTACCATCAACAAAACCAATACATCCTGGGAAGCCCTCTGCTTGCATAACCTGAGATGATTCAAGTCGCTCTTCTTTTGTTGGCCAGGTGAGAAGTTGAGATTACAAGGAGTTGATGGCAGTGATACATTGTTTGGTATAAGTGTTAACTGAACCATACCCTAAATCAAAGACATTTTCTAAACGTTTCAAAGCGGCTCCATTACCATTTGAGCCCAAATGACATAGTGTGATGGCCAATTGAATTGAAGGATTTTGTTGTTATTTTTGAGAATTATTGTGAAATATGGGATGATCCTGAATAAGCTCAAGCAATTTAAGGAAACATTCCTGAGAAGTCCTGAACAGCTGTCTAAAACTGGGTGTAGATAGTTTAAGAAGTGTTTGGATGGTGTACTTGGGGGTATGAAGTACTTGAGGCTTTCTGGGAAGAAGGTAATGTTTTGTGGCCATTTTTGATAAAAAGACAAAGTCTTCTTCTAGATCAGAATCAGAATCGCAATCAGAGTCCAAGAGCAGTTCAAGAGCCATGAAAGCCATTGCTTTATGTAATTTATCACGATTTGAAAGTGAGGAAGGCATAACTCTTATATGATATGATATGAAGATGTAAGTGATGTACAATGTTTTGAGTTATGAAGTGTTATGCTGCGGAGTGCTGCATATGAATTGGATGATGCTGACAAATCAGTGAAATGGGACTTGATGGTGAAATCAGCACCTTTGGTTGAGAAAGTGCGGATTTGAGTGAAATAAGTGACTTATTTCATTTTGAAATCCACCAGTATTGGGGCTAGTGTGTTTTGGAAATCCGCACTTATTTAAGTGCGGATTTGGTCAAATTTAAGTGCGGATTTGCCAGAACTGACACCCCCTATTATGTTGCAGATGATTTGAGTGTATTTACAGAGAGTTGAGTTGAATCCATGATTAAATTCTCCCAATCATGCTTACATGATTCAAATGAGACAGATAATGAAGAGAGGTTGATGAATAGGTTTTTCACATTGGCATAACTTGGTCACAGAATCTTCATCTCAAATATGTCTTTCCTGTTTCAAAGTTCAAAAAAAGATGATTGTAGGAAAGAAGGAGCTATGGAACAAGTAAGCAACTTGAATTGAATAGGAATGAGAAAAAGATAAATAATTACCAAGTGTAGTGACCTCAATGAGCCACTTTCCTACAGTGGAAGAAGATGTCTTTAATCTGAGATTTTTACTTTTTAAATCAATAGGTGACCAAGCTTTAAAAAAACATGATGATTGAGAATATCATAGGAGAAAAGTGCCAAGTTTTTCCAAGCCTTGAAGGTTGGTCTTGATTTATATCTTACACAAATTTCATAAATTTAAATTTTTTGCATAGAGAAGCTTTACACAAGGCTCCCAAGCAATAATCCACCACTGAGAACTCAGGTGATGAAGTAAACTCTGAATATGACACTTCAGGTCATCCACTATTCCATCATTTTTTCCACGTAAAACTGTTTTTTTTCTCAAAGAAGCCCTGACTCTTACTCAGTTATTTTAAAAAACAAACATTAAGTCTACAAGCCATGTCCTGAAATATGATTTGTATTAAATTTCTGCAGATTTTGTCTCACAGTATTCAAAAGTTCAAAGTGATGTTGAATCACTCTTAAATGGAACTTTACTTGCAGATTCAGGTAAAAAAAAAGTGCAGGATCTTCTGAATTTTGTTAAAAAACAGAAAAATGGTCAGAATTTTTTCCTGTTAACATCAGAATTTTTCCAAAATAATATTTTTTTTAGCTTTTACTTCTGGGGTTCATATTCCTCCAGAAGACAAAATGGTTATCATTGACCTCACCACTGATGATCAACCATCTAGGCCTCCAAAGAGAAAATCAGCTATAGAAGCCACCCTTACTATAATATTCCAACTTATTATGAGGATGATACTTTCAAACCTGTTCTAAATAAAAAGAAACTAAAAAAAATTACCCACCAAGATAACCACCAGACCTGGCACCCCATCCTCAGATCCTTCAACTTCCAAAGTTGTGTCTGAAGAACTCATTCTTAGTCTAGCTGCTCCAAATTCTCCTCAGTCCAGCTCTTCTAACTATAGGTATGAGAGGAGCAGTTGGAGTAGCTGGACTAAGGATTATTTCTTCAGACACCAATTTGGAAGCTTAAGGATCAGAGGATGGGGTGGCAGGTTTGGTGGATATCTTTGCAGGTGATTATTTTTTCAGTTGCTTCTTTTTTGGAACAGGGTTGCTTGAAATTATCATCCCCAGAATCAGTTGGAGTATTATAGTTATGCTCTTCTATGGCTATTTTTTCTTTGGAGGCCTAGCTGGTTGATTATCAGTTTTGAGGTAATGATAACCGTTTTTTCCTCTGGAGGAAGCTGAACCCCAGAAGTAACAGCTAAAAAAAATATTAGTTTGAAAAAATTCTGATTTTAAAGGGAAAAAATACTGATAATATCTGTTCTTGAGAAACATTCAAAAGATACTGCACTTTTTCCTTAGCTGAATCTGCAAGTAAATTGCCAAGAGAGGTATCATCAATTTCAGGTAAGTTTTGAGAATTTTCAGAAGATAATTGAAGAAGAGAAGATTTATATCTGTGCTGTTGGATGGTGCCAATTTATTGGGGAGATCCTGGTACTCTTTCCCCATCATCATTTGTGAGTGTATGTTCAGCACATTTTGAGCAAGCACAAACTTCAAAATTATAAGTCATGTTAGGAGATATTGAAGAAAAAAATTGGAGAAACAGATAGGCAAGAAAAGTCTTATTCATAGCATGCTCAAATATTATGAACAAGCCTTTGGAAATGAGGTATTCAGTGCAGTATAAGATTTTTGGAAATTTAGGTTTATGCAACAGGGTAAAAGAGTTAGATGAAAATAAACTAATTGATTCAATAAGATTTTCTTATTCTTAGATATCTACTAGCACTACAGCACATGTTTTTTTTTGCCATGTAGTGCAAAAATTACAAAACAGTTGGGAAACAGTTTTGAAACAATTGTTTTTTGCACTTAAGACTCACCTAGACCTTTAAGTGCCAGAAATAATTGTTACATAAATTTTGCATAATTTCTGCACAATTATTGTGCCCCAAGACCAAAAAAACATTTATTGTAGTGTAGTGAAATGTAAAACATAGTATGAAGTTTTTGTGTACTTATGGAAAATTGAGTTTTTATTGTGAGAAATGTTGGTCCATCTCAGCAATATGAAAAGATAATTTCTAATTTTGAAATATGCTTAACACAAAAGTAGGTAATGGGGAAAAAAATAATAATTTAACTGTAACATGAAAACAATTTGGAAAGGGACAAGAGACAGAAAAGGAAGAACTTATTCAAAAAGTAGAAAGTTTCAAGGATGGAAAGTGGGAGGGAAAGATGGAAAAAAGAAGAGAAGAATGTGAAAACCAAACTGATTATAAAACAAAGGCGATGAGGGTGGGAAGGGAAAGGAGGAGAAGAAAAGGTATCACTATGCACTAAGTAAGATATCCTTGATGGGGATATCAAGCGCAAGTTAGGGATATTTTAGAGAGGGGAATAAGGTCAGAAAAATAAATTTAAGAAAAGTAAGTGCAAGAAAAAAAGTGTAAGAAAAATGATTTGCAACCATATGATTTTTTATAAATTTTTTTTTTAAAAAAACAGAGAAAAATAAAAAATTAAATAAAAATCATTTTTTTTGAGAAAAAAAATTAAAAAAAAAATTTCCCATAGTTGCAGATATTTTTCTTAAACTTAGTTTTCTCACATATTTTTCTTAAGCATATTAGGGGGTATCAATGATCAGGGATCTGCAATTAGGGATCAGGAATTTTTTTTCCCAGGATCAGACATTATTAATTGCGGAAGATTTTTATCCACTAGCCCCGGGGCTAGTGGATAAAGAATCCACAATAATACATTATCCCGCCTATTATACCCCATATTTCTTTTTCTAATTGCTGATCCCAAACTCATCACATCCATGAGGCATATCCAGAGAGTAGTCCAAGATGTGGTTATGGCAGAAAGTTGTGCAACATGTGGTTATGACAGAAAGTTGTCAAAGGTGTGGTTATAAAAATTGAGTAGAAAAAGGTCAGATAAGACGTGAACATTGAAATGTAAAGTGTCTAATAACCCAATTATTAGCAAAAATTATTGTGGAAGATAATTGGGGTATAAGGATCTTTATCCACAATTAATTTAATTACGGACCCAGAACAGTGATACCCCCTATTATTCTATTCTTATTTCCCTCCCTGAAATATCCCCCACATGGGCTGGATATTTCAGAAATGGATTTATGAATTTAATGAATTTGCATTTAAATAATATTCAAATTTTAATTGCTAAGGAGTTACTACTATGTACATGAGTTCATATATTAATAAATATGTAGATTTTATTATGAGTATAGGCGAGTAACTATTGAGTAAGTAGTTATTACTGTTTATTAAAGTAATATCAAGGATCATGAGAATTGTGGAGATGAATTATTTTATACAGGTGTACAATGATTATTACAATTATGATCTTTGTCACTCTAAAAGTCCTGGAAGGATGAAAGATCAATTATGTAAATGATGAAATTTAACTAATATGGAATTTAAATAAGAAGGAATATCAGAAAATTGAACACATAGTGCGTTGCTCATGGAAGAGTATACTCATTCAAACAGTTATTTGTGTTGTGAACCTATTTTTCTATAGTGCACTATTTGTTTTACAAGCATATTACCTAAAAAAAATGAGGAAACAAAATATTCCCATCAGCATCATAATTCAATAATAATGAAGAATTGTTGTGAGAAGGGTGTATAGTTGAATGTAAAAAATAAATGTTCTTGTTTGGTTCTGTATATGGGGAGAGTAGATTAAAGTTGAAACCTGGGTGATGTCTGGAATATTTGGGTGGTAAGTTGATTTTGTATGCCATTAGTCCTACTGCATAGAGAATTTTTAAAGGACCAATTTTTCTGAAAGATAATTTTGGCAATGGCTTATTGGATATGATATATTTTTGGAGTAGGATGACCTTGTCTCCTGGCTTGAAATTTGGCAGGCCTCTAGTATGTTTGTTGTATTTTTGCTTGTGCCACTTTTTCTAAGGCTAGAGCTTGAATTAATTCATCATGTGTTATTTTTAAATGTTCAAAAAACCCCTGGGTGTCTGGAGCACAAGAAATCATGTCAGTCAACTCAAAATGGGGGTGAGAACCATATAGGGAAAAGAAAGGGGATTTCTTTGTGGAAGATGATAAGGCATTATTAAAGGAAAATTTGGCAATAGAAAGCCAGGAATACCAGTTGTTTTTCTGGTAAGATACAAAATTCTGTAGTTAGGCTTCTAAGTTTTGGTTTGTTCATTCCATTTGGCCACAGTTTGCAGTTGATAAGCTGTGGATGGTGCCAATTGTATCTTGAGTTGCATATATAATTGCTTTAAGAACTGAGATATGAGCACCACACCCCAATCACTCATTATTTTGTTGGGTAGGCCATGATAGAAAAAATTTCTTTCTAAAAAAAGTTAGCTAATTGTACAGATGAAATTGATTCTTTTCATGGAACAAATTAGCTCCTTTCACCACACAATATTTGGGGGACTTGCTAGCAAGTCCTCAACTTGAAGTCAGATGGAACTCAGACTGGACTCAGACTGAACTCAGACTTGACTCAGGCTGAACTTTACTTTGAAGTCATCTTGAGCTCTTAACCAAAAATGGATGAGTCTGTTCTGGAATAATAGTGAAAGTTTAATGAATAATTTATAGAAATAATGAGAAGGGAAGATTAATAATCTGATCCATTCACAGAATTTGTTTCATCAAACTCATTTTCATTTTCATTTTGAATTTCACTTGATTATCAAAAATACTGAAATTATACTATTTATTTCAAAAACATCACTTTTAACCTCTCTAATGATTTTATTCTATTTTTTTTGAAAACATATATAAAATAAGATCAGTGGCTCTTTTTAATTATAACTCCTTTTAACCAAGAATTTGAAGCTTTTATTTTTTAATTTACACCATATTACCTGATTTTTTTTGTATTTTTATTCTTTCTGATTTTGAAATATAACCAACATATTTTACTATTACATTTAAAAATAAATACAATAAACTTATAAAATACATAAGTTCAATAGTTTAAAATTTCTTTAAATTTTTTTTTCTAGTTGTAAACTTTTTGCTACAATTTTCCTATTATATTAATTATTTATATCATGTATATTTATCAGAAGCATTCTGTGAATTCTTGTGTAAAAAAGCAAAATAGTATTTCTTTACCAATTATTTTACTATATTACTTTCTTAGTCTTAAAGTGCATTGTAAATCAAATATATAAAATAAAGACATATAAACTATAGGTTTAAGTTTAAAAACATCAATAAAAATAATTATCAATCATTTTCCATATTGGCAGAATTGAGCTGTAGATTGAGGGGGTGGACTCTGATGTTCACCCAAAGAACAAAGTTCACTCTCCATTTTTCACTACCTCAATGGAAAACCTCTTAATCTCTCCACACAACCATTTCTGCCTTGTTGTTTCTGTTAATTCTATTACCACTCCCCACCCTTTTATTTCCCTCCTGATACATTCGCTACACTGGTTAAGCCCTCCTCACTACTCCCCTCCACTCTATTTTCACTTTTAACACAACTCCACCGCTTTTGCAACCTCTTGCTCACCTCCCATTCCCTTCAATCACGCAAATCACCTCCATTAGCCCTCACCAGCCTTTCTCTCACATTCTCAAAATATTACTCACCTCCCCAGTCTATTGTCCACATCCCCCAGCTCTTGCTCACCTCCCCTAGCCCTTTCTCACCTTCCCAAGACCTTTCCAGCCCTTCACTCACCTCCCCCATCCTCCCCAAGTCCCTTACTTTGGCTGGAGATGTTAGCGAGGTGCTTTATAGACTAAGGAGGGCTGTTAGAAGTGACTGAGAGGCTTTTATCACCTCCCCCAGCCTCCCCAGTCCCTTAATTTGGCGGGAGATGTGAGTGAGGTGCTGTAAAGACTAAGTAGGGCTGGGAGTAGTAGGTGAGAGGCTTTTATCACCTCTCCTAGCCCTTTAAAGACCCTCTCTCACCTTTTCCAGCAATTCCGAAGCATATTAGGGGCTTTTATAACCTCTTCCAGCCCTGTAAAGCCCCTCTCTCACCTTTTTCAGCCTTTTCCAGTCCCTTGATTTTTCTGGGTGAGGTGAGCAATGAGATTGGAGAGGTGAAAAAAGTGCTGGGGAGGCATGCAAGGGCTTGGAAAGTAGCAAACTTTTGATAAACTTGAGAATAATTATATCTATAAATTAGAAATAACAAGAAATAAAATCTTGAAGAATTATAAACCATTAAAAGTGGTAAATAAAGTAAATAAATACATATTTCAGATTTTGAGTTACTTGTGTTTACCAAAAAAATGTGGCCAAGTGTTGAGAAAGGAAGATATTTGTAGGGAAGAAACATGAAAAAAGAAAAAAATACAAAGTAAAATAAAACTAAATAATGAAAGTGGGCTGGGAAAGATGAGTGAAGTTCTGGAGAAGGTGTGAGAAATAAAGATAAGAGAAGGGAGAGGGGTGAAACGAGAGGAGAGTTCTTTTCACACTGTGAAGGAAAGGGATAGGGTAGAAAGGGTAAGTATATGGCAAGGTTAGCAAAGAGATAAGGGGGGTAAGATAGGAAGGCAGATTTAAGATAAGGGAGAATTAGGGGAGGAAGGTATCATATGGAAATCCCACTTGGAATTCTACCAGGAATTATTTCAGGAAGCAAAAAAGCACTAGACCTCTAGTGAGCACTTTTTTCCGGCTGTGAATATTTTTTGAACTATTAATCAACTGTGGTTCAATGAAGGTTCAAATCTGTTTCAAGGTGTTTTCAAAGTAAGTTCAATATTTCTTCATAAATGTTTCATCACCACCTGAATGTTTTCTGAAAAAGATATTAATTAGGGTTCAAGGTTGCGGATTTGCTAGCAAGTCTTCCCTCCATATTGCATGGTGTTTGGTGAAAAATCAATGATTAATAAAATAGATTCATAACCTTGAGAAGAAGGGAGTTTTACTATCAAATCCATTCCTATGGTGGGCTATGGTTGGGAAGGAGTGGGAATTTGCTGGAGGGTACCTTGTTTCTTTCTTAGATCAACATTATTAAACTGGCAAGTGGAATAACTTTTGACATAGGAGATGATATCCTGTCTGGCAGTTGGCCAGTTGTAGGTGCATGTTAAAATCTCCAAGGTATGTTCTGCACTAAGATGACCTGCTGTTGGTTAGTCACAGAAGCAAAAAAGAAGGCCTGACGTAAGAGAAGTTCGAACATACAACCTGTCTTGATACCACCTTTGGTTTTGTGAATAATTAAAAAGTGTATCTTCCTTTTCTTTGTTTGAAATGGTAGAATAGGATTCAGCTATCTTGGTGGAAAAAGTGTGGTCTTTGATGAAGTATTTGTTAATGAGGTTGATATGTAAGGCAGACACTGTGACCCCTTCTTTAGGGAAGTAAGGAGTTAAGATTGTCTTTTCATTTTTAAGAGAATCTCCAGAGGTGTAGGTAGACTCTTACAGTTGCCTTGCTGTAAGCAGAATCCAAAGGAGTTGGATAAACCAAAGAAAACCCTTTCCTTCTAAGTAAAATAAGGGTTGTTCAAATAAATAAGCTCTCTAGTCTACATGGATTGATTGAAATATATAGATGAAACTCTGATTTTATGAATGCTTATTGAGATTTAGAAATAGTAGCTGTTGAAAAAGAAATACTGATGACAACAATTAAGGTGTACCAGTGAAAGATCTGAAAAGATAAACTTATATGTTTTTATAAAGATTTTATTTTAATGAGATAAAAATTAAAACAAGTCCCTGAGATGGAGACCTTTATAATGATACCCTATATGTGATGAAAATATAATTGTTGTGTTGTATTTCAAATCGTTATAAAATATAAATGTTATAAGGGTATTATAATTTATTTAAATTTGTTGTTATATGTTTAAAAATTGTTAATCATCCAAAACGACTCTCAATATCAAAAACTAAAAGACAAAAAACATGTAGAAGACTAAGATTCTCCCCTTCTATCTGATTCTCCTACTCCAGACCTTTCCAACAATACCCTACATTCATTGGATCTACAATAAACTATTGATCTAACAAGGATAATAAATTCTAACCAAATTTTACCACAATAGCCAAACCTTTCTGCAGTGAACAAACTTTTTACTGGTGATCAGACTTTTCTACAGTGACCAAACTTTGCACTGGTGATCAGACTTTTCTACAGTGACCAAACTTTACCACAGTTCCCAGACTTTTCTGCTGTGACCAAACTTTGCACTGGTGATCAGACTTTCCCATTGTGAGCAAATTGTGTCACAATGAGCTCTTTTTTCCATAATGAGCTAATTTTTCCATAATGAGCTAATTTGGCCAGAGTGAGCTAAATTTGCTACAGTGAGTTAATTTTGTCACCGTGACCAAACTTGGCCATAATGACAGAATTTTTCCAGTACACTTTTCTTTTGCACCAGAAAATCAGCAGAAAAAAAGTGGCCATTCCAAGAGCACACTTCATTCACCAAAAATACAAATCCATAAAACCATCAAATCACAAAATAAATACAACATATAACCATTCCAAAACACCAAAAATGAACCCAAAATAATCCAGTTAACCCCCTTCAACCAAATTAACACCTGGTAACACCATGATTTTCTTCCAACCAAGTTCCAATCAAATTTTCACCTAAGTGGCCTACCCAGGTTTGGAATGCCACATCCTCCCTCCGATAAGGAATGTGACCATTCCAACCAATTATGCATTCTAACTAGTTTATTTTGATGAATGTTGTTTTAGCTGGTCTTCTAAAAATTTAAACTGTTTGTCTTCTTCTCCTGCTCTTGATATAAATCATAATAATAATAAAAATAAATTTTTGTGATGATTCCACTTCTGAAAGCAAGGCTTGAATCCCTTCAGACTCCCATATACCACTCTTCCCACTATGTCACAGCATGAGAGAATGGATATCCCTAATGAGCCGAATATGCTTGATTCCATTCTCATAGGTCCCCCCACTGAGCCAAATTCTTTGATTCCAATCTTGCCATGAGGTGCTCCAAGCTTCCACCAAACAGCCTAAAACTGAGGCTTTAAAATAAAAAAAATAATAAAACCAACTACCACCCTGACTTCTGATTCCTTCATCACATTTTTCATCCATTTGCTATTCAGCAACCTTTACAAAATACTTTTAGCCAGGCTTCCAATATTTAATTTTAAACTTTTAGACCATGTTAAAGTGCCACAAATTTCACTAAATAGATTGAAATTCCAGTTTAAAGCCTTGGTGGACCAAACATTTAATTGATTGCTAGTTCCAACTACTATCCTAAACCTTTCTCCAAAAATATCCATAAAATTTTGAACGTCCTTGAAAATTATCCAATTTAAAGTCTTGGAGGACTAACAGATCCCAAAATTCAAATAAAACCTTAAAAAAAGTCTTGAAAGTTAGCCAGTTTAAAGTCTTGGAGGACTAACAGCATCCAAAGGAGAACTGAATTCTTTAAGAAAATCTTGAAAACTATCCAGTTTAATGTCTTACTGGACTAAGGATATTGAATACAAATAAGACCTTAAAGCAATTATTGAAAAATAGCCAGTTTAAAGTCTTTGAGGACTTACAGATCTTGAAATGGGATCCAATTTTTCTTGAGCTTCACTTGACCCTTTTCCTGTATATAAAATATACTATAAAAAATAAACCAAAAGAAAATTTAAAATTTAATTTAACAAAATATAAAAAAAATAATTGTATATTTATATATTTATTTTATTTATTTTTTATTTTTTATTTTTTATTTTTTATTTTTTATTTTTTATTTTTTATTTTTTATTTTTTATTTTTTATTTTTTATTTTTTATTTTTTATTTTTTATTTTTTATTTTTTATTTTTTATTTTTTATTTTTTATTTTTTATTTTTTATTTTTTATTTTTTATTTTTTATTTTTTATTTTTTATTTTTTATTTTTTATTTTTTATTTTTTATTTTTTATTTTTTATTTTTTATTTTTTATTTTTTATTTTTTATTTTTTATTTTTTATTTTTTATTTTTTATTTTTTATTTTTTATTTTTTATTTTTTATTTTTTATTTTTTATTAGTTTTTTTTTTATTTTATTTTTTAATGATTTTTTCAATGATGAAAATAAAAAAAAGGTTATAAAAGATTGTTATGAAATAAAATTTAAAATTTAATTTAAAAAAAAATGATAAACAAATTTGAAATATAAAATTTATGAAATGTAAAATAAAATTTAAAAGATGCCCCCCAGCCAATTGATGAGCCATACCCTCAACATCATACCCCCATCCAAGTGCAACTTGATGTGGTTACACAATTTTGAAAAATTGAAAATACAAAATTAATAAATGAAAGTTTAGGAAAATAAAATTTTATGATAATTTTCAATGGGTGGGCTCCCTGCAATTTGTAAAAACGATTAGAGAACACCAGTGAGCATCACCCTTAACAATATTTTATAGTATTATAAAAATTAAAATGAAAGAAAAACATATTTCATTATATAAAAATCTAACATAAAAGAAATAACAAATCAAAAATAAAAAAGAATCTTGAATCCGACAGTGGGAGAATTGTATTTTTGTTTGTTCCAGTTTATAGTCTTAGTGGACTTCCTATAGATCAAAAACAAAGCCAGGATTCAACTATAAACAGGGAAAAATTGGTAACGAACATTGTGGGGTAACTGTGTATAGAGCAGCCAGCCCATCAATTACCCCCAAACTTGCCAATATTTAATTCAGAAGGTTCCCCTGTGAACACTTCTACCAAAAAAAAAATTATCATTCCAACATATATCTTCTCCATAATTTTTGTTGCTTTTAAGAGTTTTTATAAATTTTCAAACAAATGTCTTCATAAATTTTGTAAATTTTGTTAACGGTTTCGTCTCCCATATCATAGTAAAACGACAGTAATATTTTCAATAAGAAAGTAGTTTATCCTCATTCCGGAGTTAAACTTTGACAAAATTTTATTTAATTGATTATGTAGTTTATCCATGTTTCGGAGTAAAACTTCAGCACTCTGGGTACCTCTAGGATAGAACCGCTTGACTTGATTGGCTGCTACCCTCTTCTTCAAAGCTACTCTATCCAACTCTTCTAGCACATATGAACCGCCAGATACTTGTTCCTTGACTTTATACGGTCCATTCCACCTATCTGCAAACATCTTGCCCCATTGGCTCTCCAAACTCCTATTATACACCAAAACCATATCTCCAGTTTTCAAAGTTTTTCTAAGTATATGTGCCAACTGCTCATCCAATATCTTACTGACTGATTTTGGATCTTCATCATCTGCGAATATACCATTTCTAAGTACTTTTCTTTCTTTTCTTGCTGCATAATTCTTGCACATAATAACTCTTCAGTAGTCTTGAACATGTCCCAATCAACTCCAAGATATGATTCAGCTTCCAAATCAACTGGTAAAACTGCTTTCTGTTTAAAAACATGTTCATAGGGTGAAAATCTGGTTGAACTTTTGGGAGTAATTTGATCAAAAAAAAAAAACTAAAGGTAAATAATGCCTCCAACTTTCAGCACATGACCCACACATTTTGACTAAAGCATCCTTAATAAATTGATTCCCTCTTTCAACCATACCTTCAGCTTCAGGATAATAAGGGGCTGCTACCCTAACCTTTGACCCAACTTTTGATATAGCTTCTCTAAACTCTGTCGCAAACTCAGGACCTTCATCTACCATTACCGATTTCATAACTCCATATCAATATATCCAATTTTTCAAAATAAATTCTGTCACATTTTTGGCAGTCAAGTTAATAAGAGACCCTGCCTCTACACAGCCAGATAAATCATCTCTGGCTACAATTAAATATTTATACTGTCCCTCCTTAATATGAACGGCATCCAAGCTAACCCCTCCAAAGAGAGTATTTTTGCCAGTAGGCTGTCCAGGTTCTTTTGGCCTTAAAAAATTTCTTCTTTAACATTCTTCGCATGATTGAACCCACTGTTTAACAGCCATCTTCATGTCTGGCCACCAAAATTGATCAGCAATTCTTCTGAACATTTCTCCAATGCCTCTATGCCCAAGATCTTCATGCAGTGACTTTAAAACTAATTCTTGCCCTTTCCTTTGAGTTAAAACTACTTGAGGATTTGGATACCTCCTTTTCATTAATTTTTGACCAGATAAGTAAAAATTAGATGAATTTCTTTTTATAGCCACCCATTCATTGTCTTCACAATCTTCTGGCCTTTCTAAAGTCAATAAATATTTAACCAACAACAAATAAAAATCAGTCTGACTCCAGACTTAATCTTGAAAATTGATTAATATAATATCAATGGGCACTTCTCTATCACCAATATCAACTGCACATGAATGAGCCAATAGACATTGACCACAAATTTGTTTCTTAATTGAGCTATGTCGATTTTCTTCATCTGAACCTTTTGACCTCTTAGAAAACAAATTTGAAAATACCTCTTTCTCTTTTCCATCATCTAGTTTATCAACAATTTTTCCAACACCTTTAATTCCCTTATCCATCATAAAATCACCTGTAAAAAAAGTTGGAAGTTTATCCTCTTGCTAGAGGACCGGAATCAAATTATCACAAAAATTATTTTTTTGTGTTTTAAATATACTAAGATTTTTTATAGAATTTTGATGAAATAATTGCAGTTTACCCTCTTGCTGGAGGTCAGAAAATAAACCATTCCAATTTTTATTCATCATAATATTTCCCAACTTCCCTCTTGATCCATTCTTGAATGCAATCAAAAATCTTGACAGAGAAGTGAGACAAACCGAAAATTTGAAAACATAATAACAATTTAATGTATTATTAACAGAAAATAATTGAGAATCCACTTGAATTATCTCCAAGTGAGCTGACCTATTGCAATCTGGGATCTCATCCTGGGGAGAGATTGCAAAATTAGAGTGATCAGCCCCTGCTACCCTAAAAAATGAGGGTTTCCAAAATTCCCCTCTAAAAATAATTCACCAGAAGCCGTCCCTTTAATGCGCAGTTTCTTGATACATACACAACATTGACACATAGTGTTCACCCCAAGCCTAGCTTCCCTACCTATATCTCCTGGGGGTGCCAACTGCATATGTAGCCTCCTCATATCCTCTCCAGTAATCTCCAAACTAATACCCATTCCAGACTGATAGCTAATCCTGGCCTCAAAATCCATTAAAAAAGGACCACCAAGAACAGTTTTAACTGCCACTCTGGCCACATAAAAGTGAAACTTACCAATAGATCCACCAGTATCTAATTTGACATGCTTGGCCATACCCATCAGCTCTGTTGCATGCCCTCCAATACCTCTGAGGTTTCCCCCAGTACCAGTTGTAATTGGAAAGCCTATAATTGTCTCTTGCTCTAAAGAAACTAAATTAAATTGAGACCCTGAATCAACCAAGGCCTTTACCTCTTTACCATTAATAGTTACCACCAGGTAACCCATGGGATCAGAAAAATGTGTTTCAACATCCTCCCCAAACTTCTCAGAATTTTCACAAATATATTCCACCTCTCCAGCAGAAACCCGTCGCCTCGTCAGATGCTTCTTCTGCTTCTCTGAAAGTGCCAGACTAATCGTGAAAATCTCACCTAAAGATAAGGGAATCTGAAGTTTATTCACCCTATTAAAAACTTTGTCCACCAAATTTTCCTGACTGGATACTACTGGCTGTTAATACTGGACTTTTGATTTAACAACCTTGGCCCTGGGCACCTCTTGAGGACCCACATTGCCATCTTCACCCCCCATAATAACATCTTCACTACTAATAACCCTAGCTCCATCAATGGCTTCTTTCACTAAACCTGATCCATTGCTGGTCCTCCTTACACCCTCCATTGGGATGGGACCTCTAAAACTAGGTCTGGGTAGTGACACCAAAGGTACGTTATGGTAAGGTAAACTCTTACAGTTGCCTTGCTGTAAGCAGAATCCGGAGGAGATATTTGGATTTAGCTGAAAACCCCGTCCTTCCAACAAAAATAACAAAGTAGGTGTTCTAAATCGCTAAGCTACCCAGTCTATTTAGATCAGATGAAAAATTAATACTGAAACTCTTGAAAATTTAACGCTTATTGAGATTTAATGATTGTGGCTGTTGAGGAAAGAAATACTGATAACAACAATTAAGGTGTACCAGTGAAAGATCTGAAAAGATTGACTTTTATGTTTTTATAATAATTTAAATTTTTATGAGACAGCAATAATCAAGTCCCAGTGATGAAGACCTTTCTAAAGATACCCTGTATGAAGTGTAATTTAAATTGTTGAGTAGTATTTCTAAAATGTTATATATAAAATATAAAGTTATAAGGGTATTACAAATTTATTTAATTTGTTGAGTAATAAAAAAATGAGAGCGTGGTGGTTAAAGATTAAGCTGTATGATGTATGATAATTGTAATATGATGCCCAATTTTGAGTCTGAGAGGCTCTTAAGTATACCTAGTCACGTGCCTAAGTTTCCCCTCCAGAGCTCAGCCAGAGCCCATCCAGAGCCCGTACGGAGTCCAAGCGGAGTCCTTCCGGAGTCCAAACAGAGTCCGTCCAGACTTCCGGACTCAATTAGAACCTTTAAAACTATAATAAAAAATCTAGAAAAATTACACATGATAGAGCCACTTTCCCTTTACATTCCCAACTAATTTTTGTAGCCTGCGCAGCTCTAATCACCCCTTGAAAATTCATCAAAGTTAAGTATTTTCTAAAAACGTAAATATTTCTATAAAACTTTAAAATTCATTTAAAAAAATAAGAAAAATAGTAAAAATTCTGGGAAAATTTCCCAAGGTTCTTGAGTGACTTGGCTTGATACTTATAAGCTTTTCAGACCGTAAAAATAAGTTTTCTACGTAAAATAAATTGTTTTTCGCGTAAGCATTCGCTTTTGACCAATTTCTTCATATTTAAAACTCAAATAAATTAAATAAAACCCTTTTATAAAAAATAATAGCACCAATCTCACACACAGTATTAACTCCATTTACGTATTTAGGTGCCATACTAAACTTTAGGCTACCACAATGTTCTCCTCAGAATCAAAATAAAAAATCTTCTGGCATAGGCTCACCATTTAAATAAAATTTGCCATAACCAGGAGGCCCCATATCAGACATCCCCTTCTGCATATTATAAATTTTTTCCTTAGAGTAAGGTCTTGAATTTTTAATTGCCTTACCAGGTTTAGCCTTTAGTTGGCTCTTAATGCTACTTTTAGCTTTAGTAGCAGCTGCTCTTCTAGCAGCATCAACATCATATTTGCCAGCCATACAGTTAACCTCCACTCTAGCAACCATTGCAAGCTTCAAACCACCAAAAGAAGTTGAAAATGTGGCCTTACTGACCTCTTTCTTTTTACCTTTATCAGCTTTAACACCACTTTTACCATCACCATGTTTTCCACCCTTGGCATTATCATCATCATCCTTCAATTCTTCAAACCGGGCTCTTCTTTCAGCCCCCATATTCCTTCTAACCAAATTAGAAAGAGCTTGTCCATTGTTGGGCTTGATTAAAGATCCATCAGGAAATTTATAAACCTTTCCATCAAATAAAACTCTCCCAGCATCCAAATTTTTATCTAGAGTAAAAAATACTCCAGCTCTGTGCCCCCTCCTATTACATTAGGAGCACACCTTTGGCTCATCATAGCTACCTCTAAAACCATTTCCAACATTACCATTCCCATTCCTACCATTTCCTGAGAAGCGGTTTCCATTGCCATTGCCATTATAATTTCAACCTTCATATCTTCTAGATTGATAAGTTGTTGAAGTTGATGAAGAAACGATTGGGGCCTTATTGGCCTTCTGAGTCTCTTGGACAAAAATCTTTAATTTTTTAGTTAAATTTTCCAAGTGATCGACCATCTTGTTGTCCAAAGTACCCTCAACTTTTGTCACCTGTAGTCCCGTATGAGCCTTCTTGGCCTCTTGAGCTTTGACCATGATATTGTTTTTTTCAGCCAAAACTTCACTAACCTTGCTGAAATATTGAGTGCATGACTCTTGATATTTTTCCAACGCCATTAATTTTAGATGGGCCTGGATATTCTCCTTAATAATCTCAAAAGCCGGAAATTTTTGTTTGCCATTGGGTAGTTCCTTCATTAAGTCTTTTCTTGAGAGATCCTTCAAGACGTCCATTCAAATATCCCTGCTTCAAGCTGAGAAGAACAGATCCATAGCTTGGTTTTCATGAGCCAATTTGTCCACCAGAATCAGATATTCAACCACTTCATCAAATTGAATGCATAACTTTTTAAAATCAGCCATAGAAGAAACTCCACCCTTTGCCTTCCAATCACCAACAATTTTATTAAGGTCTAACATAGTAAATCTAACACACCATCTATCAACCATAGCCTTTGACAACTTCACCCAATCCTTGTCCTTAAAAGTCTGCATAGCAATGACCTCTTTCTCCACCTCCCTGTCAGCAATAAAAAACCTAATCTGCTTCACCATGTCCTCATGATAAGCACCATCAACAGCAGCAGCAGCTTCATACCTGCTAATAACCCATTTAACCTCCTCCCCATTAAACTTTGGGCCATCCCAAGAAACAATCCTTACAGAAGGAGTAAGAGGAAGAGAAGATCTAGAAGCAGCAGCAGAAGACATCCCAATAAAGTAATAAAATAATTTAAACCGTTAAAATAAGAAAGCCTCTTGCAGGCTAATAAAATAAATTGATAAGAGTTCCAAAGAATAAGCCTCTTTCAGGCTAAGAAATTCCTAGACCCAAGTAAGTCCTAGAAAAATCTAGAGATTTAAAAATCCCACGTTGGGAGTCAAAATATGTAGGTAGACTCTTACAGTTGCCTTGCTGTAATCAGAATCCAAAGGAGTTGGATAAAACAAAGTAAACCCTGTCCTTCTAAGTAAAATAAGGGTTTTTCAAATAAATAAGCTCTCTAGTCTACATGGATTGATTGTAATATATAGATTAAACTCTGATTTTATGAATGCTTATTGAGATTTAGAAATAGTAGCTGCTGAAAAAGAAATACTGATGACAAAAATTAAGGTGTACCAGTGAAAGATGTGAAAAGATAGACTTATATGTTTTTATAAAGATTTTATTTTAATGAGATAAAAATTAAAACAAGTCCCTGAGATAGAGACCTTTCTAATGACACCCTATATGTTATGAAAATATAATTGTTGTGTTGTATTTCAAAAGTGTTATAAAATATAAATGTTATAAGGGTATTATAATTTATTTAAATTTGTTGTTATATGTAAAAAATTTTTAATCATCCAAAAAGACTCTCAATATCAAAAAATAAAAGACAAAAAACATGTAGCAGACTAAGATTCCTCCCTTCTATCTGATTCTCCTACTTCAGACCTTTCCAACAATACCCTACATGCATAGGATCTACAATAAACTATTGATCTAACAAGCATAATAAATTCTAACCAAATTTTAACACAATAGCCAAAATTTTCTGCAGTGACCAAACTTTGCACTGGTGATCAGACTTTTCTACAGTGACCAAGCTTTGCACTGGTGATCAGACTTTTCTACAGTGACCAAACTTTACCACAGTGCCCAGACTTTTCTGCAGTGACCAAACTTTGCACTCGTGATCAGACTTTCCCATTGTGAGCAACTTTTGCCACAATGAGCTCTTTTTGCCATAATGAGCTAATTTTGCCATAATGAGCTAATTTGGCCAGAGTGAGCTAAATTTTCCACAGTGAGTTAATTTTGTCACCATGACCAAACTTGGCCATAATGACAGAATTTTTCCAGTACACTTTGCTTTTGCCCCAGAAAATCAACAGAGCAAACCGGAGGGCACCAGAAAAAAAGTGGCCATTCCAAGAGCACACTTCATTCACCAAAAATACAAATCCATAAAACCATCAAATCACAAAAGAAATACTACATATAACCATTCCAAAACACCAAAAATCAACCCAAAATAATCCATTTAACTCCCTTAAACCAAATTAACACCTGGTAACACCATGATTTTCTTTCAACCAAGTTCCAATCAAATTTTCGCCTAAGTGGCCTACCCAGATTTGGAATGCCACAGCGGTTTCCGTAAAGAAGTTTGGTATGCATAATTTACCAACTTATTCCCCAATTGTTGCTCAATTAGACTCTAGTAACCAATTTATTATGTAGTCATATAATTAAATGAGAAAAATATCTTGAGTAGCTTCTGTAATTGCCAAAACCTTGTGCTACTTTTTTCAACTCAACCATAAGCTACTTAAGCCAGAGGCAGCTCATTAATTACTTATCCATTTTTTCACCCTCACTTCACAAAAAATAGCCACTACTGTTCATTCAATTACTACATATATTTGCATTAAAAACTTCAGCCACAAATTCTCTTCTATAATAGCTCAATAATAAATCATTTATATTGAATGAATCTGGGAAAAATAGGTCTCCTAATTGACACCCCCAAGAAGAAAAACTTTTTTTTATGGATAAGAATTAGCAAGCAACCTGAGTGCTTCACATTTGACTTACAGTCCTCTGTGTTCAATATCCACAGTATGTAGCTATATATTTTTAGAAATTTAAAGAAATAGAGTTTTCCCAATTCAAAAATGGCAGTAAAAAATGGATAAGTTTTTGATACTATTTGTATTAAAGTAGTCTTTCATCAGCTGGTGATGTCCATTAATGTGATTGCAATTATTATATATCTTTGTGGGATTTATGACTTGAATTCATTGACTCTAAAAGTTCTCTAAATATAATTTCTTCTTTTTCAATAGATTGTAGTTCATCTATAATGTGCATGAATTGTTGTGTCACTTTATTGGAGATGTGTTTGTATGAGTTGAAGTGTGAAATGGATGTGTTCTAGTAGTTATTGAATGAGTTACACAATTGATGATTATTTTTAATGCATGTTTAGTTAAATAATTTGCATACAGTGTAGAAATACTCTTACAGTTTCCTTGCTGTAAACAGAATCCAAGGGAGTTGGATAAACCAAAGAAAACCCTTTCCCTTTAATTAAAGAAAAAGTTCAAAATTACCTAAGCTATAACCTCTACTTGATAATAAATGACCAATAGAAAATTTGTTATTAACGGTGTTGAGATGTAGAATCAGTTTTTTTTATAATGAGGCTGAGAAACACAATAGTGAAGCTGTATTCAAAAAAGATATATATATGATTGAAAAATATGTTTTTATGAAGCTTTTTATTTTGATTATTTAGTTGTTAAAATATAGTTCCTGGTAGTGAGGCTTTTAAAATGGTACCCTATATGTTATTATTTATGATGATGAATGAATTTAATAAATGTTATATAAAAGTTTTATATTTATAAGGGTATTACTATTTTATAATTTGTTATGAATATAATAATAATTGATTTTTATTTAGGTGTTGTTGATGTTGTTTGTTATATGATGGTTTCTAATTTTTAGTCTACAGTCTTTATATGCATAGTATTTTACGTGCCCTACTTTCCCTAGCTGGAGAATTCCAGAGCTTGTCCGAAGATTTTCCAGAGATCACCAGAGCTCATACAGAGCTTGTATGGACTTCTGGACTCAATTAGAACCTTTAAAATATCAATAAAAATATAGAAAAATTTAAGATGGTAGTGCTACTTCTCCTTTATATTCCTTTTTAATTTTCATACCCTGTGCAACCCTATTCATGTAGTAAGAGATTAGTAACTTTATGTAAATTATAAAAAATCAAAAATAACATAAAATACTTTTTAAAATTATTAAAAATAGTTGAAAATTAGTAAAAATTCCACAAAAATTCCCAAAAGTTTTTGAGACTTCTGATTATAATTTCCATGCACTTTTAAACCTATACTTGTATTTCCTGTCCAATAATTATTCATTAATTCTTGACTCATAGGATTTACCCCTTTTAACCACTTTTAATACTCAATTTCTTTAATATAACCATCTTTTAAAATTAGATTGGCCTTTCCAACATCAGAAATAATTCTCCAAAAATTATCTATAAGAAACTTATGTGCCCTATTGAACTTCAGACTGCCACATCCTCCCTCCAATGAAGAATTTCCTCATTCTTAAATTTGCATAATTGATTGTTCATATATTCATCTTCTCTTCATCCTCTTCAACATGAAGAAATTATGAAGTAAAGGTCACTATTGAAAATTTTTTTTAATATTGTGGTTAAATGATTTCAAAGTGATTATTTATATTGATTTTCTTCTATTCTCTAAAATTTTAATTCTTTGATTCTTTAATTCTTTTTGATGCTGATAACTGCAATTTTCTGGTTGATTTTACTTCTTCTTTAAAAGTCATATAATTGTCATATTTTGAAATGAAATTTTTATAAACCATATTTTCTTTGTGGTGATTCCACTACTGAGAGCAAGGTTTGAATTCCTTCAGACTCTCCCCTACCAGTCTCCATTTTTCTTCACAGAATGAGATAGCGGGCCTCCCAAATGAGCTAAATACTTCTGCTTCCATTCTCTTTGGGCTTCCCGTGAGCCAAATACTCTGATTCCATTCTAGCCATAAGATCCTCCAAGCTTCCACTTAAATAGTCTATCAAAGAGACCCACTAAATCCAAATCATTTCCTTCTTCTATGATTCAGCATCACAACATTCAAATACTTTTCCAAACCTTTAAAATCACTCCTAATTTTTATCATAAATCATAATTTTCCATAAACTCTTAGCACCTATATTTTTTAACTTTTAACAATCTCCATCAATAAACTTTAAAATCTCCATCTTTCTTAATCCTAAATAAATCCATTTAATGACATCTCCATTGCCTAAAGTTAGTTGCACTGTTTTCATTAATGACTTAGCTGTCCAAAAAAGTGAGTACCAGTTTGAGAACTGATGAATCAGTGATAAATTAAGAATGACAGAATTGAATATCCCTCTTGATAAAAATTCCCTCCTAAGATCCTTGAAATCTAAAATTTTAATTGATTTCCAGTTTATAGTCTTGGTGGAACAAAGTGAAAGTAATTTGCCAGTTTAAGTTCATAGGGGACCAATGATTGACATATTGATGTTATTCCCAGTTTAAGGTCATAGTGGACCAAATAATATAGTTCATTTCCAGTTTTAGGTCATACTGGACCATATATTGTGTCAATTCCAACTGCTTACTACCATCCTTGAGCCCATTTTCACCACATTTTTCTCCCTTTTCTATCTTCCTATCCAGGTTATCATTTTTCATGCTAATTTTCAATTTTTGAAGATAAATCCTTCCAACTTCACTGCTTCTAGTGACAAATCCTGTGATTACTGCTCATTTACCCATCAAGATTGCACCTTCACCTATAAGCAGAAAAGATATACCTACAGCAGGGCCTGTTTCAACAGTTTTGAAAATAAGAGAAAATTCTCTGGCCTCAAATATGGCTCATTCCCCCTTCCTGCTACCAGCTTTAACTCCAATTGAAAGAATTCTACTCCTTTTCCAAAATCATCCACCTCTAAAAATCCTACTCCTTTCACAGCATCAGCCTTTTTATATATTCCTTCTGACTCCGAATATCTGGTCCACCACCTTCTGCTCTTTATGCTGCTCCTTATCTCCAATAAAGACTCTCTTCTGTCATCCCTAGAACTCCCACTGCTCCAAAAGCAATTTTAAATACACCTAAATCAGTTCTGGATACTTCTCCTTCTTCTTTCTCTCCACATCCTATAACAGAGCCTACTCCTCCTCAAAAATAATTTAGAAGCCCTCATTGTCCTTCTTAATCATCAAAAAGACCCAGATCTGCTAGTCCTACAATAGTTTGTTGTAAGAAAAGAAATATTCCTTCAGTTAATGGATCTCCAATCCCTGTACCTTCCAGAGATAACCTAACTTTCCTATACCCACCTTCATATCATAACATTCAAAATACATACTCATCCCTTCTTGAAGAAAAATTTCTACCAAGCCTTCCTTTAAATCTTTATATTGACACAGTTGACTCTAGTAAGAAATTATTATTTTCTTTTTTCTTTTTTTATCTTTCTCTTGATTTTTATGGATGACCTGATCTAGATTCTTCTGGATCCTGTTATTCTCCATCTTCTTATTTCATCCCTGATCAAGAACCCACATCAACTATGGTGAAATGTAATGAGGTTGCTCAACAACTATATTCTATTTTCAATGTTAACTTTGCCCATCAGAAAGATTATCCAACGAATGATTGTGCAGAAGTATTCATGAGAGAGCAAGTTTTAAGAAGTCACTTTAAATTAGCCACTTGGCAGGACCAAAAACAACATTGTAAATTTAAAGAAATTGAAATATTTCATAGAGCCTCTCCTGGAACCTTCACTGTGCCATCTTCATCAAAAGAGAAACTTCCTTAATTCTTCAGCCTCCTGCTAGAAATTTTAAAGAAACTGAATAAATATATATATATAATCCTAAAAACAACATACTACTCAATTTAATTTATTTTTATTATTTATTATTTTATTATTATTATTTTTTTAAATATTTAATATTTATAACTTATGAAATTTTTAATTTGAAAATAAAATATTTATGTATATAAGAAAATGTCCTAAAATTTAAAATTCAGAATTAAATATATTTAAAAGATGTCCCCCAGCCATTTGATGATCCATACCCCTGACATCATACCCACATACAAGTGCACCTTGATGTAAGATACACAATAAAAGTTATTGAAACTAAACATAAATAATTTTTGAGAAATTTGAAAACATAATATCAGAAAATTGAAATGATCATTGAGTGGGCTTCCTCCAATTTGTAAAAATGATTGGAGACCACCAGTGATCATCATCTCCAAACCAATAAATTTTTAATAATTTAAAATGAAAATAAATTAAAATTCTTACATAAAAAATTCAAAATAAAATTTCATAAATCAAAGATATAACATAAAAAAATCCTTAAATCTGGCTTCAAATTAGCATAATTTTTTGAAATTGAGTTGTCAAGTTTATAGTCTTAGTGGACTTCCTATTTAAAAAAACAAAGCCAGGATTCAACTAGAAACTTGGAAATTATGGTAACAAAAATTGTGGGGTAATTGTGTATAAAGCAACCAGCCCATCAATTAGCCCAAAACTTGCCAATATTAAATTTACAAGGTTTCCATGTGAACACTTCTACTAAAAATAAACACAGTCCAACACAATTCTTCACCATAATATTTGAGACATTTAAATTTAATGATTGTTAATATTAATGATAGTTTTAGTTTATTTTCTCTTGTGTAGTAAATCTTCTTTCAAGTGATATTAAAGTAGTTTATCCTCATTTTGAAGTAAATCTTCATAAACAATAGTTGGAAGTTTATCATCATTTTGGAGTTAGACTTCTGCAAACTTAGTTCCCCTAGTATATAACCACTTGACTTGATCAGCAGCTACCCTTAACTTAAAAACAACTCCATCCAACTCTTCTAACACTTATGAGCCTCCATATACCTGTTCTCTCACTATGTATGGTCAATTTCACCTATCTGCAAACATTCTTCCCCACTGATTTTCCAAACTCCTATTATACACCAAGACCATATATCCAGTTTTTAAAGGATTCCATAACCTGTGAGCCAACCACTTATTCTAATAACTAACTGACTAATTCCTAATATTCATTGTCTTTGAATATGCCTTTTCAAGAGTTTTTTTTTTTTCTAACTGGACCATTCTGGCACATAATACTTCTTCAGTGAAAAGCCTTTTATAAAATAAATAACCGCCTTATTAGTAAACAGTGGCGAGCCTCCCATAAAGTGTGATCTCTACAAAGTACCTTTTATAAAATAAATAACCGCCTTATTAGTAAACAGCGGAGAACCTCCCTTAAAGTGTGATCTCTGCAAAGTACCTTTTATAAAATAAATAACCGCCTTATTAGTAAACAGCGGAGAACCTCCCTTAAAGTGTGATCTCTGCAAAGTACCTTTTATAAAATAAATAACCGCCTTATTAGTAAACAGCGGAGAACCTCCCTTAAAGTGTGATCTCTGCAAAGTACCTATAAAGGTAAAACAACATCTTTGAGTAAGAAGAAATGAGATCTATTTCAATAGGAAAAATAACCTTTTATAAAATAAATAACCGCCCTATTAGTAAACAGTGGCATACCTCCATTAAAGTGTAATCTCTGCAAAGTACCTGAGACCACAGTAAAAGAGGTATTTTAACAAAACACATTAACAAAATGACTCATAAAGAAAATCTAACCTATAAAGGTAAAAAAATATCTTTGAGTAAGAAGAAAAGAGATGAGTATCAAAAAAGTCTACACACCTGTATATATATGATCATACTCGCTCAAAGATAGTATTGGTATAAGATTGTACAGCACATTGTTATGAGTATTATCTATCAACTAGACTAAAATAGGATTGACGTGACAGTAGACAAATCACATCACATCGGTGATATCACGCATAAAATAAGAAGAATAAGTCAGAATACAGAAGAATTACTAGGAATTTTCACATTCAGTAGTTCTAAAAATATCAAAATCTTCTCCAAGATATGATTCAGCTTCTCAATCAACTGGAAAAACCACTTTCTGTCCAAAAACTAGTTTTTATGGTAAATATTCAGTTGTCTTTTTGGCAGTGATTCTGTCAGCAAATGAAACTAATGGTAAAAAGTGCCTCCACTTTTCAGCACTTTCTCCACACATTTTAACCAAGGCATATTAGATAACTTGATTCCCTCTTTCTACCATTCTTTCAGCTTCAGGATAATATGGGGTTTCTACCCTAATTTTAGATCCAACTTTTAATATAGCCTCTCTAAACTCTGTCCCAAATTCAGGACCTCCATCAACAGTCACCAACTTCATCACTCCAGACCTATATACCCAATTTTTCATTGAAAAATCTGCCAAATTCATAGAACTCAAATTAAAAAGAGGTGCTTCCTCTACCCAACTAGATAAATCATCTCTGGCTACAATCAAGTATTTATAACTCCCCTCTTTAATATGAACAGCATCCAAACTAGCCCTACCAAAAAAAAGTATTTTCACCAGTTACATGTCCAGGTTCTTTTGGCTTTAAATAACTTCTCCTTTGGCATTCTTCACATGACTGAACTCATTTTTTAACAGTCAGCTTCATACCAGGCCACAAAAATCTATCAGAAATTCATCTAGAAGTCTCACCAACTCCTCTATGCCTAAGATCTTCATGCAGTGATTTCATAACCAATTCTTTCCCTTTCATTTTAGTAATAACTACTTGAGAATTTGGATACCTCCTTCTCAATAATCTTCTTCTGGAAATATAAGATCCTGGTAAATTCCTTTTGATAGCCACCCATTCATCATTATCACTTTTTTCCGGCCTTTCTAATTTTGACAAATATTTAACCATTTTATAATAAAATCCTGTATGTCCCCAGACATTGTCTTGAAAATCCATTAATATTATATCTATGGGTGCTTCCCTATATCCTAGATCATCTGCACATGAATGAGCCAATAACATTAATTCTTGACTTTGACTTCTATCAGAAAAGAATTTTGAAATTTCCATCTTTGAACCTTTCAACCTCTTAGCAACCACATTTTCTTCATTCCCTTTTTTAACCTTTTTAGAATCATCTTCTTCATCTTCATTCAACCTCCTTTTATCCAAATTTTTATTAAAACCCAACCTCTCTTTAACCAAATTGTCTAAAACTCCAACATATACACCATTCACCATATTTTTACTATCCAACACTATTTCACCATCCTCATCCATATACACAAAATCTCCAATCTCTTTTATACCTAATTTATCTACATCATCATCAAACTCCCCATGCAAATAATTTACCATAGTTTTAGTATTTTTCAGTTTATCCTCATGGTGGAGGTAATTGTCATCTTTGTCCACAGATATTAATCCTGCCAGTTTAACCTCATGGAGGAGGTAGTCATCATCTTCATAAGGGACATCCCAAAAATTTTAATTAATTTTTTTTTCTGTTTAACCTCTCTTTCTGGAGGAGTAAAAAATAAGAGAGTGTTAATAATCTTCAAAAATATTTTTATTTTATTTTTAATTATCCAGAGATTTTTAGTTGATTTTGATTTTTATGGTGCAGTTTAGCCTCTTTCTGGAGGTGAAAAAAAATAAGAATGTTGGGAATCTTGAAAATAATTATCTTGATTTTTAATTATCCAGAGATTTTTTAGTTGTTTCCAATTTTGAAAGTGCAGTTTAGCCTCTATCTGGAGGTATGAAAGAGAAAATTTATATAATTGTTTTATTGATGTTTAATTGATTATTCTGAGAATTTTCTTTCTTGATGTCAACTTTTTGAAATTCAGTATATCCTCTTGCAGGAGTAAAGAAATAGAATCATCACATATATTATTTTTTTGTGAATTCTTTATACTAAGATTTTTTTGTTGATTTTGATGTGATAATTGCAGTTTATCTTCTTGCTGAAGGCCATATAATAAATCACCACTAATATCACCATAATTAACTAAATTCCCTTTCCAATCTTTATCCAACATAATACATCCCATCTTTTCCTTTGAACCATTTTTAAATTTTATAGAATAATTTTATGAAGTTAATAAACATATAGAAAAATCCAACACATAATGACATTCCAATGAAATATCAACAGAAAAAAATTGATAATCCACTTGAATTATCTCCAAGTGAGCTGACCTATTGCAATATGGGATCTCATCTTGAGGAGAGGTTGCGAAATTAGAGCAATCAGCCCTTACTACCCCAGAAAATGAGAGTCTTCATAAATGAAGGAAATAAAATAATCCAAAATAAACCAAATAAGAGATAAAAAAAATCCAGACATTGATTGAGGGTAATTTATCCTCATTTTTGAGGAATTAAATTCTTGATATCCCTTGGTTGAGATCCAAACATTTTCCCCATGGGCATTTACACCAACTCCATAAAACCCGAAAATGAATCACCAAAATTTTTCCTACAAAAGGACATAAAAAATACACCACCTTTTTCCAAGCTTTAGGTGAATCCAAGTAATTCACCCCATCAATAAATCCCTCTGCACCCTCAATTAGTGCAGGAACAACAGCATCCAACTTTAAAATCTCTTCCTGAGATTGAACCAAATCATCCATACATATACCTAGTCCATAAACCATATCCACATCTTCATTGCAGAAAGTCTCTTCTTCTAAAAGCAAAAACTGAGTCAAATAATCCTCTAAATCTGATTCCAAATCTTCCCCGAAATTCAAAAATTCCTCTTTAATAACATAAATATCTTTATCTTGAGAAACAACTTCTTTCCCAACATAATTTTTATAAAAATAATATCTTAAAGCTGGCCAAAATCTTCAGGAATATCTGAATCCAAAATTTCAACACAAGCTACCTCTTCTACCTCTTGAGTCATCAAAGCATCTTCTCCAGAGTCCAATTCAAAAGTATGATGAGTATCCAGATGTTCGAAAATAACCTTCTTTAGCACCTCCATTCCAGGAATCCTAGTTTCTCCATCTGGGAGATGCTTCATCAAATTAGCACTAATAAGCGCCATCAAAACATCTTTCTTAACCTTTTCACCCATAATATCCCAAAAAATATACTTTGATACATTATCCTTATATAAAATTTCACACTCCAACAAATAATCCAAAACCACCTGTAATTCAACTATAAACTGATGATACTGACCCAGAAATATTACAAAACATTTTGATTCCCATTTCTAGCTATATTCTTCAGATCCTCTAAGGAATAAACCTTGGGCCAACTTTTTTCCATTTCCATCTTCAGCTTCTCTGAATTCTGATTTTTGTAGCCATCCATAGCAATAACCTCTTCTTCCACCTCTCTGTCTCCCATAAAAACCCTAATCTTCTTCACCATATACACAGGTAAAGCTCTATCCAATCCTTCAGCAGTTTCATACCTAAATATAAATTTCTCTAAATCTTCACCAGTAACCTTGGGTCCATCCCAAGATAAAATACTTACTGATGCCCTAACAGGTACACCAGATCAAATAGCAGAATACATCCCAAAAACATAAGATTAAACTGTTGAAATAAGATAAGAGTTCATTATATTAGCCTCTTGCAGGTTAGGCTTGTCCAGTAATCAAGTAATTCTGTTTAAAGCCAGAAAATTTAACCCCCACATTGGGCGCCACCAATGTAGAAAGACTCTTACAGTTGCCTTTCTTTAAGTAGAATCCAAGAGAGTTTAATAAAACAAAGAAAATACTGTCCCTTTAAGTAAGTAAAGAGTTCACACTTATCTAAGCTATAACCTCTACTTGATAAGAAATCACCAAAAAACTATTTTTTATTAATGGTTTTGAGATGTAGAAACAGTGTTTTTAAAATGAGGTTGGGAAACACAACAGTGTAGGTGTATTCAGAAAATTTATATAAATGATTGAAAAATATGTTTATATGAAGCTTTTTATTTTTATGATTTAGTTGTTAAGATCTAGTCCCTGGTGATGAGACCATTAAAATGGTACCCTATATGTTATTATTTATGAAGAAAAATGGATTTAATAAATGTTATATGAAAGTGATATATTTATAAGTGTCAGCCTAGATATCCCTAGGACTGAGTATTTCTTATGCTTAAAATAAGATAACCTTAAGTACATTAAGCTTATATCTTAAAAATAAGGTTAAAATAATAATATATATTATTATATTATATATATATATGATTATTATTCTATTATATAACTTATAGTAGTTTAAATAGCTTATCCATAGCCTAATAACACTTATTAAGGTGTTAATGGAGTAATAATATACTTATCTTAAGTGATATGAAGTAATTATTGACATACATAAGCCATAAATCTCATATTCAATGAAATATGCAGTATATTATGTATATTTAGGTATATAAGTGGGTTTTAGCCCCTTAATAGCCTATAACCTTTTTTTTCTGCTTATTTTAGGTCATATGGACAAAATCAGTGGACTCACAACACCTACAGAAGCATAGACATCTATATCAGGCGCATACACTCAGTTTGGACAACTTAATTTACTTCCTTGGATGGTTATTCACCGATTTATGGGTTGGAAGGTCATTTCTGGGTTAATGTGGATGCTTGGGAATTTTATTGGGGGCTTGGACATTTTATTTGTTTCTTTATATGCTTTTTGTTTCATTAAATCTCTTTTAGATTGTTTATTTTACCTGTTTCTTTATGGTATCTGCTTTTATCTGGATTTTCTATTTGTGGTATAGATCTGTGTTATCATTAATTGTGATGGATGGTCCTTACTGGAGGTCTGGGTGTTGAATCTGCTTGAAGTGGACGCCATGGGGAGGTGATGGGCTCTCACAGTGCTTTAATTGCCGGGGATAGCAGTGACATCATCTGGATTGAAGGTCTGTGCACTCCAGTGGATTTGGGTATAAGTAAGGAGGGATTTTGACGGTTATTTATCATCATAAATTTACTACAATTCAATCAAACACTAAAATACAATTATTAGAATTAAGAAATATATTATAAAGCCATTATAAATTGATATTATCTTTATATAAGCTATAACTATATTTTATTCACCTATTTTCCACCACTAGCACGCATTTAAATCCAATTATTGTGAGTTTTATTTGAGTATAACTATTTTATTAGTATTCCCCTGAGGTTTAATTACTAAATCTTTTATTAATAGGTAGTAGAACTATAAATAAACACTATTATATCATACTTATATACTAGACAATACTGACAATTGGGGGTCTTTTCTTATATTTTACTTATTATTTAGTATAAGCCTTGGGACATGATTTTTACTTTAGTACAGCTCAAAATAACCAAATATTTGGGTCTGCTACATATTAGTGGGTCATTATAGCTCAGTGATTGCGGAAAAGAACCCTTATAATAATTGTACTAATTTTTTATTATAAAAATTAGGTATTTACAGTAGTAACTGTACCCAATATAAACCCAATTTCACTTGGTATTTGGACACCAATATAACACCCAATTAAATTTGTATTTGGTTAAAGCTTGGTAAGCTACTTATTCACCCTTATAAAGGTCTAGTTGAACTTATTATTATATTTTTAACAGATTTTTTTGAATTTTTGTTATATTTTATTTAAATAAATAAAGATATAAATTCAGGGTAACTCCAGTGCTTTTTTATTTGTAATAACATTGCTAATATCTTTATCCTACTAACTCCATAGAGTTTTCCTTTCTGTAGACGTGAAATATTGTCATTCTTAACAATATGAGTGCTCCTCAAGACAGTGTAAGTGAAAAGCCTGCTTATAATACCAGGTCTAAAGCTAACAAAAACTTTCCAGGACATCACCATGGAGGGTCAACAATACCCCCAGGCAGAAAACATGAGTATAGAGCAAAAGGAAGCCCTCTTAAAAAAGATAACTATAAAAAAGACGTCTCCTCCTCTTCAGGATCAACTGTCCCACTTGGCCAAACAGGCTCTGAAGTTGGAAGAATCCAAATCACTCATGTTCAAAGAGGTAGAGCAATTTCAGAACAATTGCAAGGTAGGGTTTCAGCAGATGAATCAGGCACTGGCAGAGCTAAAGGGAGGCCAGCCAAGTCAGCCAAGTCAGCAACCCCCTACCCTAGGCGGGTCAACTCACTCCCAGGAGAAAATCCTGGTAGACAAATGGAAATGGGACTGGTTCCATCAACAATGGACCAGCCACAGCTGCAACAGGGATCCACCACCTCATCTGACTTCCTCAGTTCACCCTTACAAAGGAAAAAAGCGCCAAAAATCAGGACTGGCATCTATCCCATGGTAAGTAGATTATCCTTTCAGATTGAACACAATACTGATAATTACAATATAGGTAATCCTATTGATGTTAAATCTGTGCAGAAAATAGAGGAGGATTTTAGAAATTTAGGTTTTAGAGTAGATACACCTGACTTGTCTTTTGTCCACAATAACAGTACTATTTATAATGATAATACAGTTAACCCTCAATTTCCACCACCTACTAGTGAGATGAGAAGTTCACAGGAGAGTGAGAGAATTGAAAAGGAAGAAATGGAATATTTTAACAAAAATCCAACTGTCCATAGAATTGTTTCAGCATTGTGGAATAGAATGACTGATTGTGAGGAACAGACAGTTAAGCTCACTAGTGATACAATTTCATCCTTGAAATTAAACATTTCTCAATTAGCAACACATAAAAAAGAATTAGAGAAAGAACATTTGTCTCTAACTCTTAATTATGATTCATTGAGTAATAAATATAATGAACTTTCAAACAAATTCTGTGAGTTAGATGAATTGTATGAAACACATTTGTTGAAAACTGAATCAAGAACTAAGTTATCTTTTACCCAGACAAATCAAAGTGTCTCTGAGTTGCTACAAAGATTAACTAAAGTTGAGATTGAAACTGCCAATCTACTAATGAACCAGGATAATCATAAGTATAATCAATATAATAATAATCCTTTCATTGGCAAAAGTGAATCTCATTCCTTCCCTATACCACCACAATTAAAACCATCTGGTGGTAGTGTCAAATCTGAAAATGTAAGTCACAAATACGTACAGGAGGAAATACAAGACCATTTATAAAAAGTGAATGAGTTGTTGAATTTACCTAAGATTAGTGAGATAAAATCCAATCAGAAAAACTGGCCTAAGATAGATCAGTACCCAACTTATGATGGGGAAGCCAGCTCTGATTGTCAACATTTTATTCAAAGAATTGACAACTTGAAATTTTCATATAAGTTACCAGATGAAGAAATAACATCAAAATTAATTTCTTTATTTAAGGATGTTGCTTTATTATGGTTTGAAGCTGTATTGAGTGAGGGTAAAGATTACTCTTGGGCTGAATGGAAACAACTTATTGAAAAACAATTTGGAGGTTCTAAATTCAGGCTTACTCAACAAAGACTTTATGAGAAGACTAGGTATAAACCGTTGAATGGTGACAAACCTATGGTATTTTTAATGAATTTATACAAAATATTAAAAGCTATTGAGCCTCATATGGATTTTAACGTATGGAAAGATAAGATAATATATAAATTACCTATATCTGTCAGAGACATTGTTGTAGATAGAACATTAAATGTTACTGAATATTCTGACTTTATTAATATTTGCAATGAAATATTATTAAACTATAAGTATAAATCAAGGTATTCCACTTATAAACAAAATGTTGAACCTGTAAGAATTCAGAATTCAAAAACACTTCACAAGAAGCAGAAAAACCCTACTGAACCTGTAGTACCTAAAAAGTATGAAACAAATACTTGTTATAAGTGTAACAAACCTTGGGTAAAAGATCGCAAATGTGAGAAAAATATAAATATTGTTGAAAATCAACGTGAATCTGAAACTGAAATTGAAAAAAGTAAAGAATCAAGTGATTATGACAACAATATCTCATATAGTGATGAGAATGAAGTCTGTATGTTGGAAGATGATTTGTCCATCTTTGAAAATCTAATATTAAATATGGACTCAAATGAATCTTTAATGAATTTTGAGGATGCTGAAATCATTAAGGATATACAAGCTGATAACTTTAGAATGACACCTATCACGGTTCCAGCTATCATTTCTGGTGAAAATGTTAATATAGTACTGGAAACAGGAGCTGCTGGTTCTGTTGTTTCCACTAATACATTACAGAAAATTGATAGTGAATATAAGTCTAAGCTTGAACCACTTCAAAGTGAAAATTGGAGAGGTTTTGGATCAGTGCTACACCCCATTGGTAGATACAAAGCTGCTGTTCTCTTTAAACATCAACATGGTTATGTAAGAGTAACTTGTGACTTTGTAGTAATGGATAATACTAACTGTAGTAACTGTTTTATCATTGGAAATGATATTCTGACTAAATTTGGTGTGAAATTAGACCCTGCTAATAACAATTTTACAATTGGCATGAATGGTAAAAGGAAATTTAAAATAAATTCTTTTAACACAGTCTTACACATTGAGTCAGTCACATATTCCCCATGTAAAGGAAGAGGATCCAATGAGATGAAACTTCTGGAAACAGAAATTTCAAAAGCATCATTTGGCACTCAGATAAGCAAAGCTGAGAAAAATAATATTTTGGAATTAATTGAAGCATTTCCAAAGGCTTTTGCACATGGTACAAATGAACTTGTCCTTGTAAAAGATCATGAAATAAAGATTAGTTTAACCTGTGATATGGATAATATTCCTGCTAGTCTTAAAAAGAAACCATACCCTGCTACACCAATGAGGAGGAAAGACATAGAGGATAATATTAAGATGTTATTGAATATGAACATTCTTGAGAAGGTTGAAACTACACCAAAATATTGTGTAATATCACCAGTGCTGATTTCTTATGAACAAGATAAAGCAAGACTGTGCGGTGATTATAGAGCATTAAATACATTTACAGTAGATGATATTTATCCCTTGCCAAGGATTGCCTCTATACATGCTACCCTTAAAGGTGCTAAATATATAATTTGCCTAGATGGAAATAAAGGGTACCATAAAATTCCTGTTGAAAAGAATTCACAGAACTTTTTGTTGATAACAACACACATGGGAATTTATAAATATGTCAGAATGCCATTTGGACTGAAAAATGCTCCATCAGTATTTCAGAAGTTAATGGATATAACATTGCATAATAAAATGATTGAAGGATGGCTAATGTTATACATTGATGACATCATAGTGTTCTCTAAAACTTATGATGAACACTTAGTCCATTTAAAGAAGGTATTTCAGAAAATGGATGAAATAAAAATGACCCTTGCATTAAAAAAATGTAAATTTGGGTTTGAATCTTTAAAAGTGCTTATTCATATTGTATCTGGATTACAAATATGTGTAGACCAAAATAAAGTGGCTGCAATAAAGAATACTGGAATTCCTCAAAATGTAAAGGATGTACAATCTTTTCTTGGAATTAGTGTTTATTATAGACAATATATAAAAAACTACCAATCAATTGCTGCACCATTGACCACACTGATAAAGAAAGCAGAAGCTTTCATTTGGAATAATGAAATACAACAGGCTTTTGATAAGTTGAAAGAAAGTTTAATTACAGCTCCTATCTTGGGATTACCAGATTTCCAATTGCCTTTTGTATTATATACAGATGCAAGTTTTATTGTTCTGGGTGCTGCTTTGCATCAAAAACAACTTATTGAAGGAAAAATGTCAGAAGTAGTAATCTGCTATATTTCACGTACTCTGAGAAGTAGTGAATTGAAATATGGTGCTACTCAACTTGAATGTTTGGCAGTAGTATGGGCTCTTGAGAAGCAACATCATTACCTTGAAGACCAAAAATTTGAGTTAATAACTGACTGTAGTGCAGTTAAGTCACTCTTAAACATGAAAACTCCTAATAGACACATGTTTAGATGGCAATTAGCTGTACAAAAATACAGAGGACGGATGACTATTAAACATAGAGCAGGAACCTTGCACTCTAATGTAGATCTGTTATCTAGAGTACCTCTGCCTAATAATGATGATAATCCTGCATATGTTCCTGAGTCAGAGATTATTAACATTTATGGCATTTATATTGTAGATCTTGAGGATGAATTTATGCAATCAATTCTTGATAATTATGCTTTAGATCCTGACTTGAGTAAACTCACTACAATATTAAATGATCCATCTAATTCTTCAATGAATGTTTTAATAAAAACACTACCAAATAAGTATAAAGAGGCATTAGTAAAAGGAAAATTTTCCATTGAGGATGGTTTTATATATTACAGGAAAAAATTAAGTAATTTAATTGTGATTCCTCCTTCAATGAAGGAGTTAATGTTAAGTATATGTCATGATAATATATTAGCAGGTCATTTTGACTACCATAAAACATTAACCAGAGTAAAAAACACAGATTGGTGGATTTACATGTCTGAGGATGTTCAGAAATATGTTGAAACATGTGATTCTTGTCAAAAATCTAAAAGATTAACATGCAAAAGAGCTGGTTTATTACAACAAATTGAGCAACCAATAGCTCCATGGGAAATTATTAACATGGACTTTGTAACAGGTTTGCCAATAGCAGGGCATAAGAGTTATAACTCCTGCTGGGTAATTGTAGATAGATTTACAAAGATGTGTAAATTTATTTCTACCCACAAAGAGGTTTCTGCAAAGGACTTAGCTTTTTTATGGTGGACACAAATGTTAAATACAGCAGGTTTCCTCAAAGCAATAGTTTCTGACAGAGATCCTAAATTTACTTCTGAGTTCTGGACATCACTTATGGATGTTTCAGGGTGTCAATTAAAACTTTCTACAGCACACCATCCACAAACTGATGGGCTAGCAGAAAGAATGATACAAACTTTAGAAGATATGATAAGAAGATATTGTGCTTTTGGTCTTAATTTTAAAGACATTGACAAATTCACGCATGATTGGGTAACCCTTATCCCAGGTTTAGAATTTGCATACAATAGTACAGTACATTATGTCACTGGCAAAAAGCCATTTGAGTTATGGTTGGGTTATGTACCTAATACCCCTGCTAAAACTCTTAATAAGTTACCTAGTTTGGATATCCATACAGGTACTAAGTCTTTTCTTCAGATTCAAGAATTATGCAGAAAACATGCTCAAGAATGTATAAATAAGGTGTTTGAGTATGAAAAGAAAAGATGGGTTAAAGCCCATAAAGAACAAATGTTCAAAGAGGGTGATGAAGTCCTTATTTCAACACTACATTTCAATTTACATGGTAATGTTAAATTGAAGGATCCATTTATTGGACCATTTGTAGTTAAAAAGATGGTTGGTAATCATGCTGTTGAGGTTATTCTATATGCACCATATGATAGAAAACATCCAGTATTTCCTATTTCTCTTATAAAACCATACCATTCTAATGATACTGCTCTATTTCAAAGAAGATCAGGAAGGCATAAACAGCAACCTGAAGAAATAGTTGAAAAGGCAGAAATTGAAAAGATACTTAAAAAGAGACACCTTACAAAAAAAAGGGAGTTGAGTATCTATTAAGATTTAAAAATAAATCAAGTGAATATGACCAGTGGATTCAGGAAAATGAAATATCAAATCTTAAAAATCTCTTGAAAAAATTTAAATTAAAATAATACTGTTTATTCAGTATATGTATTATAGAAAATATTTTTTTTTATTTTTCTATTTCACTCCTTACTTTTAATTAAAATGTCTTCTTGTTTTTTTGAGGTGAGGGAGTGTCAGCCTAGATATCCTTAGGACTGAGTATTTCTTATGCTTAAAAGAAGATAAACTTAAGTAAATTATGCTTATATCTTAAAAATAAGGTTAAAATAATAATATATATTATTATATTATATATATATATGATTATTATTCTATTATATAACTTATAGTAGTTTAAATAGCTTATCCATAGCCTAATAATACTTATTAAGGTGTTAATGGAGTCATAATATACTTATCTTAAGTTATATTAAGTAATTATTGACATAAATAAGCTTATATGTATACATAAATCTCATATTCAGTGAAATATGCAGTATATTATGTATATTTAGGTATATAAGTGTGTTTTAGCCCCTTAATAGCCTATTACCTTTTTATTTCTGCTTATTTTAGGTCATATGGACAAAATCAGTGGACTCAAAACACCTATAGAAGCATAGACATCTATATCAGGCGCATACACTCAGTTTGGACAACTTAATTTACTTCCTTGGATGGTTATTCACAGATTTATGGGTTGGAAGGTCATTTCTGGGTTAATTTGGATGCTTGGGAATGTTATTGGGGGCTTGGACATTGTATTTGTTTCTTTATATTCTTTTGGTTTTATTAAATCTCTTTTCAATTGTTTATTTTACCTGTTTCTTTATGGTATCCGCTTTTATCTGGATTATCTATTTGTGGTATAGATCTGTGTTATCATTAATTGTGATGGAGGGTCCTTACCAGTGGTCTGGGTGTTGAAACTGCTTGAAGTGGATGCCATGGGGAGGTGATGGGCCCTCACAGTGCTTTAATTGCCGGGGATAGCAGTGACATCATCTGGGTTGAAGGTCTGTGCACTCCAGTGGATTTGGGTATAAGTAAGGAGGGATTTTGACGGTTATTTATCATCTTTCAAATTACTACAATTCAAACAAACACTAAAATACAATGATTAGCATTTAGAAATATATTATAAAGCCATTATAAATTGATATTATCTTTATATAAGCTATAACTATATTTTATTCACCTATTTTCCACCACTAGCACGCATTTAAATCCAATTATTGTGAGTTTTATTTGAGTATAACTATTTTATTAGTCTTCCCCTGAGGTTTAATTACTAAATCATTTATTAATAAGCTGTAGGACCATAAATAAACACTATTATATTGTACTTATATACTTGAGAATACTGACAATAAGGGTATTACTATTTTATAATTTGTTATGAATATAATAATAATTGATTGTTATATAGATGTTGTTGATGTTTGTTGTTATATGATGATTTCTAATTTTGAGTCTACAGGATTTATATGCATAGTATGTCTTTTGCTCTACTTTCCCTAGCCGGAAAATTCCAGAGCTTGTCTGGAGCTTATCCGAAGATAACCAGAGTCCATACAGAGCTCATTTGGAGTATTCCAGAGCTTGTACAGACTTCTGGACTTAATTACAACCCTTAAAATATAAATAAAAATATAGAGAAATTATAGATGATAGAGATACTTCTCCTTTATATTCCTTTTCTTTTTTTGTAGCCTTTGCAACCCTATTCACCTAGTAAAGAATTATCAAAGTTAAGCAAATTATGAAAAATCAAAAATAACCAAAAATATCTTATAAAACTATTAAAAATAGTAGAAAAATATTAAAAATTCCACAAAAATTCCAAAAGGTTCTTGATACTTCTTACTTTAGTTTTCATGCACTTTTCAACCTATACATGCATTTCCTGTCCAATAATTATTCTTTAAATCTTGGCTTGTAAAATTTACACCTTTTATCAACTTTAAATACTCAATTTTTTTAACATAACCATTTTTTCAAATTAGATTGGCCTTTCCAATCTCAGAAATCATTCCCTAAAAATTCTCTATATTAAAATTCTGTTCTCTACTAAAATTTAGCTGCCACAACGGCTGATTAATATTGAAATTAAGTAACAAGTGGTGCCAGTAAAATGCATATAGCTTCTGAATATTAGCTGAGATGGCTGCGGATGCTCTAAGATAAGAACAATGGTAATACAGACACCTGGAGGGACTGTCTTCAAGATTTTTGGAGCCTGAAAAGTGAAAAATACTGAAATTGAAAGGGCTGAGAAAGGTAGCCCATAATTTCTGTTGAGGGGAAAGTGATTTGTTAGTCATAAAGTAGCAGAGATTTGCATGATCAGAAAGGACAATGATAGGGTCAGTTGTACCAATCAGCCATATTTTCCAAGTCTCAAATGCTTTGAAAGTTTCAAGAAGTTCTTGGTTGTGACATTTCCAATTTCATTTCAACCTCTGTTAATTTTCAAGAGTGAAAAGACACTGGAAAAAAAAATTCCTTGTTTGGTTGGAAAAGTATTGTAGCTAAAGCTCTACCTAAATAATCCACTTGTATGATGCATGAAAACTAAAAATCAATATTTTTGAGCAGAGTAGCTTCAGCAAATGCATTTTTTGGCTTTTGAAAAGAATGAAGAACTCTAGGTGAAGAAAGGGGTAAAGGGTTAGTCATTTTTTGTTGCATCAGTAAGAGAAAGACAAAGAGAGGAAAAATGGGGAATAAATTTTTGATAAAATTTCACAATCCTAAGGAACTTTTTGATTTGAGTGATTTTTTTGGGAATAGGAAAATTCTTGATTGTGTCAATCCATTTTGGGCTTACCTGTAGACAATCACCTGAGACAATAAAGCCTAAAAACTCAACAGAAGACTGAAAGAAAAGGCATTTGGATGTAGAGATCAAAAGACTTTTAGCTTGCAACATTTCAAACACTTTTTTTAAATGAAGAGTATGATCATTATAGGTACCAGAATAAACCATAATGTCATATATGTACACATTGCAATAATTATCAATGCCATCATGCAATAACCACTGAGAAAATTGCTGAAAGGCCAAGGGAGCATTGAAAAGTCCAAAGGGCATAACCAGATACTCTTAGATTCCCCATGGAGTTCTAAAGGCCGTTTTCAACTTGTGACCTGGTGTGATGCGTAAAAGGTTAAATGCAGATTTTAGATCAAATTTAGAGAAATATTTTTTTATGAAGGATAAAAATATGAGGAATGGAAGGAAGAGGAAACCTGTCTTTTTTCATGACTTGATTAACTGCACAATAATTGACACAAACTCTAGGTTCCTTTGATGGGTGAGATACAAAAAATATAGGTGAATAAATTGGGGAAGAAGATAAACCAATGAAACATTTTTTAACAAGTCATGAATGTAATTTTTAAATAAGGATATTTTATGAGGGGGTAAGGGGTATGTTGTAAAAGAAGGAAAGGTTGCTCCCAGTAACAGGTTTATTTGATGATCAAAATCTGGTTGAAGTGGTGAGAGTAAATTTCTTGTTTCTGAATAAGAGATGTTATTGAAGTAAGATAATGAAGAGGGAAAATTAGGAGTAGATGTAGAAATAGGTGCCATAAAAGAGTTGGAGCTATGAAAAAAAGACAGGAGTGTGGAATGGTTAAAGAAACATTGGAAGATAAGAGCCATGGAACTCTTAAAATATCATAGGTTTTGCAAGAGGGGCTATATTAAGAGAAGTAGTTAAAGAAATCTTTTTTTGTTTAGTAGAAAAAATTAGGGAACCAGAAGCTTGTTGAGTGATAACTCCTTCTTTGAGTTTAGAACTGTCAGCTGTTTTAAAAATGAGTGGAGGTCATGTGGTTAATTTCCAATCAATAGTGGCTACCAGATATTGGTCAATAAAACTAGAAGCTAATCCAGAATCAATCAAAGCAAGGACCCTGAGAAAAGTGGAGGATTTAGTGGGTAAATATGTTAATATAAATGATGTAGAAAGACTCTTACAGTTGCCTTGCTCTAAGCAGAATCTAAGGGAGTTGGATAAACTGAAGAAAACCCTGTCCCTTTAATTAAATAAAGATTTCACAATTATCTAAGCTATAACCTCTACTTGATAATAAATGACCAATACAAAAAATTTTCTTAATATTTTTGAGATGTATAATCTGTGTTCTTTATAATGAGGTTGAAAAACACAACAATGAACTTGTATTAAGAAAAGATATGTAATGGTTGAATAATATATTTTTATGAAGCTTTTATTTTATAATTCAGTTGTTTAAATTAGATTCCTGGTGATTAGACCTTTAGAATAGTACCCTATAATCTATTATTTATGATGATGAGTGAAATTTATAAATTGTTATTTGTAAGTGTTATATTTATAAGGGTACTACAAGTTTATAACGTGTTATGAATTATAATTAATTATTGTTATATATGTGTTTTTACTTTTTGGTTGTATATGATTATTATGATTCACTGATAATTTTTAAGATACAAGTTTTTAGATGCATCTAATTTCAAGTCTAGAGGCTTTATGTAAGTGTATGCTGGTATTTAAGTATAATTTAATAGTAAATATTAATTTTCCAACTACTTATTGTTAAATGATTTAGTGATTAAACCTCAGGGGAAGACTAATAAAATACTTATTCTCAATATAAACTCACAATACTTGGATTTTCATGTGTTATAGTGGTGGAAAATAGATAAATAAAATATAGTTATAGCTTATATAAGGATAATATCAATTTATAAATGCTTTATAATATTTCTATATATGATAATAATTGTTTTATAATGTTTATTTGAATTGTAGTAAGTAAGTGATGTCCAATAACCCATCAAATCCTCCCTTACTTATACCAAAATCCACTGGAGTGCACAGACCTTCAATCCAGATGATGTCACTTCTATCCCCAGAAATTACAGCACTTTGAGGGCCCTAAACTCACTATGGTGTCCACTTCAAGCAGTTTCAACACCAAGACCTCCAGGAAGGACTCTCCATCACAATTAATGATATCACAGACCCATACCATAAATAGAATAAACAGATAAAAGCAGATACCATAAAGAAACAGGTAAAATAACTTATCCAAAGAGTAAATAATGAAACCCAAAGCATATACAAGAGCCAAATTAACTTTAAAAGCTCCCAATAACATCCCCAAGTATCCATATTAACCCAGTAATCATATCCCAACCCATAACTCTGTTAAAATCCATCAGAGGAAGCAGATTAAGTTGTCCAAACTGGATATATGCACCTGAAAAAGGTGTTTATGCTTGTGTAGGCGTGGTGAGTCCACTGAATATGTCCATATGACCTAAAAGAAGCAGAAAAATAAAGTTTATAGGCTATTTAGAGGTTAAAACCCACTTCTAGACCTACATATACATAATTTAACTACATATTTCACTGAAGATGAGGTTTATGTATACATATAGGCTTATGTATGTCTATAATTACTTAATATCACTTAAGATAAGTATATTATGACTCCATCAAGGCCTTAATAAGTATTATAAGGCTATGTATAAGCTATTTAAACTACTTTAAGTCATATAATAGTGTAATAATTATATATATATGTATTATAACCATATATATAAGTATTATAACCTTAATTTTAACTTATAAGCTTAAGGTTATTAAGGTTATCTTATTTTAACAATAATAATTACTTAGTACTGGGGATAACTAAGCTGACAATTTATATGCATAGTAAGTCATGTGCCTTACTTTCCCCAACTGGAGCATTCTGGAGCTTGTATGGAGCCCATCCGGACTTCCAGAATCAATTAGAATCTTTAAAATACCAATAAAAAGTCTAGAAAAATTACATATTTTAGAGCTACTTCTCCTTTAAATTTCAATTTAATTATTGTAACCTGCGCAGCCCTATTCACCTAGTAAAAAATTATCAAAGCTAAGCAAATTATGAAGAATTAAAAATAATCAAAAATACTCTATAAAATTATTAAAAATAGTAGAAAAATATTAAAAATTACACAAAAATTCTCAAAGGCTCTTGAGACTCCCAAATTTAATTTTCTTTCTTTTTAAACCTATACTTGAATTTACTGTCCAGTAATTATTTGTTAAATTTTGACTCATAAAATTAGCCCTTTTAAATATTTAATATAACCATTTTAAAATTAGATTGGCCTTTCCAATCTTAATAATAGTTCCCCAAAATACTTTATAAAGAACATGAGTGCCATACTAAACTTTAGACTGCCACAACAGCTGATTATTTTATAGAGAAAATGTGAGGGATTAGTCAGTATTAGTTAAGGATGAGAGGGAAGCAAATGAATCATACATAGTTGAGGATAATTATTTTACTTCAGTAGTCTCTTTGTCCATCCAAATTGCATTCATTAGCAACAAAGCTTCTGTATTGTAAGACAAGAAGGAATAATCAAGAATTTTGGCTAGTTCTTTGAAATGAGGTGTGGAAATAACTGCAACAGTGGCAGAGGAAAAGGAAGATGTTGGTGGTTGCTGGGTGGAAAGAAAGTTTGAAGATTTTGTTTTTTTCAAGGAAATCGCAGAAATAGAGCTATTCTTCTTTTTTCACTCTGGAAATAGGGGCAGAATAAATATCCAGCAAGGTGATCATTGGCCAAGTAAGGGCAGTGACACCTGAAGCACTGTTTGTTAGTGGCACACTTGATGTGTTCTTCAGGTGTAAGAGGAAAGATATTTTTAGTTGAAATGGTACTGGCCAATGATTTTAGTTTCATGGAAACTTGGTTGGAAGTATTTAGAATTTCAGAAGGGAATTGGATAGTATTGAATTTTGAGGGGTTGTCAACTAATTCTTGAAGATGAAGTTGTTCACTGGCATTCCAAGCCCATGAGACAATTAAGGCCAGAGATGGTGTAGTACCTACGTAATCTGGTTGGAAATCATGAGTTTTTGAACAACAGGGTTTAAGCCCTTCATAAATCTGATTTCACGGTCTCAATCTGAAGATTATACATAGTAAACCAATGAGAGGAATTTGCTAATATATTCCTCAATGATACATTTCCCTTGTTTGCATCTATCCAGTTTTTTGTATGGGGTGTTTTTGACAGATTTATCTCTGAATTGTTGGATGATTTTTTCTAAAAAGGCTTCTGTGGAAAAAAGGCATGGTAAGATATTCAGAATATTGGCTTAATTTGAGTAGAGTATCAAAATTTTTTGTGCAGTTGTGTTTTGTCTAACTATGGAGAGCGACCAGTTGAGTGCAATGGATGGTCTGGTGAAGTGTTGTGAAATCCATAGTATTTGATTGGTAACTGAGTTTAAGTAGGGAGAGTAATTTTGAAAGTGTCCCCTGATATTCAGTAAGAATGGTTTGAGTTGACTGGGTAACCAGATAAATGGATGTTTGGTATTGGTGCAAGGGCAATGGCAGGGGCTTTGGTAAGGTTGGAAGTTTTCATTTTCCCTTTTGCAATATATTCTGCTTTAACCTGAGCTTTGATTTCCTTTCTCATTTGATGAGCAAAGGATTCATTGTCAGAAAGCATGGGGGTGTGTCCTTTATTATTTGTTGACATCCTGATAGGGGAGGGTGGAGGTGAGTTGGTTGAAGGTGGTTTAATGCTTTTGATTGTGTGGTTAGAGTATGGTGAGATGGGTCTGGCAGTTAATGGCTTGTCAAGTTTGATGTTGATTGGAGATAAGAATAAGGTAAAGAAGAAAGTAATAATTCCTAATTGGTAGTTTACTGTAGTATTTAATTTATGGTAGTAAGTGATGTAGTTACTTTATGGTAGTAAAATGTAATTTTGATGAGCAATTTGAAATTGTCAGAAATGGATTTCTGAATTTAATGACTTTGCATTTAAATAATATTCAAAGTTGAATTGCTTAAAATTACTACTATGTACATGATTTTATATATTAATGAATATGTAGATGTTATTATGAGTAGAGGTAAGTAACTATTGAGTAAGTAGTGAGTACTGTTTATTAAAGTAATATCCAGGATTGTGAGAATTGTGGAGATGAATTATTTTATACAGGAGTACAATGATTATTACAGGATATCCCCATCAGGGATATCTTACTTGCTGCATAGTGGTAAGGAAAATATTTGCAAAAAAATATTTGAGAAAAATAAGTTTAAGAAAAATATCTTGCAGCCATGGGAATTTTTTTTAAAAAAAAAATTTCTCAAAAATATTATTGTTTATTTTTTTCTGCTTTTTTACAATTTTTTTTTTGAATTTTTTTTTTCATGGCTGCAAAATATTTTCCTTACTCTTACTCTTCTCGCACTTATTTTTCTTGCACTTACTTTTTGTCAGCCAGGCTATACCAGGAGCCCAGTAAATTTTATCTCAATTTACTGTAACTAAAAGTGTCAGCCAGGCTATCTCAGTAGTCCAGTAATTTATACAATAAATTACTGTAATCATATAGAGGAATAACTTTATGTAATTACAAAAAGTTATTTAAATAAAATTATAAATATTTTGTGAATAAATAAAATAAATATTATACTTAATTTTATTATTAAATAAATTGTATTACATAAACAAATATAATATTCTATAATATCATGGCTTAATTTGTATGTATAAATAAATTATTCAAAATTATATTATAAGTGTAAATTTAACTTACACTGTAATTACAATTTTAATAATAACATTTATATAAACTAAATACAACTTATCATATAATAATATCCATCAATATTTGGAGCTTCTGTGACCCTTCATTGTGTCACTAATATTACTAAATTAATTTAATATGATTAAATTTAATTTCTCATGTTAAAAAAAAGTTCCTGTATTAATTTAATTAGTTGTTCAATTAATTTAATAGTTAATTTACTTGAAATAGTTAAATTACCATTGCTTATACTGAGTGAAGATTATTTAAAAGCGTAAAAATAATTCCTTTTATTTTAATTATACTTTTTTAGCTATTTGTATTCCCTCTTTAGAATTCTTTCTCATAGCTCTTATTTTCCATACTCACGTAGTTATTTGTTATATTAATTTTATTCTTTTTTAGAAATATCTGATGGAAACAAATATTTGCTTAATCACAGATTTATTTTAATTGTTTTTAATTAAATTTTTCAATTATTTCTTTCACTTTATTTTACTTTTTTGTAATTACATTTGGAACGCTCTAGAGGGTCCTCTTGCCTATAAAAGGGCTTTAGAAACCTCTCTGGTAGATCATCACTTATTATACACTCTCTTAAATATATTTTAAATATACTACGGTTATTTACTATTTTTATTAGTATTACATTTCTAATTAAAATACTATATAAATATTTAAAGGTTGCTTTAAGTTTAATAATATTATCATTTACTTTTGCCCATTGAAAATTTACTATTAATTTTAATATATTATAATTTAAATAAATTTTTACAACTTTGTCAATTCTCAAAAAAATCTCATCCTCTTATTTTCCTAAACTACAAATATTTTATTTTTATTACACATTATTATATTTTATTATAGTTTCCCTTCCTCCTATCCATTTTCCCTCTTCTTTACTCCATCCTTCTAGACGTCCGGCTGATAAAAAGAGGGTGTAAAAATTTGCTTATTACGTATATAAATTAATCTTATATTGCATAATGAAATGATATAATTATTTTATTAAATATATATAAATATTATATTAACTTTATTATTATATAAGTTATTTATACATTTAAATTAAGCATGATATATATTCTATAAATTATGGCGCATTTTTTATGTATTTAATATATACAAATTTATAATTAATTAATTATAAACATATATTATAACTATAAGTGTAAAATTGACTTAAAATGTAATTAGATTAATTAATTAAATTTATATATTAAATAAAACTTTTTCATACATTATTAAACAATAATATTGGGCGCTTTTTTGATCCTCAATTGTGTCAGTAAAATTTTTAAATAAATTATAACACTTATTTAATAATATGGTATTAAAATTCTCACTTTAAATTAGAAATATCATTAAATTAATTATATGTTTCATTTAAACTAATTATTGAATTAATTACATAGTTAAAACAATTAATTAAAGTTTCTTTATACTGGATTAAATTGATTACATGGATTTTGGCGTGAAATAAATTCTAATTGTTTTAATTAAACCCTTTACATCCTACTTTAATGTCTGTTTTGGATTCTTTTTCTCACATTTCTTATGTTTCAGGCTTACTTAGTTACTCACTATTTTAATTAACTGGTTTGGGAAATTATGGTGGGAAAACTAGTTACTTATTCATGGGTTTAGTTAATTGTTTCATGTTTTTCTCTTAATATCTATGTTTCATTTCTATTCTTTTAGATTCTTGTTTTAACATATTACTATTTTGTATATACTGATTTGTGGCACTTCAGAGGTCCCCTGGTCTATAAAAGGGCCTTGGGTAATCCCCTTTAGCCCATCACTTAGGATACACTCAACTCAATACAATTTTTATTATCTTACTTCATGAAAGAACCTTATATGTATGAAAAGAAGCAGTCGTTAATAAAACTGTTCTGCCCTTAAGAATGTTCTTTGCCGTTAGTTACCTAAATAATATAAATAAATGATATTGAGCGAGACAGAAAAGACCACTATCAAGTAATAGCTAAATACAAAGTTCAACCTTATATGTATGAAAAGAAGAAGTCGTTAATAAAACTGTTCTGCCCTTAAGAATGGTCTTTGCCGTTAGTTACCTAAATACAATGGGTATAAGAATTAAACAAAGATTAATAAATAAATAGAAATAGAAAATCAGTTAAACCTGACCTAAATAATATAAATAAATGATATTGAGCGAGACAGAAAAGACGGGCAAAAAGGAATAAAGAAAGCCCACTATATAAGTAAATGTCACGCTCAATATGGATTGATAGGATTGAATAGCAAATAAAAGAATGCCATAGAATGGCACATGTATATATCTACATGTGTAAAGTAATATCTATATATATAAAAATAGAAAAATAAAAAATTTAGAATAACAATCAACAATTACTTGTTCTTACACCCCTCCTTGCTATCAATCATATCTGCCAACCAATTTTCTTCACAAAAATACTGAACTTTTCCTTACTAAGAGCCTTGGTGAAGATATCTGCAATCATGTCAGTTGTAGGAACGTATTGCAAATCAATTTTTCCATTTGATAACTGTTCTCTTATCCAATGAAACTGTATTTCTACGTGTTTAGTCCTGGCATGAAACATAGAATTCTTGCACCAAGAAATACAACCTTGGTTATCAGAAAAGAGTTTAGATGAAGACTTGCAGTCAAAACCAAGATTGCTAAAAAGTGTTTGCATCCATATAGCCTCTTGTGCTGCATCAACTGTTGCTTTTGATTCAGCTTCTGTTGTACTTAGAGCAACTGTAGGTTGTTTCTTACATCGCCAACTAATTGCAGTGCCATTGATGATAAAGACATAAACAGTTGTTGAGCGTCTTGTAACTTGACATCCAGCCCAGTCGGCATCGGCATATCCTGTTGGCAAGGAATAACTATAATGTCCCTCATTGATAAAGGATAAATTAGAATGAAAAGAGAGAGATAACTCTATTGTTCCTTTAAGATAACGAAGTACTCTCTTGAAGGCTAGCCAATGTTTAATGCCGGGAGAGTTTAAATGTTGAGCTAATTGACTGTTGATGAAAGCAATATCAGGTCGAGTTGCTTGAGTGATGTAGTTGAGTCTCCCCACTTCTCTGAGATAGTTTATATTGAGTCGAGAAAATTCTTTGATCTCATCTTCAGTAGCTGGTGATAACTGTGTGTTCATTTGCATAGGTGTGTTTGTCGATTTACAATCTAACATATCGTATGATGAGAGCTAATCCCTGATTTCTTGATCTTCACACAATGATAAAGTGCCTGCTGACCAATCTCTCATCACTCTCATGCCTAATAGGGGGTATCAATGTTGACCGATCCGCAATTAAATTAATTGCGGAAAATAATCTGCATACCCCAATTATCTTCCGCAATTATTTTTGCTAATAATTGGGTTATTAGACACTTTACGTGTCAATGTTCACCTCTTATTTGACATTTTTATCCTCAATATTTGATAACCACATCTTGGACAACTTTCTGGATATCTCAGCCTTCTACCTTGCTGCGCACTTCCATTCCCATCCCATCCTGTTCATTCTATCTGCTCAGAATTTCTCCCCATTTCATCTATTTGATTCTTCTCCTTTTCATCTTGCTATCTCATCTGCTTGTTTAAGCTCCTTTTCATCTTCATTTATAATAACATGCCTTGTCATCCTAGATCTTCTCAAAGGCAGCCACCCCCAGTTGTTCTTCAATTCCCACTACTTCCTCTTTCCCCCGCTCAGCTGAGAAATCAAAGACCATTCAATTAAAAAAAGATGAACATCTCATTCTTATCAACTGGCTGAAAGCCAATTCTAACTATGATTCTTGTTTTGATACTGAGTATGCCACTAAAGTAGGACGGCCCCCCACATCAAAAGTTAATGGCTATCTTCTAATGGCAAATGAATTACGCAATAAGACCAAGGGAAGGATTGATCTTTTGCCTAAACAGATGTCTGAACGCTTCAAGCATTACCGAGAAAAATACAAGAAGGCAAAGGCTCTTTCATCTTCCACTGGTTTTGGGATTACCGACAATGATATAACTATAAAATCCATAGACAATAAACTTGATTCTTTATGTCCTTACTTTAAAGAGATGGATGCAATTTTTGGAGAGCGAGCTGATGTTAATCCTGTGAACATGTTGGATGGAGAAGATCCTATCTCTGAACATGATGTCGAAGCAAATCTTTTCCCATCCTCTACCTCCACTCAAGCCTCCCCTCATTTGAATGAGACATATCTAGATAGCTTTTCTGTAGATCCTATAGGTGATTTAACCCAACCAAATCTAACTCAGGTCTGTTTCTTTATTCTTTTATCTTATCAATTCTATTTTTTATTTACTTATCTTTTTCTTATTTCTTAAAAGGCTGATGAACAAACCCAGGATCTTCAATCAACTGAGTCTGAAGCTTGAGACAATGATGAGGAGGAAAATGCTACGTTGAACAAAAAGAGAAGGGCTTCAAGTAGTCTGAATTTCCTCTCCCAAAGAAGACAAAAAAGTGATACTTCATCACAAACACCTTTTTCTTCGATGGAACAGTTTTTAGAGAAACGTGATGCTGGTAAGTGATATCATACCTCTTATTACTTTACTCTGCTTTTCTTCTACTTTATGTTAATTTTTATTCTCACTCTAGAACAAGTGGAAATTGCTTAAGAGACTCTAAGCTTTGAAAAGAAGAAATACAAGCTCTCTTTAAGGAGGGATGACAGAGTACAAGATTTGGAAGAGAGGAAGTACGAGCTCTTCTTACAGAAGGATGATTGGGTCCAAGATTTGGAGGAGAAGAAGTTTGAGTTAACTCTTAGTATTGAAAAATCCAAAAAAGAGGAAAAAACACTTGAGCATCAAAACTTAATGGAACAGATGAAGTATAAGCATGATCTTCAAGAAAGTTTTAAAAAGAAAGATTTCTTGATCGAATGCATTAAAGCAAAAAAATCTGTTGAAGAAATAGAACAATTAATGAAATTTTTTGTTGACTAGTTTCTTTTATTTCTTTCACACTTCATGTGTTCATATTTATTTGTACATAAATTTTACAATTATTTTCTGTATTTCTTGAAATATCGTATTTTAATGTTAAATATTCTTTTTTTAAATAAAATTTTCAAGTCTCCTTTGAAAATTTGCCAAACCCCCCCCCCTGCATTTTTTTGAAGTAAGGGGTGGGTATCACCAAAATTCTTTCATCAAAATTTTTTCAAGTCAAAAATTTTACATGTTACATTTGAAAATTTGGCAATACCCCCCCTACATTTTATTGAAGCAAGGGGTGGGTATCACCAAAATTTTTCTAAGTCATCAATTTCACATGTCAGATTTTAAAATTTGGCAATACCCCCCCCCCTGCATTTTATTGAAGTAAGGGGTGGAAGTCATCTAAATTTAATATAATTACATAAATTATTAAATAAATATCTAATATATTTCAATTTCCCTAGTTTAAAGTAATGACAATTCCTCAAGCCAAAATGCAGACCAAGTCGAGAAACAAAAGTTTGGGACTTTCCACAGGTATAGGCAAGAGGAACCCCATGAAACAAATAAATGTTATCATGATTACCTGTTATACAACACAAGGTCGTGGGCCCATTACTTTAGTTGAGGAAATTGATACATAAAAAATATTTACTAAAAATTTATGAAAAAATATAAAATTTTCGATGACAACTCTAATCCCCATACTTTTTGGATCTAAATAAAGTTTTTTTAAATCGATTAACTTTACCTTCTTTCTTTACCTTATTGATTCTATGAATAAACTTATGACTGATTTGAAATGAGCAACCAAAATGTGTTAAATCTTGACAGGATTCCAAACCAGGAGGAGCTTTGGTCGTTTGATGATTATCCTTAGAAGAATTCCAAATAGTTTTGATGATACCATTTCCCAAACCAAAATCAATGATGCACCGGTGGTCTGTAAAATATAAACCATGTCCTTTGATTTTAGCTGGAGATGGTATTGGTTGCCCAGTAATCGGTTTGATATATGAGAATATACCAAAAGTAAGAAAATTGGCATCATTCCTATCGATATGAATCCTATTGTGGAATCCAGAATGAGTGATAATAACATTAGAGAATAAAAGATATTTGTGGCTGATATCTTCCCATTCGGAGTCACACCAATTTGGTATTCCAACTTTGGTTGCAAGTTCATCATTTTCTTCAAATGCTTTATTACAGAGCTTTTTGAGTCGAAAAGCAAGAAAAGAGTTAAAGGAAGGTAGAGTGTTACATAAGCGAAAATCTTCATCTTTTTGAGCTTTAGTGATATTCTTGAGCAACAAATACATGCCTAGATAATCATCATATAATAGTTTCAGAATCCTTATCCTCTAAATATGCAATATAAAAATGTGAAATAAGACAAGTGAAATTTGGAAAAAAGGCTCAACTTCAAAGGTCAAAATCTCAGCAACCACTGAACCTAATTCAAACCTGTTTGAGGGAAATGAAAGATATGCTTTAGTAGAATCTTCAGTTAAAGGACATGTGATTTAAATAAACCTAACCCTAATCTGTTACATAAAAAAATGAAATAAAAATTTAAATTGGGAAAATAAAGGCTCAACTTTAACAGTCAATATCTCAGCAACCACTGAATAAAATTCAAATCTGTTTGTAGGAAATGAAAGGTAGCCTTCAGGAGAATCTTCAGCAAAAAGAACATTATATTTGAATAAACCTAACCCTAATTCCGAGTGTGATTTTCAAAATTTTTCAAAAACTTGAAAAGTGGTAATGAAGATGAGATTAAAAGGAGTTTTATAAGTTCACTGTTATCCAGATAAGAGTCATACATATATTTAAGTATGAAGTTTTCATAAAAGGAATGAGATATAATATAGGCATGAAAAAAAGGAGATGAAACTTACCTTGATTGAAAAGTAGGAAAAATAGAGTGAGAAAGATTGATGTTGGAATTGTGGGGAAATTGAATATGGAGTAAGTGAAATGCATAAAGAATGTGCAATGTATGTGTTTCAATGAAATGGAGCCAAAAAAAAGTGAAATAAGGGAAAGGGGGGATAATGACCATGCCAAGGAGGGATGAAGAGTAGGGTGATGGAGCTAAAAAAGAAAGTAAAGAGGGAGAGAAAAAAAAAGGTTAATTATACCATTGAAATCCAAAATAACCACTTACAAAAAAAATTTAGATAAAAAAAATAAAATAAACAGAAAAAAACAAAAAAAATTATAATTAGTAATCAAAAAATCAAAAAAAAAGAATAAAATGACTTACCTGGAGAGTTGAGATGACAAAATGAATGAAACCAAATTGTTTGAGGGATGTTGGAGGAGAATAGGAAAAGGATATGAGGGATGAATGAAAAAAAAAATCACTGACAAAATATGCGATTTCAGAAAATATGTGATTTCATGTTGAGCTGGTGAAAGAAAACCAATGAGCCATCCAAAAAAAGATCTTCACCATAAATTCCAAAAAAATTGAATATGCAACAAACCAAAATACCAAACCAAGTGAATGAAGTACACAAAGAGGACATTTGGAGAGTAAAAGAAAAAAATTTAAAAGGGTGGTGAAGAGAAATGATGGAGAGTAATAGGCATAATGATAGAGCGTATGCCGGTTGAATGAATGTTTTGTGATTAAAGGGAGGAACAAGCCGGTGCTGGTTCAGGATCCTCTTCTTCAAAAAGATCATTCCACTCATCCTTTAAATCAGTTAGGATATTGTGGAGTATAATGCAATTCATGATCCAATGATTTGCAGTTTTGATCTCCAATTTTTTTTGAAATTGGATTCTGAGCTCCCGAAGACTAGAAAATTGTCCCTTTAAAATACCTATAGCATGATAAATTTGTACTCTTGATTGTGCAAGGTGATAATTAAAGGCAGTTTTGGGGTCATTTTCTGAAGTTGCACCACGGAAAGCAGGTATAATGTACTTTCCACTTGCATATGCTGAGTCTGCAAGGAGGTACTGAGATTTGTCAAAGTATGATTCAGGGGATTGAGATATCCTCATTCTTTGGAAGACTGAAGAGTCATGACATGATCCAGGGCAGCCACTGTGAAAAGCAATAAATTTTTTATTGACATCGCATACAAGTTGAACGGCAATAGAGTATCTAGAAAGAAGATAAAAAGTTAGATTGTGAAAGATGAGAACTTGGAGAAGATTTTGAAGAAACCTTTTTTTGCGATCAAAATAATGGTTGCCATCATGAGCAGGCTTTTGACTCAAAGGGATGGTTGTGCCATCAACAAAACCTATACAGCCAGGGAAACCTTCAGCTTGCATTACTTGAGAGGATTCAAGTTGCTTTTCTGGAGTTGGCCAAGCAAGAGTTTGAGACTTGAGGGAAAGGATAGCAATCATACAGCGCTTGGTGTATAATATCACGGTACCATATCCTATGTTAAAGAGATTATCCAAACGTCTTACGGCAGCACCATTTCCATTTGAGCCAAAGCGACATAGAGCAACAGCAAGTTGGATGGCAGGATTACGCTGTTTGTTATGAGAATTGTTATGGAAGATAGGATGATCGGAGATGAGTTGATAAAGTTTGAAGAAAGAATCGGGAGAAGTTCTAAAAAGTTGTGTGAAGTTTAAATGAGGAATGTTGAGAATGGAGGCCAGATCATATCAGGGATCATGATAAAGATTTGGCCCCCTGGTGATGATGTAACGCTTTTTGGAAAGAAAACACATATAAGCTAAAGCATCTTCCAAATCAGAGTCAGATTTATAGTAAAGAACTAAAAGAAAAGTAATAGCATTCATTGTTGAGTGAAGTAGCTTCCTAGTAGAGAGGTGTTTCATTGTTGCCGGTGGAAGGGTTATGTGATGAGGGAAGTGGGAATTCACCGCCAAATGTGCAGTTGGGGTGTGTAGATAGAAAAAAAACTTAAGTGTTTGCCACCAAAATTAAGTAGCATAGAGTGAGGAAATACTTAAGGATGGCATCAGCAATTATAAGTCATATGACTTTCTTAAAAATCCATCATGGATGAGATGAGTTTGGGATCAGGAATTAGGAATGGAAATTGGGGTATAAGAGGCGGGATAATGCATTATCGTGGATTTCTTATCCACTAGCCCTGGGGCTAGTGGATAAGAATCTTCTGCAATTGATAATGTCTGATCCCGGGAAAAAAAATTCCTGATCCCTAATTGCGGATCCCTGAACATTGATACCCCCTAATATAAATCTTGCATCACCTAAGTCTTCCATGTCAAATTTTGATCAGATGGCATCTTTGAACCAGGAAATGTTTTTGCCAAAAATTGATAAATCATCTTCATGTACATGGACATAGCATGGATGGGTTGAACTTTCATGAATGAAAAGACATGGGTCTGCTGCAGATGGATAAAAATTAAGTGAAGTGAAGAAATTGATTAATTCACTGTACCAACATCTTGAGGCTTGCTTAAGTCCATACAATGAGCGTTTCAACAAGAGAACTGGTTTCTTGAAATTGGACGGTTTTTCCATACCCAATGGAAAATTCATGAAAACTTCTTCATCAGGTTTGCCATAGAGAAATGCCCCCTTAACATCCATCTGAATGAAGTCCCAATTTTCACGAGTAGAAAGACTAATAAGCACTTGTAGTGTTGTAAGTCGTTCAGTTGGTGCAAATGTTTCGAAATAGTTTATTCCTGATTTTTGTGAACACCCCCTTGCACAGAGACAAGCTTTATATTTTTGAATATTACCATCAGCATCCCTCTTTATTTTGAAAACCCACACTGATCCTATTGAAGGAGTATCTGATGGTCGTTCAACAATTTCATAAACAGCTTTACTTTTGATCATGTTCAATTCTTGATTAATTGCATCAATCCATAAATCACCATCACTTCTGTTGATTGCCTCAAAATATGTGAGAGGATCTGATAGATAAATTTCAGGTATGTCATCATGCAATGAGTGACTCTTAATTAAATTTGTTGACATTAGATAATTTTTAATTTCGATTGCAGAGTTTAATTTTCATGGTACTCTAACACGACTTGTTTCAAGGATATTGTTGGTGTCTATGGATGAGCTGATGTCTTTTGATGCAGTATTGGACATCCATTGATAATCCCAAAATTTATTGATTGCTGGAGGATCATCGGAATTTAGCTCTTGGTCATTTTGTAAAATAGGTGAATCTGATGCCTCTGTACTACTGATGTTGGGAGCAATAAGATCAACATCTTCAACAAAAAGATTAGACAATTGATAATTGTCTGATAAGTCTTGAATTGGAAAGGATGATTCATCAAATATAACATTGTGTGAATAGATGATTGAACGATTATCAAGTCAAAGCAAACGGTATGAAATCATGTCTTCAGCATAACCAAGGAAACAACATTTAATTGAATTAGGCTGAAATTTTCCTCCCCTTTTTGACTTGTCAATTAATGCAAACGCAGTACAGCCAAAAATTTTCATATGATCAATCTTTGGATCTTGACCAAATCTCATGTTGTGAGGAGTTTCAAAATTGATTGATGCGGAAGGCAATCTATTCTCAATGTACACCACTGTGTTGACAGCTTCGCCCCAAAACTCTATAGGCATCTTAGCATGAAAAAGGATTGCTTTAGCCATCTCGGTTGTTGTCCTGTTACCACGTTCGGCAATTGGATTCTGCTGCGGAGTATAAGGTGAAGTAACTATCATTTTGAAACCATCTTTGGAACTTAAATCTTTAAAGTTTTTGTTGAAAAACTCGCTTCCTCCATCACAAACAAAATTGGCAATCTTACAATTAGAAATATTTTCAATTTAAGTTTTAAATTGCATGAAAACCTTGAAGGTATTGGATTTGTGGGTTAAAAGAAAAACAAATTGATATGAAGTATAAGAATCAGTTATCTTGAAATAGTAAGAAGCTCCTCCAAGAGAGGGCAGACTAATTTTTCTGCTAAGATCGCAATGTAAATATTCTAAAAATTGATTGCCTCTAGGTACAACACCAGAAAAAGGACTATGACTATGCTTTGAATTTACACACGGTTCACAGAAATCAAGAACACCAGAAAATTTTGCACCAATTTTAGATTGAAGTTTATCTAAATATTGTGTATTTGAATGGCCTAATCTGTAATGCCATAAATTTCGTGAGTTTGATGCAAGAAAAGATTTTAATGATGGAACATAACGCTGACCAAAATTTGCATTTAGGACTATGAGACCTTCTGAATCATCCCATTTCCCATCTAGAATAATTTTGTTGGATTTACTGATGGTCATATGACCGTGAGCATCAACTTGCTGATTACAACCATGAGAAATGAATGGTCCAATTCCTATTAGATTTTGACTGATATCGGGAACATGTAAACATTCGGTGAGAGTGATGACCTCTCTTGGTGTCACTAAGTTTACCGACCCTTTTCCAGTGCTATAAATCAATGTTCCATTACCAAGTCTAATCGGTCGGCGAAAATGACGGTAAGTTTTAAAATGTGATTGTTGTTTTAACATATGAACCGTCGCACCACTATCAAAAATGAGTTGCTTTGAAGAATGACTAGAGATATTGGCCTGAAACATTTTTGCTGGCCCACAGCTGATATTGGCTTGCACTTCATCATCACCTTTTGAAGAGTTTGTAGTGTTTCGATTCTTTCGTTTCTCTGGATTTAATTGAAAGCAGTCATCTTCAGAGTGTTTCGCTTTTGGATTATGTTTTCCATCACAACAATATTCCCACTTTGGCTTTTGATTAGATTTTGTCTTGTTTAATAAAGCAGAATGAGAGCTGGACGAGTTTTCCGACTCTATTTCAGAAGATAATTGTGCCAATCGAGAAAGAAGGTTGGCCACGGAAAGATGTGTTTGTGTAACTTCGCAAGCATGTAAGATCAATGCTTTATGAGTAGAATAACACTCTGTTAATTGTCTCAAAAGTCTGTGGGCTTCATTTTCGCTTTTGACTGAGACTCCTACTGAACCCAATTCATTGATACGAGTTTGAAGATCATTTACAAAGCCCATTAAATTACCTTCTTGACATTTCACGTCATGATAACGAGCGAAAATTGAGGCACGGTTCAAAGCATCGGCAGCGGCATATTGATTAGTTAACTTGGTCCATATTTGCCAAGGTTTTTCCATGTCATCATCAGTAACGAAAGCAGCAATATTTGCTGCATCAAGTTTTGAGATAAGAATGTTTGTGGCTTTATCAGCCCTCTTTTGGAATTCCAACTTGACGTTTTGCAGAGCATCTGACGGTGGCGGTGATTCAAGACCAAAAACCAAAATTTTGAGGTCCTGATAGGTGAGAAGGGCTCTCATCCTGATCCTCCATTCATGAAAGTTATTAACACTTAATACGGGGATGTTTTGCAGAGTATCGCCTGATGATTCAATGTTTGAGTCCATTGTAAATGGCGAATTAGGTTGGGAAGTTTCAAAACCAGAAGAAGAAGTGTCTGGAAGGTTCGAAGAAGCTGGAGATGGGAAAGTAAACGGATCGTCTGATTGCATTTACTTGGACACTGGGCCCATAACCTGAAAGAACCTTATATGTATGAAAAGAAGCAGTCGTTAATAACACTGTTCTGCCCTTAAGAATGGTCTTTGCCGTTAGTTACCTAAATACAATGGTTATAAGAATTAAACAAAGATTAATAAATAAATAGAAATAGAAAATCAGTTAAACCTGACCTAAATAATATAAATAAATGATATTGAGCGAGACAGAAAAGACGGGCAAAAAGGAATAAAGAAAGCCCACTATATAAGTAAATGTCACGCTCAATATGGATAGATAGGATTGAATAGCAAATAAAAGAACGCCATAGAATGGCACATGTATATATCTACATGTGTAAAGTAATATCTATATATATAAAAATAGAAAAATAAAAAATTTAGAATAACAATCAACAATTACTCGTTCTTACACTTTACACTCAACTAAATTTCATTTTATTATGTTTATTATATTTTTTTATTTAGCATTAGTAATCTAATTTAAAAAGTAAAAAAATAATCCAAGGTTGCCTTAAGTCTATCAATAATAACAAATGTCTGCCGCGCATTGAAAATAACTACTTATTAAATACTTATATTAGACTTTATTAAACCTCACTGTCGTATAAAGTCCCTAAAGTCTACTTGTTGCCTCTCCTTTAAAATAATTATACTATTTTATTATTTTATTTAATTCCCTTTTATATTACCTTTTCCCTCCTCTCCGTTTCCTCTTCTTTTTCCCTTTCTTCTAGACGACCGGCTGATACTTTTCCTACATTTATTTTTCTGACCTTATGCCCCTCCCTAAAATATCCCCAACTCGCGCTGGATATCCCCATCAGGGATATCTTACTTGGTGCGTAGTGTATGCAGATTTGGCTGTGGTAAGAGGTGTTATGGTGTTATCATACTATGTACTTAGCTAGTTTCACATCAGTATATAGTGTAGCCTCCGAGTACATCGGAGACCTTTCCCTGGTTCTGCAAGGCATCATTCTCTACAAGAGAGGATTGAACATTGCATAGAGAAGTTTTCTCATCAGAGAGGGCTGAACAATGCAGGCGTTTAATTAAGGGCAAAGGGAGGAAGAAACCCCCACCCACTTAACCATTACTTTCTCTGTTTATCGCACTGAGTTTCCCCTCTTTACCCCGCCCCACATGTACCTACTCCTAGTTTTATTTTACATGCCTTCATGCTCCTTGTTGAGTGAGATTGTAAGAAAAAAAGAAAAAGAAAAAAAAGGAGGAAGAAATAATTTATCTGAGAATTTGAAAGTTGATGCTAGAATTTTTCTGGGTCGTAGAAGAAATTAAAATGCAACCGATAAATTATTCATCCTCAGTTGCATCAAATCATCGTGCGGAAGAGGATGAGGTCATCCTCAATCTCCTTGCACGCCGCGTTAATTTATTCTTATTTTTTGAATTTCATTTCATGTCTCTTTCACATGTTTTATTCTCACCTTGGTAGTAAAATGGGGGGCTGTTATGTATATATACATATTATAGAATTCGCTACCACGTGATATGTGTATATAGGCTGTGGTTTACACGTCTGACAAACTCTGATTCTTCTCGGAGTTTGCCACTGACGTTTAACTACAGGTAAAGTAATAATAATTGGATGCTTCTCGAAGTTTTCCACTGACGCCAAACCACAGCTAATAGTCCAGCCGCTATATGTTAAATCCGAAGAAAGATACAGCCAAGTCACAAAAGCTTGCGGAATTTTGGACAAAAAAATTAAAGCTTCAATCACTACGCACTAAATAATATATCCGTGATGGGGATATCCAGCGCGAGTTGGGGATATTGTAGTGAGGGACATCAGGATAAAAAAATATGTGTAAGAAAAATATGTGCGAGAAAAATATGTGTAAGGAAAATATGCGCAAAAAAAAAATATGTGAGAAAAATAAGTGTAATAAAAATATCTTGCAACCATGGGAAATTTTATTTTTTATTTTTTATTTTCATATTTTTGTTTTTTATTTTATTTTCTGTTTTTTTACCTTTTTTTTGAAAAAAAAAAAAACTTCTCATGGTCGCAAATGATTTTCTAACACTTACTTTTCTTGCACTTATTTTTCTTGCACTTACTTTTCTTACATTTATTTTTCTGACCTTAAGTCCCTCACTAAAATATCGCCCACTCGCGCTGGATATCACCATCAGGTGTCAGAAAATTAAATTCCTGAGTCTTCATTTTTTTACTCCTTTGCTATGTCGAAATTGTTCTCAATAACTTACCTTTGTTTTACCTGAGTTTACACTACACTGTTCTTACAACCAAGTACCTTTATCACTATTGTCCTCGCACTAATACTAACTCATGCTCAACAAGCTGTTTGTTGAGCCGCGTGTGTTTGAACACACATTGTACTCATAAAGAAATTCCCTATGTCCTTTGTGCTCAAGCCTTGTACCTACTACTTCATTGTTATCGTCCTGGATTGAGAATGGAATCTTGTGTATTTAAGGAGGCTCACCAAGCCTATCACTACAGACCAAGTAAGATATCCCTGATGGGGATATCCGGCGCGAGTTGGGGATATTGTAGGGAGGGACATAAGATTAGAAAAATATGTGCAAGAAAAATATGTGTAAGGAAAATATGTGCCAAAAAATATGTGAGAAAAATAAGTGTAAGAAAAATATCTTGCAACCATGGAAAATTTTGTTTTTTAATTTTTTTTTTCCCCAAAAAATGATTTTTTATTTCATTTTTTATTTTTTTCTGTTTTTTTAATACTTTTTTTTTGAAAAAAAAAATCATGGTCGCAAATGATTTTTCTTACACTTACTTTTCTCGCACTCATTTTTCTTGCACTTACTTTTCTTACATTTATTTTTCTGACCTTATGTCTCTCCCTAAAATATCCATAACTCGCGCTGGATATTCCCATCAGGGATATCTTACTTGGTGCGTAGTGTATCCTCCTCACTGATCTCATCTCAATTCAGGTACGTTCATTATAGTTCTTATTTTTTACAATTCTCTATTCCTTCTTAATCATGTTACTTTTTATTATAGGTATTTTCCAATACTCATTTCATTTCTGATATAAAGCTAGCGCTTATATCTTTTCATTCCACTCAAGGTATTTTTCAATACTCATTTCATTTCTGATATAAAGCTAGCGCTTATATCTTTTCATTCCACTTAAGATATCTGATATCGAGGATATCTTGCTTCGTGCTTAGTGAATCACAAAAAAATTATTTTCCTATTCAAAAGGGGGTACCCCCAACCTATCCCCGACCCTTTTAAGTAGGCAAATCATTTTTTGGTGAAAACAAATTTGATTTTTTTTTCAAAAATTCCTCAAGCTTTTGTGACTTGGCTGTAAGACAATAAATCATTGTATGTAAAACATTGTCTTCCAAAAACTTCCAGAAAACTTAGATGTGACATCTTTCACCAACAACTAAATTTAAGTTTGGTCACTCTGCTGTTTCAATGTTTTAGATCCAGACTCTGGTCAAGTTTGACGAAATCCACCTTTTATTTTACATAAGTAGATCTCTTTTTTTTCGCTTATCTCCAGCTTTTGAAAAATATAAAGAGTTGAGAAACTTTAGGGAGTACATTTCAGCGAACTTATCTATGGCTAGCTATATTCCTTTTTTTAAAGCACATGAATCATGTATTTTTCCAGACCGTAGACTAGGGCTACTCTTTGCAGCATCTTTGATCCAATGCTCTTTGTTATATCCAAAAATTTCCAAGACCACGTTGGCAAGTAGTCTTCGCCTATTCATGGCACCATTATTGTGCTACTCTTGGTTTTCTGCATCTTTTTTGTACTGTTTAAAGCCTCTTCCTCTCAATGCCGATAAAAACTACCACATGTTTGCATATTTCTTCTTCTTTATGGTAAAATCTTTAGATTGGGGATGGACTGACAGTGAAAAGTTCCGAGCTCGAATAGTAAAAGTTAGCACTCAAGGGATAATCTGGGAAAATGATTTCACACTCAATGATGGTCATAAAAGCATCGAGAATATACTTATTCCAAATCATCCTATTTCTTGGGTCTTGACGAATTTCACTTCGTGAGCGCTTTAGGGACATGGAATATTTCAACATATGATTGTGTAAATTAAAATTGTTTTCTTACCCTTAGCTTTCGTGGAATTCAATTTTTCTGGGGTCCAAAACTATGCTCGGAAATTCCCACTCCTCTTGGATGGGTGAAAAGGATTTTTCGAGTCCATTGTGCTGCACTACTAGCATTGGTTTTTTTATTGGAGGTCCGCGAACATGGTGGTGCTCCCAAGTTCATTAGTTGGATAGGCGTTCCCCACTTCTTTGGTTATAAGATGTTTTCAGAAGGACTTTGCACATTTTTTACTGGTGTATTTATTGTCACCCTCTTGGACACCAATTTTAGCATACTTTCTTTGGTTTATAGAGGAATTTATCATTTGAGCATTTTACTGAAATTCCCAGCGGAATTCCAAAACTACTTCCATCCATTCGCTTACCCACCTCTCTTTAAGCCAATCTATCAAGCTACATCGGTAGCACAATTATGGGGAAGATCCTGGCACCAACTTTGGCGGCAAACTTTCCTAGTACTAGGGGGAAACCCAGCTTACTGGTTATTTAGAAGGTTAGGTGCAAGTCATCAAATAGGCTCGATTGCAAGGCTAGCTGGGGCGTTTGCAGCAAGCGGGATTCTTCATATGCTTTGTTTGTCTGGCTTCTTGTCTAATGCACTACCAAAATATTGAAGAATGTATTTATTAAATTAAAAATAAATTTTGTTCAGGTTTTACAGCTGTTGCATATCATTTGAAGAATTCATCAGTTAACAACGATTTTCCGACACATTCATACTCACCATTCAAAAGTGGATCATTTTGGTTTTTTACCATTCAGCCAATTGGAATTTTTCTTGATCCTTTCGTTGTTCCCTTAATTCCAAAGAAATTAGGAGGGGGGCGTCTCTGGGTAGTTTTATTCTTACTTTTAACGGCTCAAAAATTTCGTGAAGAAGTGCTTGACACCAATGTGATAATAGCCAGTATAAGACCTGTTTCACAATGGGAATGGTGGCATCCATTCTTACCTATTACATTAAGAGCTATGTTCTGACATGAGTCCAAAAATTTTCTAAATTACTGTGAATAATGTAAGTTTGTCCTGGCGCATTAATCAAATTAATAACAAGAGACCCAACAGATGATGTAAGGTACATCTTACTAATGCTACCATTTTAAATTCAGAAATTCTTTTAAATACTGATTTCTAGGAGTCTCTCTTGAATTTCCTTTCCCCCTCTCTTCTTGTATTTTTTTTTATTTTGAGACAAATATCAAATAATAAAAAACACTTCTCACAAAAAAATATTTTCCCCTAGAAAATATCTTGATATAAAAACAAACGGGCTATCTAAAACAACAAAGATATAAATTATACTGAAAAAATGATATACAAAATTATACTATTTAACAATAAGAAAAAAAATAGAGTTAGATTAGACACCTGCTTTACTTTTTGACCCATCATTTGAATATTCAGCATCAATTTGACTACAATTTGTCAAGAAATGAAGAATTAAAATAATAAAATAATTGGGAAATGGTTCTGAGATGAAAAAAAGGAGGCCTTAAAAAGACCACCTTTCTATTTTTAGTGTTTTCTCTTATAAAATTAGTAGTTTTTCTTGCTTGTGACACTGACCTCAACTGATGATATTGTTAGTGTCAGACTAGGTATCCCCAGGACTGAGTAATTTTATGCTTAAAATAAAATAACCTTAATTACATTAAGCTTAGAAGTAACAATAATGGTTATAATAAAAATATATATGGTTATTATGCTTATATATATATTTATTACACTATTAAATGACTTCCATAAGTTAAAATTGCTTATCCATAGCCCTATAATACTTATTAAGGTGCTAATGGAGTCATAATATAATTATCTTAAGGATATTAAGTAATTATAGACACACATAAGCTTATATGTATGCATAAACCTCATATTCAGTGAAATATGTTGTTATATTATGTATATATAGGTCTATAGGTGGGTTTCAACCTCTAAATAGACTATAGGCTTAATTTAGGTCATATGGACATATTAAATGGACTCACCATGCCTACACAAGCATATACACCTTTTTCAGGTGCATATATTTAGTTTAGACAACTTAATCTGCTTCCTCTGATGGATTTTCACAGATTTATGGGTTGGGATATGATTACTGGGCTAATATGGATGCTTAGGGAAATTATTAGGTGCTTTGAAAGTTGATTTGTTTCCTTTATATTCTTTGGGTTTCATTCTATACTCTTTGGATGAGTTATTTTACCCGTTTTTTTATGGTATCCACTTTTATCTGTTTTCTCTATTTATGGTATGGGTTTATAATATTATTGATTGTGATGGAGGGTCCTTACTGGAGGTCTAGGTGTTAAAATTTCTTGAAGTGGAAGCCATGGGGAGTTGATGGGCCCTCACAGTGCTGTAATTGCTGGGGAGATCAGTGACATCATCTGGATTGAAGGTCTGCGCACTCCAGTGGATTTTGTGTATATGTAAGGGAGGATTTGATGGGTTATTGGACATCACTTACTTACTGCTACTCAAAATAAAATTATAAAACAACTATTGTCATATAAAAATATACTTTAAAGCATTTATAAATTGATATTATTTTTATATTAGCTATAACTATATTTTATTAACTTATGTTACACCACTAGCACACACCAATCAAAATGTTGTGAATTAAAATTAAGCATAACTATTTTATTAGTCCTCAGCTGAGTTTTAATCACTAAATCATTTACAAATAAGTAGTAGCACCATTAATATTTAATATTAAATTAATAGAATACACTGACAGTTAGTGTCAGGTTTAATTCAAGCACATGGATGTGAATAGCTTGATTAGTCAGTTGTCTAGAAGATTCTAATGGCCCAGTATTAATAGAGCTATTCAAATCCAATTAAGTATTCAAATAAAATTCAATATATGAGGGGGTTTCCGCTCTAGCAAATCCATACTTACAAATCTGCACTTAAATTTGACCAAATCCACATTTATTTAAGTGCAGATTTCTGAAACACACTAGCCCCAACACTGGTGGATTTCAAAATTAAATAAGTCACTTATTTCACTCAAATATGGAATTTCTCAAAAAAAAGTGCTGATTTCACCATAAAATCCCATTTCACTGATTTTTCATCATCATCCCATTCATACACAGCACTCTGCAGCATAACACTTTATAACTTAAAACATCTTACATCATTTACATTTTTATACTGTATAAGAGTCATACCTTCCTTACTCTCAAATTGTTATAAGCTATATCAAGCAATGAATTTCATATCTTTTGATCTCCTTTTTGACTCTTATTGAGATTCTGATTCCAATCTTGGAGAATATTTTCTTTTTTCATTAAAAATGGCCAGTAAAAGTTACCTTCTTCATAGAAAGCCTCAAGTACACCATTCAAACCCTTCTTAACTTATCTGTTCCCAGTTTGAGACAGTTGTTCAGAGCTTCTCATGAATTTTCCTTAAATTGCTTGAACTTATTCAGCACCACCCCCTCTTTCAAAATAATTCTCAAAACCCACAGCATTATCATTCAATTGAATTAGCCAAAACACTATAGAATTAGAGTTCCAATGGTAACAGAGCTGCCTTAAAACAGTTGGAAAATGTCTTTGATTTAGGGTATGGTTCTGGTAACACTTATACAAAACAATGCATCAATACTATAAACTCCTTGGAATCTAAACTTTTCACCTGGTCAGCTAAAGGAAAGCAATTTGAATCTTCTCAGATTATCCAAGCAGAGGGCTTCCCAGGATGTATTGTTTTTGTTGATTGTACTTCTATTCCTTTGAGTCAGAAACCTGGCCAAGGTGGAAACAATTACTTTAACCATAAAAAGAGGAAGCTTAATTCTAATTCCATTCTTTATTTTTCTTTCATAATAACACAAGAAACTATATCTTCTCTATAGATATTCAATTTCTTTTCAGCTTATATGTGAAGCAAACAAAAAATTTATATCTTTCTTTGCATGCTATCCCGGTTCATGTCATGACTTCTATGTCTTTCAAAAAATGCAAATTTCAAAAGAACCTGAAATTTTTTTTTATGAAGATCAGTATCTTCTTGCAGATTATGCTTATGTTAATTGAAAGTAGGTACTTCCTAATTTTTGGGGAGAAGCATGTGGAAACAGTCAAAATTTCAAGTTCAACAATCATTTGGCAATGTCAAGAGTCTGTATTGAGAATTCTATTGGAATCTTGAAAGGTCATTTTTTAAGTTTAAGTGATTTAAGTAGTCCTATTAGAAATAATTCCAAAATGGAGGCAGTGATCAGCTGGATTCTGTGTTGCACTATACTTCATAACCTACTTGCTGACCTCAAGTATAAATGGTTACAGTTGTAGGAAGATGAATAAGTTGGAACACCTCCCACTATATCCAACACTTCTATATCTCAAAACACTATCATATGGGAAAAAATTCTTCCAATCACACTAGCACATTATGAGATCTAGCAATTTTTTCTTGAATTATTATGAATTGCAATTCATTTTTATCTACTAATAATCATTCTTCCCACTGGGATACACTACATCATTATGTTAATAATTCTACAACTTTTCTCAACTAAACCCTTTTAATTTTTTTCATAATCTTCAAATGATCATATTGCACATATTATTCCCTTGCTTTTGTAAATTTATTTTTGCATATTTAATTTTATTTTGAATTTTCAGTGAAAGTCTCTTTTTTACTGCCCCTTTTGTTTTTAGTCACCACCTCAACATGAAATTGCATATTTTCAGCTGTTGCATAATTTTTCAGTCATTATTTTTTTCATTCAACTGTTATTTTCTTTTTCCCTTCTCCTCAAACATTCCTCAAACATTTTGGTTTCATTTATTTTCTCATCTCATTTCTCCAGGTAAGTCATTTTATTCATTTTTTTGATTTTTTGGTTTCTAATTATATTTTTTTTTGTTTTTTTTCTATTTTCTGATTTCTGTTTTTTAAAGTAGTTCTTTTCTTGTTCTCAAAGTTAAATTAACTCTTTTTTTTGTTCTTTCTCTCCCTTTTTTCTCTTTTTTTACTCTCCATCATCCCCTCTTTATCCCTCCTTGGCCTGGTCATTATCCCACATTTCCCCCACTTTCCCTTCTCTTTGGCTTTCTTTACCCCCCTACACCTGCCTCAAAAAAGTTCTATAACCCCCTCAAACTTCCCTTGTTCCCCCCTTATCCCCCTCCTATTATTTTGTTAACAAAAAATTGATAACAATTGTTCATTAACTAATCAAATCATTAGCAATTCAATTAGTTAACAAATGATTGATGAAAATTGTTTTTTAACAAATGAGAAGCTGGGGAGGGGGGGTTTGGTGGGAGATATTAGGGGGACCTGGGTGTGAGGTTCAAGCAGGTCTAGGGGGGGTTTGAGGGGGGGGGTTAAGGGGGTTTGAGGAGGGGTTTTGGAGAGATTTGGGGGAGGGGTTTGAAGCAGGTGTAGGGAGGGGATTGATGGGGTTTTGGAGAGGGTTTGGGAGGTGTTTTGGGGGTGTTTTGGTGAGGATTTGGGGGGTTCAGATGGATTTTGGAGTGGGGTTTGGAGAATTTTTACAAGGGGAGAAAGAGTAATAATGAGGGAGTAATGAGTAAAATAACAGAAAATTTTTACAGGGACCGATGAGGGTGCTATTAAGAAATTTATAGAAAAGTTTTATTGACATTCAATTTTTTTTTATTTTGTTTTTTTGTGCAGAATTAACCAAAAAAACTTTTCAAATTGAAGTAAAATAATAATTATCCTTATTGATTATTTGCTGAAAATCTTTAAGGTCATATAATATAAATTGTTTGAGTTTTTAGTTATTCTTTAAAACAAATTTGTTGTTTTTTTGACCAGTAAACTTTTTTTTAGAAAAAACAATAACTGCTTCTTCTGATTCAAGCCTTACACCTCTATCTTCATATTTATCTTCTTTATTATATTCTTAAATTTCTACTTCATTTCAATCATCAAAAAAAATTCAGAAAAAATAAAATCTGTTTCTTCTGATTAAAGCCTTACATGTCTATCTTCATTATTATCTTATTTAATTTCCACTAAAATTCAATCTTCTTCAAAACCTTCAAAAATAAAAAATTATAATAGATCTTATCAAAATAGAATCATTATAAAAATATACTTGAATATTTTATTTGGCCATGTATCAAACATCAAGAATTATAAAACTAATGTCAATAAAAAATAAATATCCCAAGAATTCACATGAAGATATCAAATATCTAACCAAATTAGGAGCTGATGAAGTTAAAGCTGTAATAAGTAATACTGTTAAACCTCAATTTATTTACAAAAATTATTCATTTGATGGAGTTGAAGAAGAATCCTTTATTGAACTATCTGATCTCATTACAACAATATATTAAATGGCTTTGGTTCTCTTACCAATAAGGAATAAGAATTTGCTTGGTGGTATCATGATTGGTTTTAGATGGAGACCAAGATTTATTAAAGGTTATTCTCTTGGTAAGTATGATGATTTTTATTGTTTCATTCTTAATATATTTCACTCATTTTAATTCTATAGAAATCTATTCTTTTCTCAAAAATTTATCTAAAGTGGAAATAGATAAAAATTTTTTAAAATGTGACTCATTACCTTCCTTTAATTCTTTTCTTTCTCTTCAATGTAAATACTCTGTCATAAAGATTTTCAAAAAAATCACAAACTTGCAACCAGAGTTGGAATTCCAAATTGGTGTGACTTTGAATGGGAAGAAATTAGAAATGAGTATATATTGTTTTTGAATGTTATAATTAATCATTCTTTATTTCATAAAAAGTAAATACCAATTCAAATGATTCCAATTATCTTACTTTGGGGATCTTCTTTTATATCAATCCTATTACTGGACAACCTATTCCTTCACCTGCTAAAGTTAAAGGACATGGCTTATAACTCCCAGATCATAGTTTTATAATTGATTTTAGATTAGGAAATGGAATTATTGAATCAGTTTTGAACTCTTCTTACAATAATCACTAAACAAAAAAAGCTACTCCATGTTCAGAATCTTGTCATGACTTTACTCATTTTGGCTGCTCCTTCAAAATAAGTTGTAAGCTAATCCAAAGGATAAACAATTTAAAAAAATAAGGTAAAAGTAATAAATTAAATAAAACTTAAGATAGATCAAAAAAGGATAGGGATTAGTAAATTTATCAAATATTTTTTATTCTTTCATAAATTTTTAATAAATAAATCTGATATTTCAATTTACTAAACTAAAGTAATGAGCCAACAACATTGTCTTGTATAAACAGTAATCATGATAACATTAAAATGTTTCATGGGGTTCATCTTGCCTATACCTGTGGAAAGTCCCAAACTTAGTTTTTAGACTTGGTCCACATTTTGGCTTAAGGAATTTTCATTACTTTAAAACAAGTGAATTTAATTTATCTTATTTATTCATTTATTAAATTATAGAATTATATTTAATTTTTGTGATTTTCACCCCTTACTTCAATAAAATGCAGGGGAGGTTATTGCCAAATTTTAAAATCTGACATGTAAAATTTTTCAAACAGATATAGAATTTTGATGACTTAGCTCTATATAGAAATGCAAATTGGTGGTTATGTGATAAAATTATGTTGGAAATGAGGATATTCACACAGGTTTCAGTATTATTTTACCATCTGGAATTCCAAAAGAGCACAATTTTATATTCCAGTAAGGACAAATGGTGCTATTAGAATCTCATGATATAACTATTTTTTATAATATTAAAAGTAATTATTAAAGTCATTTCCCAAATTTTACCTAAATAAAAAATTAAACAATTATATAATTCAAGTAATTTTTTAATGTCCTCATAATATTGGCCATTTTTTATAAATTCTGTAATGAATTCTTTTTTTTAAACTTTCTTGTTTTTCCAATTCATGATTGGCCATTTCTGTCAGCCAGGCTTTCTCAGGAGCCCAGTAAAATGTATAATACTTTATTCGAGGGAATAAATTTATGTATTTTATGTATTTAAAATAATTTTTTATTGAATAATAAAATTATATAAACATTCTATTAAAAATAAGTAAAATAAGGATTATATAAATTTTATTATTAAATAAATTATTTATACACTTACATGAAACATAATATATATTATATTCTATAATTCATGGCGCATTTTTATGTATTTAATATTCATAAATTAGTAATTAATTAATGATGAACATATATTATAATTACAATTGAAAAATAGAATTATAATATTGGCTGGTCGTCTAGAAGAAAGAGAAGAAGAGGAGGCGGAAATAGAGGAAAAGGGTTACAAAAGGTAAAGAAGTAAAATAATAAAATAATTTAATTATTCTAAAAGAAAAGGCAACAAGTATTTGATGGGACTTGACACAGTAGTGAGGGCTATTAAATGATAATATATTTATTTAAATAAGAGTTATTTTCCAATGCGCGGAAAACACTTGCTATTATTAATAAAAATATTTCAACCTTTTTCTTTTAAATTTAGATTTATAATGCTAATAAAAAATAAAATAAACATATAATATTTAAAATTGTAGTTAAGTTGAGTGAATAATAAGTAGTGAGGCTACAGGGGGCTACCCAAGGCCTTTATATAGGCAAGGGGCCCTCTGAAGCGTCATAATAAAGTATATACAAAGAGTAATAAAAATATAATAACACTTTAATGATTCTGAGTAATTATAAGGGGAAATATGACACAATTAACTAAAACACATGAGTTAGAGCCTAAATATCCATTAATTTAATCCCAAACAGTTACCATAAAATTAGTGAGTAATTAAATAAGTTTGAGACACATAAAAATAATTAATTTAATTTAAAACATGTCTGATAATCTTTTAAATAATAACTAATTTAACTGAAACATGAAAAATAACTTATTTTAACATGTGAAAAATAATTTTATTAATTAATTTTGTATAAAAAATGAATAGTTAACTATTTTAATTAGTTTTATAAGTGTAATAATTAATTTAATTTAAAACAAATACTTATTATAACAAAATTACTAATTTTTAGATTAAAACATTAATAATATATATCAATAAGTTTTTTAACTTGTTTAATACTTTGATGAAAGAATTAGGAATCAAAAAAGCGCCCAATATTATTGTTTAATAACATATTTTAGGTTTTATTTAATATATAAATTTAATTACATTATAAGTTAATTTTATACTTATAATTATAATATATTTTTATAATTAATTAATTATTAATTTATATTTATTAAATACATAAAAATGTGCCATAACTTATAGAATATAACACTTATTATGCTTAATTTAAATTTATATATAATTTATATAATAATGAAATTAATATATTCCTTATTTTATATATATTTAATAAAATACTTATATCATTTCATTATGCAATATAATATTAATTTATATACATAATAATCATATTTCTACGCCCTCTTTTGGTTCCAGTAAATTGACATAACATTTACTGGGCTCCTGGTATAGCCTGGCTGACATATAATGTGATTAAAACTTAATTAATAAAATTTATATATTAAATAAAACTTCTCATATGTTATAATTGATAAATATTGGGCGTTTTTTGACCTTTAATTGTGTCAGAAAAGTTATTAAACAAGTTAAAACAGTTACTTAATAAAATATATTAAAATACTTATTTTGAATTAGTAATTCATTAAATTAATTACTTGTTTTCACTTAAATTAATTATTACTCAAATGAAACAGTTAAAAAAATTACTAATTTCTGTTTTGGGATTGAATTGATTACATAAATGTTTGCTTCAAAATGACATGATTGTATTGGTCCAATTAAAACCATTTTAAGACTCATTGTAATGGCTTTTTTGTATATATTACTCACATTTTCCCATTTTACAAATTTACATAGTTACTCAGTATTTTAATTAACTGGGTTGGAAATTTAGTATGGGAAAATTAGTTCTTATTTGAGGGTTTAATTATTTGTTACATATTTGTCTCTTAATTACCAGGTTTCAATTTTATTCTTTTATTTTCTTGTTTCATATTGTTATCAGTTTGTATATACAACTTGGTGATGCTTCAGAGGACCCCTTTCCTATTAAAAGGTCTTGGGTAATCCCCTTCAGCTCCATCACTTACATTACTATATCATATTTTAAAATACTATTATCTAGTTTATTGTTTTAGTGTGTCTGTCACCTTAACTATTAAATAAATATCTAAAGATTGCTTTAAGAGGTTTTAATTATTAGTAATTGATACTGAAGCAGAGAGAAATAAAATACTCACTATTATAATACCTTTTCCCACCATCAATAATTCTATCAAATCCTTTAAATCATTGTCACCTTTCCTTTAAATCCATTTCCTCTTTTCTCTTCCTTTATCTTCAAACCTTTACTTTTTTCTCCTTCTCCTTCCTCTTCTCCTTCACCTTCTTCTAGACAAACTTTCCAATAATTTCTCTTTGAAATTCATGGTCTTTTGTTTTCTCCAAGCGAAGGTGAGATATTTCCATCTCCTCTGCCTCAAATTTAGCCTTTTCAAAATTTGATTTAAGCAAAAAAAAATTTTCTTCCAAATTTAAAAATGGTTCATCTTTCATTAGAATATGATCAAATTTCATCTTCTCAAAGTCAAGAGCATTTTTTGCAATAGAGGATTTTTCTGAGAAAATTGAATAGAGAAAAATAAATATGTTATTGAAGAAGATATATAGTGACAATATCTTTCAGACTGGATATCCACAGGACTTAGTAAAAATTACTGAAAAATTATGTTAAATACATGGACTATACATGGGAAAAATAAATAAAGGTACACAAGTTGTATACATAAGTGAAAATTATGATAAAATACAATATATTCTATTATAAAACCTTATATACACACATATATCCACATTTTATAAGTCTTATGTACTTAATATTAAGTTTTAATATGGTAAGGTAATCTTAAGAGCCTTATAAGTAAGGCTACATAATTTTTAAGTAGACTTAAAGCTGTTTTTTCATTTTTTTACGTGAAAAACAAGAAATGCACTTTAAATCACTTAAAATTTGAATATATGTGCTATAAATTTAATAATATTTAAAATTTTCCTTGAAAGATCAATTTGTCTTAATTAGGAATATTTATTTTTCTACTCAAATGAATAAAAATAACACTTTTCAAATTTGGTGTTTTTATGCCAGAAATGGCTTCCGTGTAGTGGCCACATACTGCCTGAATTTTTCTAGTGAAAATAGCTTAATTTTTAGAAAAGTTAGCTTTTTCACACTATAATTACCCTGCATTCTACTCCCACTGTGGGGAAACAGGCTAAAATAGGCAGAAGGCACTTATTTAGTGTCCTAATTTAATTATAGTTGCATTGACCATATTATATGCACTAATTTCATTAATAACCTCAAGCTTGGTGTCTTTGCTTCAATACCACACTTAAATTTACCTAAATTAGTCAAGGATTCACTTGTGAAAGTGCCTGCCAAGGACTGCATGTTGTTACCCCACATCTCACACCCTTTTGGGGGGTTCTTAATGGTTTTTCAGTCAATATTAGTTATTTTTGAATGGGGATTTCACAGCGTTTGTTGTCATAATTATCCCCAGTATTTCTAATTTTAATCCACTTTAATATTGTGTAATATTTATTGTTATTATTTCTCTTTTTATTCATTTATTTTAAGGTATTACACACATACACTCTCTTTTTTGCTTATTCTTTATTTTTGATGGATTATCCTCACTACTACATGACTTTGGCAAGTTATATCATTCTAATTATGCTATTTTTCACTCTTTATGTTGTTGGATAGATGTATTAGCTATAATGAGGCTTGATTAGCCATGTATAGAGCTGGTAAATCAAGGGGTTCATTGGAGGAATTATTGGGTATAAAAGGAGGGGGTTTTTGGTCTTTTTTTATAAATTCTTTATCATTACAATCAAATATATAACCAATACAATTACAATACATATCAATAGTACTTATAAGGTCTTTTAATAGTATCTGAATTATTACATCTATTTTTCTACCAACTATAAGATTGTAACCCATATATAATTAGTGAGATTAAAATTACTGAAACCCTTATATTGAGTTATATTTTAATACTTATTAGATTTGTACTACAATATTCGTATAGGACCATTAAAATCCTCTATAAAACTGAATATTAAAGCTATTTCACGTTGTAGACAATCCTATAGTACTAGCTATAGGCCTTGACCAAGGGAGTTGGAGAAAAACCAGAGAGAAAATCCCCTTTCCCTTTAGAAAAATATAAGTGAGATTTACCTGCTACAGTAAATTGGTTCCTGTTGTTTAAAGCCCTTTTCCAATATACTTGACTGCCTGATCAGCCAAGAAAGTAGTCTCCAGAAAGACTACCAAACCAAATAACTGAAAGGTAGACCAATGTCCACACCAGAGAAAGCAATGATACTTGATGTAGGTTGCAAATCCACACCAGAGACAGCAATAATACTTGATATAGCTTACAAGACTACACCAGAGAAAACAGTTTCCAAAGTTGAGTTAAATGAAGAACTAACCTTGCAACAAAACACAGCCAATTGTGGCCTGAAAATAGTGAAAACTGAGTGAGGAACAAGGATATCACCTCCGGATGGTTGTATGATGATTAAGGTTGTCCCAAACTGTCTTATTCACTATATACACACAGACCACTATCTAAGAGCCCATGCACACCAACAAATTTGGTGTTTTTGAGCACCAAATTGCATAAAACCCCTGTAGAAATGCTTCCCAGCCTTCTAGCACCAAGGCGGGCTGTCCACCTGATGTCAGGAGGCCCGCCTGAGGTGCCAGGACCACCCTGAAGCCAGAAAACCTCCAAAAACCTCCAAAAACACTTAAAATACTTGGAAAAATAAACTACAACTACTAAAACCTTTAAAAAACATAATTAAGCTACAACAACATTGAGAAATGAAACTTAGAGAAAAATTAGCCTATTTTAATGGTACTACGCACTTAACCCTAAGACTTAAGGTTAGCCCGTAAAACACAAAAAACAAAATTAAACAGCAATCTTTTAAAGTGAAAAATGAGAAATAATCCGTTAAATACTTAGACTATGAAAAATGTCATCAAGACATAAAATATAGAGAACAACCGGGGCTATCCAATGGTAATACCCAAATCCCCACATTCTCAATATTTGTTGAATAATTCCAGAAAAACACCCAATTATTAAACAATGCCATTTAAGACATATCAAAACAACACCAAACAGACCAACAAAGTGCTCCGCAATTTTGGAAGACCACATTCTCCCTCCAATAGAGAACGTCAACATTCTCCTTCATCACAACCACCATGTTCAGCTTCCTCTCCAAATCTGCTACTGAGATGGCTCCTTGCCAATACTGCATTGAGAACAATCTCATCTGTACCATAACACCTCCAGCTCATCCCTACAGAACCTCCTGTGATGCCTGTCACTCTAGGAAGAAGACTTGTTTCAGACCTGGTCCATTGTCCTCTTCAACATCTTCTTCTCCTCCACAACCTGATACACCTTCCACCAGCACCAAAAGATCCAGACCCTCCATCCTGATCCCCAGACTGGTCAACAAGTTAGACCCTTCAAAAAAGAGTGCCAACCCTGCTAAAAACACTAGCTCTACCATCCCAGGTCCTTCTAATGGTAAGCCCAATACTTCTTTATACTGAAATTCAATCTGACAAATTTCCATTTCATTTCCATCCCAACAGTGATGATGACAATGTGGGAACCATTGAAGAACCCCCACCTAATCCATTGCTAACCATCAAAGAAGACTTACAACAACATTCTTCTCAACAGAAGCATCTCATCCTAGATTACTTCCAATCCACTCCTGCCAGGAACCCACAGGACCTTGAGAAAAGGAAGAACCTCATCCACCAGTTCAAAGCCAATGCTGAAAATTTTGTTACATCTCTTTATTCTTTTCTGTAATTACTTCTTGCCTGAAAATCTTGATTTAGAAATAAAAATAAATAAAAAACTCCTCATTTTAAAGTCTTGGGGGACTAATCCTCAGTTTTAAGTCTTGGGGGACTAACAGCCCTCATTTTATAGTCTTGGGGGACTCAAAACCTGAATCAAAAAGACAGAACCAGAGATCAAAACATCAAAGACCAAAGAAACAAACTAACATTCTGGGGTAACTGTTCTACAGAGCAGCCAGCTCATCAGTTACCCCCACACTTGCCTTAACAAAATTCAGAGACTCCCCCTTTTATGCCCTCTGCCAGAATCACACCAAATCCACATTATCAGTTTATAGTGCTGAAGGACTCCACTGACAACCATCCTCAGTTTATAGTCATGGGGGACTGCACCATTTCTCAATTTAAAGTCTTGATGGACTGCCAGTTTTCAGTTTAATTTCTTGACGGACTACCACATTTTGCATATAAGGGTGGAGCCACCTGCATGCACAGTGCTCCACAGCCAACCTGCTGAACTTCCACTCTTTCTTCATTATATACACATTGTAGACAATCCTATAGTACTAGCTATAGGCCTTGACTAAGGGAGTTGGAGAAAAACCAGAGAGAATACCCCCTGTCCCTTTAGAAAAACAAGTGAGATTTTCCTGTTGCAGCAAATTGGAGATCTGTTTGCTAGACCCTTTAAAAGTGAAGATAATAGTCCCAGACAGACTACCAGAAAGAGTTGAAATGAACAGTAATATATTCCAACAAAAAACAATCCAATGAGAAAGTGAGGAACAGGGAGGCAATGAGTAAAGAGATAAGATGATTCCCTAAAAATCTTCCCACACACACATCATACAGCCAGTGCACAGACCACCCTGACCAATTCCCCAGCCAAAATCCAGCTTTCCCAGCCTTTTTCATGCATAAAAGTGCATTTTAGAGCCTCCCCAGTGCCCAGGAAGCCAGGCCGCTTAGGGGTGGGAAGGCTGCTTGGGGGAGGGCGGGCTGCTTCTAGGCCCTAAAACACCCATACAACCCATAAAAACCCTAAAAAACCCTAAAAACCCATAACTTCACTAATAAACAAGATAAACACACATAAGACATACCAAAATGAAAATAAAATGAAGGACAATAAGCTGATACATAATAAGTGACACTAGCTTAAGCCTACATAAGCACCACTAAGTAATAAACATCCGATAAATACCAATAACAACACCATAACTACCCTATAAAGCAAGGTAACCACCCATAAGGGATACCAAAATGAAGAGAAAAGAAAGGACATTAAGCTGAGACATAATAAGTGACCCTAGCTTAAGCCTCCATAAACACTACTAAATATCACCTAAAGATGAAAAAAACCACTAATAACACCATAACCCCAATAACACCCTACATACCAAATACCTCCAAATATGCACTCCAAAGGCCTACCCAGGTTTGGATCACCACAACATCACTGACAAAATTTTCATTCATCTCCTTTCTCTTCATTATTTTTTCCTTCACAGATCATGGCTTAATCCCCAGACTTTTACCCATTGGACCTTCCCTGTTTCACTGCTCCAAAGGACTTTGCTTGTAAACAGTGCATCCACATGTGCAGACCTTGTACCTTCACTCTTCCTACTCCTCATGCCAAATTATACAACAGAGCCTGTGATTCTTGAAACTCTAAAAAGAAAAGATGTGACAGAGACCCCAACAATCCAGTACCTCCGCCTTCACCTTCACACAAATATATCTCCAGATCTCCTACCAGGTCACCAGAACTTGGACCTGCTTCTTCTTTATCTTCTGCTCCTTCCAGAAGATCACACTGTTCTATTCCCAAATCACTCCCTAATAGACCTGCTTTATCTTCTCAAGAATCTGCTTTTATCTCAGCAAATTTGGCCAAATCAGCTTCAAAATCAGCTCCCAGGCTGCTAGACCGCCTCCAGGAGGCCCTCCAGACGTTGGGTGGCCTGCCCGCCTTGCCAGAAAGCAAAAATCAGGCTCAAAACTCCCAAATTGAGCCAGATAACAGCCAAAATACACCATTAAACACCAACAACTCTACGCAACCACCTCCTAGTGCTCCCAGAGCAATGCATACACACTAAATTTCTTCCCCAGAAATCCCCAAAAATTCAAACAACTCTAGAAAACCTGCCAGAGGACCTTCTGAAAACACCAGAGCACGCAACGCCGCTTCCAAACAAAAATCTCCGGTTAATTTAAGAAGAACTAACTACACCTCATCTCTGGCCGCCAATTATTCCTCTGATTGTTCCCTATCTTCTAGATCTTCATCCAGAAAATCACAATCAGCTTCCAGGTCACCTTCTCCTGATCTATCCTTCAACAACCCTGGTTCTTCACCACCAGTGTCCAACCCAACTGGACCAAGCAATAATAATATCCACAACAACAAAAGCAGCCCTGATGCTCCAATTAGGCCACAGAAACGCCCTTCTTCTCCTTCATCTTCTCAACACCATTTAGAGAATGATCACAAGAATCCATACCTCTATCTGGTTGATCCTTCTTCAACACCTATTCAGCTTTCTTCAACAGCTCAAATCCAGGCTGCTTTCAAATTTGATGAACTTCCAATCTGTAAGTACCAAATTAATAAATCCAATTTCTTTAACAGAGAGCAATTACTGATCCATTTCTTCTGTGTAGTTGGAACCCCGCCTCCTGAAGCTAAAATTGGGATTGGCCAACCTCTAGAAACTACCTTAACGCTGGATTATGCCGTCATGAAACAACACCTAAGCATGATGTGTTCAAACATTCTTAAGGCCTTTGCCCTCCACGGTCCCTTGAATGAATTTGAAAAGAATCTGAGGAAAAGGTTTCTTGATGACCACTGGAAGATGTCTAGAATTACCAAGCACACCTTCCAACACTCGATCCCCGCATCTTCCACTTCTTCCCAAAATTTACCTTCCACTCCGGTACCTGACTATTACAATCCATATACTCTTTCCAGCTGCCTACACAACAAAGAACACAGTTCTTCTTCCAATCCTAAAAAAAAGCAAAAACTCGATCATAATCCGGACCCACCGCCGGAGGCTTATTCTTCCAGACATAAAAATAAAAAAAGAAAGAAATTAATAAGTCACTAAATGGAGAGAAAAATAATAATTAAAAGAAATATGTATATAAATAATATATTTTATTTTCATTTTTAATTTTTTAATTTAATTTTATTTTAAACTACTAACATACTAAAAAACTTGAAAATAAAAAACAAATTTAACCAAAAATATGAGAGTTGAAAAATTAAAATTAAATGAATAATAATAATAACATGAGACAAACAATAGTTACAAATGGTATACCCTAGCCAATTGATGAGCTGATCCCCTGATACCTTACCCACATCCAAGTGCAACTTGATGTGGATACACTCTTAAATAAATTAAATTAATTATAAATGAATTTAAATAAAAATGAAATAAATAGAAATTGAGAAAACAAAAAAGAAAAAGAAAGAAAATAGCATTACCCAGCCAATTGATAAGCCTTTCCCAACCAATGCTTGACCACATCCAGGTGACCCTGATGTGGTGACACCATACAATAAAATTTGTGATTTTTCCCTCCTTATATTTTAATAACTTGCATAAAAAAATTAAAAGAAAAAAAGAGAAAAACGAAAATAATCTAAAACTACTATCTAACACAACCATAGACACAAAAATTAAAGAAAAGAAGGAAAAAAAGAAAATCCAGCACCATAGAAAGTCCAGTTCAAGGAAATTATCACTGGGTGGGCTCCCTCCAATAATTAAAAAGGATGGGAGACCACCAATGATCCCCCACCAAACCAAATAGACAAAAGAAGCCTGTCCCAAGCCAGTAAGCCAGTTTGAAGTCATAGTGGACTTGAAACCTGAATAACAAAACCCAGAACTAGGATTCAACTAGGACAAACAAAATGTTTGAAACAGACATTATGGGGTAACTTTTCTACAGAGCAGCCAGCTCATCAGTTACCCTCACACTTGCCAAAATAAAATCTAGAAGCCCCCCCTGGGTACCTTCTAACAAAACACAAAATCCAACACATTAAACCAAAACCAATAAGTGTGAAGAGTCCGGCACTTGAAGACCAAGAGAATTTCCAGCTTAAAGTCATAGAGAACTAAAACCCATGAGTACCGCTAACAAAAAGTTTCCAAAATCAAAGATGCTCTGCATAAAACCCAAAATGCAAAATTAAAAGAAAGGTCAATAGTTTATCCTCATTGTGGAGTCGATCTTCTTCACTTCTAGTGCCTCTAGGGTAAAATCTCTTCACCTGATCAGCAGCCACTCTCTTCTTTAAGACTGCCTCATCTAACTCCTCCAAAACATAAGAACCTCCAGACACCTGAGATCTGACTCTGTAACGTCCATTCCATCTGTCAGAAAATATCTTTCCCCACTGACTCTCCAAACTTCTATTATACACCAAAACCTAACCACCAGGTTTCAAGGGATTCCTGAGTCTATGAGCTAACTTCTTGTCCCAGTATCTGACTGATTGATTTCTTATCTTCATCATTCTAGAGTATTCCTTCTCTTGAAATTCCTCTCTACATTCCAACTGTTTCATCCTGGCACAGAGCAAATCTTCTGTTGAGAGTATATCATCCCAATCAATTCCAAGATAAGAGACAGCTCCTAAATCCACCGGTAGAACAGCTTTCTGCCCAAAAATTAATTCATAAGGGGAATAGCCAGTTGTCCTTTTCACAGTGACCCTATCAGCAAATAACACCAAGGGTAAATAATGCCTCCATTTTTCAGCACTATCTCCACACATTTTCACCAAAGCATTTTTGATAACTTGATGGCCTCTTTCAACCATTCCTTTGTATTCAGGATAATAAGGTGTAGCCACTCTGACTTTAGAACCAATACTTGCCACAGCTTCTTTGAGTTCAGCTTTAAACTCTGGCCCACCATCAACAGTCACCAACTTCATCAACCCATACCTAAACACCCATTCTTTCTTCAAAAATTCTGCCACATTTTTGGCAGTCAAATTAACCAGAGGCACCACCTCAACCCAACCAGACAAATCATCCCTGGAAAAAATCAAGTATTTATACCTGCCCTCTTTGATATGGGCAGCATCCAAACTGACTCTTCCAATCACAGTTGTTTCACCAGTAGCACGGCCAACCTCTTTAGGTTTCAAGTGACTTCTTCTTTGAAATTCTTCACAAGATTGAACCCAACCCTGCACAGCCAACTTCACACCTGGCCACCAAAATCTATCTGCTACTCTTCTATAAGTCTTGCCAAAGCCTCTATGACCAAGGTCTTCATGAAAAGACTTCAAAACCAATTCTTGACCCTTCTTCTGAGTCACCACCACTTGACGATTTGGATGTCTCCTCCTCATCAACCTCCTTCCTGACACATAAAAGCCAGGACTCTTCTTCTTGATTGCCACCCAAGTATCATCATCACAAATATCTGGCCTCTCCAAGGTTAACAGATATTCAACCATAATAAAATACAATACAATCTGACCCCAGGTCTCATCTTCAAAATCCAACAAAAAAATATCCAAAGGTACAAACCTGTCATCAAAATATCCAGTTTACACATGAGCAACACAACTGGCCCATCCAGGACACCAATCCTTAAACTTCAGCACCTCCATTTTCTTCCACTGAATCTTAAGAGAATTCAGCTCACCAACAAGAACACCATTCTTCAATTTTGATCCATCCCAAACAACATCCCAATATTCATCAATAAAAACATCCTGATCACCAGAATCAAGATAAGAACCATCCAGTTTAACCTCTTGGTAGAGGGGAGAGCAGTCATCCAGTTTAGCCTCTTGGGGGAGGAGAGAAAAATCTTCAACACCCTTTGCGCTGGCCCTAACCACTGGATAATCTTCATAAAATTCTTCAGAATCAGAATCTGCATCTGTGGGTGGTCTTCTTGATAATCGATCTGGCATTGTAAAAGTCTTACCAGGTTTGTGCACCAGGTCAAAAGAAAAATGTTGAATAAATGCCACCCACCTAGTCATTGGAGCATTTGGAAGACTAGGTGTGTTGATCATTTGAACCAGAGATTTAGCATCTGCCTGCAGCTCAAAATGCTTCCCCCACAAAACAGTTTGTAGCTTCTTCAAAAAAATTTCCACACCACACAATTCCAACTTTGGCTGAGAATACCTAGATTCCACCTCATTAAAATCTACAGACTCATACCTTAATGGCCTGACCTTCCCAGCTTTATCTTCCTGAGACAAAACAGCACCAGCAGCAATATAACTTGAGTCCACCTCCAGATAAATTTTTCCAGCTTCCCTTCCATAATCCAACTTGTGAAGAATAATATCTTCACCTACCACCTTCTTCAATTTCTGAAAAGCCTCTTCACACTCTTCAGTCCATTCCCACTCCGCATCTTTCCTGGTGAACCTTCTCAAGGGTGAAGCCAACAAAGAAAAATCTTTAAAAAAAATTCTGACATACACAAAAACTCCCATAAATCCCCTAACTTCAGTAGTATTTTTGGGCCTTGGCCATGAATGAATTTTATTAACTTTCTTCTTTGCCATAATCCTTCCCTCCTTACATACTACATGACCCAAAATTTACAGAGCAGTAGCACAACAACAAAACTTTGACCCAGAAATGGTCAAACCAGCCTCTTCAATTCTATACAATACCCTCTCTAGAGTAATTGCATATTCCCAAACAAATCTCCTTATACCTGGGTTCTCCTTAAGCACCTCATTTCCATTATCAGTGGAGGGTCCTTTAATTCCACCATCATCAATAAAAATACCAGCATGAGTCGGAACCTCATCCTGATAAATCCAAGTCATTTGAGCTTGATATACTGCTACTGAATTAGTTGCTCCTTAAGGAAACCTAGTGTGCTGAAATCTTCCAAGAGTAGTCTCAAACGTTGTGAGTGGCCATGAATCAGTGTGAAGTTCCCTTTCATCATAACCACCCATAATATCTCCCAAACCATAACATACCCTTCCAGAAAAAGTTTCCACAAAGTCCTCTGCACTTGGCGGCATCCCCACATCCTTGATAGTGACTCTATTCAAGGCCCTAAGATCATGCACCACCCTCAACTTCGCATTCTGTTTCTTAACACAGAAATCCAGACTTGAGTAACTAGATTTTGATTGTTCATACCATCCTGTCCTGACTCTTTCCCTAACAATCTCCACAAAATCATCCCTAATAGTAGCTGGAATTGGAATTAGTTTGATTTGCCAAGGCTCATGACAAACCACAGGAATCAAGTAAGGTTCCCCATAAGAGTGTTTCCACACACCCCTTTCCTCTTCAACGAATGCCACCGCTTTCTCCCTGAGCACAATAACATGCAACAACAACTTCTTTTCCTCATCAGATAACCACCCATCATGACCAAAATTAAAAACTTTCAACATTTCCACAGTCACCCTAGCAATTTCCTCAAAATCAGGAGGATTTTTCACTAGAGGAGCACAGTACGGATCTCTTTATAACAAAGGCCTCTTCAAAGGAGGATTCAAACCCACAGACATAGGCTCATTGACAGGCCTAATCTTCTGTGCTACCTTCTTGTACTTTGCGGCTCCACCGTCAACTTGAGGGATATTCAGGACGTCTTCACCACCAGACTTGGAACAAAAACCAAGGTTTTCCCCATTGCTCACATGTGTGGCCCAGGTAATGTTTTTGAAAGGTGTAGAAAAAACCCTAGCTGTGCACAATTGGGAGGACTTACTTTTAGACCCCAATCTCACCACTCCACAGATTTTCCACAATTCCACATCTTCATCCTCACTTCTATCTTCTAGATATTCAAATCTTGATTCATCTTCTGATTCACATCTTCTACAATTATGCAGTTTATCCTCTTGCCAGAGGCCCAAAAATTGATCTTGAAGATATTCGTTCTTCAAAATTTTGTGCAGTTTAACCTCATGCTGGAGGACCAAAAATTGATCTTGATTATCTTCTTCTTTCAAAAATTCATGCAGTTTAACCTCATGCTGGAGGTCCAAAATTTGATCTTGATGATATTTACAAAAATAATTCTTTTCTTCTTTTTCAATTATCTTCAGATTTTTTTCATGCTTTTCCTCATTTATCTTGAAATTTATATCTTCTTTTCTTGAGTTTTCTTCCATCCTACAAAAATGACCAGGGGTTTCCCCAATGCTCACAGATGTTGCCGAGGTAATGTTTTTGAAAGGCGTAGAAGGAACCCTAGTGGTGCACAATTGGGAGGACTTACTTTTAGACCCCAATCTCACTGCTCCAAAACTTTTCCGCATATCTTTCAATAAAGATATATAACCAATCTTCATTTTTGGACTTGAATTAAAAATAATTGAAAATATTGAGAGAGAACAGATACTTGATAAAAAACATGAAGAATACTTGCAGAGAAGAGAAACATTAAAAAGAGAAAGTTGAAAATCCACTTGGTATATCTCCAAGGGAGCTGACCTACTACAACCTAGAATTTCCTCATCTTGGGGAGAGGTTGTAGCACTAGGGCAATCAGCCCTTATCACTCTAAAAAAGACAGACTCTCACTAGAGCCTGAGCCACACTCTAAAAATCCAGAGGCGGAACCCACTTCTTTCCTTCTCCTACAACATTCCATGCACTGGCACATTGAAGACAAGCCAGGCCTGGTCTTCAAACCGTAATCTCCAGGAGATGATAACCTCATGTGAAGCCTCCTCTCATATTCACCAGTAAACTCCAAAATGATTCCCATGTTAAACTGATAGTCATTTCTTGCCTGGAAATCCATCAAGAATGGTCCACCCAAAACAGCTTTTACATTACCTTTGGCAATGTAAAAATGAACCTTTCCGGAGGTTCCACCGACATCCAGCCTTACAAATTCAGCTGTCCCAATCAACTCAGTGACATGGCCACCAATCCCTCTTAAATTCCCACCAATTCCTGTCTTGATGGGGAGGCCCAGATGAGTAGCCTCAAACAAAGAAATTATGTTAATCTGAGAACCTGAATCAATCAATGCCCTAGACTCCCTGCCATTCAGAGTGACATTGAAATATCCCAGAGGAGCAGAAAAATGAGTTTACAACCCCTCACCAAACTTCTCAGCAGAATCACAAATGTATTCCACCTCCCCAGAAGAAACCCTTCTCCTGGTAAACAATTTTTTTTGTCTATCAGCCAACCCAGGACTGATAGCATACAATTACCCATAAGAAAGGGAAGCCTGACCCTGATTCATCCTTTCCAGAATAGAGTCCATAACATTGGCTTTACCAGAAACCACTGGCCTCTCATAGTGAGCCCTTGGCTTCACTACCTTGGTCCTAGGAATCTCCTGAGGATCAGAACCCCTAATAGATTTTCCATCAACAGGAATCAAACCAGATCCCCAATGAAGCCTAAGGGACATCTTCCTCTGGGTCAGGATCATCATCCATTGGCATTGGCTCACCATTCATGTCCAATGCACGAAAACTGGGGGGGGCCATATCAGCAATCCCCTTCTGCATCTTGTACAGCTCCTCCTTACTGTACTTCCTCCTAGCTGCACTCAGCTTAGGATCCACCTTTGAAGCCTTAGGTTTTGGTTGGGCCTGAGAACTGCTCTTAGGCCTTCCCACCTTTCAAGCTTCAACATCATAAACACCAGCCAAGCATTCACCACTTGACTGTCTTCCACAAGAATACAAATCCAACCCACCAAAGGAAGTAGAAAAAGAGACTTTATTAACCTCCTTCCCTTTTCCCTTGACATCTTCATCTGCCTTAGCAGAAAACTTCCCCTGATCAGGGATCTCCTCAAACCTTGGCCTGCTCTGATTGGGATCATTTCTTCTCCTGACCAAATTAACAGGAGCCTGCCCCTCACAGGGCTTCAAAAATGAACCATCAGGGAATTTGAACACCCTGCCTTCAAACTCCACCTTTCCTTCTGACACATCTCTGTTCAGAGCCCAACAATCATTGGACTTATTCCCCCTCCTGCTGCAATAAGGGCAGACCCGAGGGTCACCTCTACCAGCCCTCCTGTAAGAAACTCTAGGTTGAGAAGGGGCCCTATTGACCTTCTTAGCCTCCTGAACAAAAATATGTAGCTGTTTTGTCAGATCAGCCAAATGCTCCACCACTGGGTCCCTCTCCTGCTTGGGAACCTCCACCATATTTGTCAGCCTAGATATCCCTAGGACTGAGTACTTCTTATACTTAAAATAAGATAAACTTAATTAAATTAAGCTTATATCTTAAAAATAAGGTTAAAACAATAATATATATGATTATATTACATATATATATAATTATTACTCTATTATATAAATTATAGTATTTTAAATAGCTTATCCATACCTAATAATACTTATTTAGGTGTTAATGGATTCATAATATACTTATCTTAAGTGATATGAAGTAATTATTGACATACATAAGCTTATATGTATACATAAATCTCATATTCAGTGAAATATGCACTATATTATGTATATTTAGGTATATAAGTGGGTTTTAGCCCCTTAATAGCTATAACCTTTGTTTTTCTGCTTATTTTAGGTCATATGGAAGTATCCAGTGGACTCAAAACGCCTACAGAAGTATTAACATCTATTTCAGGCACATACACTCAGTCTGGACAACTTAATCTGCTTCCTTGGATGGATATTCACGGATTTATGGGTTGGGAGGTCATTGCTGGGTTAATATGGATGCTTGGGGATGTTATTGGGGGCTTGGACATTTCAATTGTTTCCTTTATATGCTTTGGGTTTCATTAAATCTCTTTTTGATTGTTTATTTTACCTGTTTCTTTATGGTATCCGCTTTTATCTGGATTTTCTATTTGTGGTATAGATCTGTGTTATCATTAATTGTGATGGAGGGTCCTTACTGAAGGTCTGGGTGTTGAATCTTCTTGAGGTGGAAGCAATGGAATGGTTATGGGCCCTCACAGTTCTGTAATTTCCAGGGATGGCAGTGACATCATCTGGATTGAAGGTCTGTGCACTCCAGGGGATTGGGGTATAAGTAAGGAGGGATTTTGACAGTTATTTATTATAAATTACTTACTAAAATTCAATAAAACACTTCAAAAAAATTATTAACATTTAGAAATATATTATAAAGCCTTTTATAAGTTGATATTATCATTATATAAGCTATAACTATATTCTATTTATCTATTTTCCACCACTAGCACGCATTTAAATCCAAGTATTGTGAGTTTTATTTGAGTATAACTATTTTGTTAGTCTCCCCCTGTGGTTTAATCACTAAATCATTTATCAATAAGTAGTAGGACCATAAATAAATACTATAATATAATACTTTTATACTAGAATATACTGACAATTGGGGGTCTTTCCTTAATTTTTAATTATTATTTAGTATAAGCCTTGGGACATGAATTTTACTTTAGTATAGCTCAAAATAACCAAATATTTGGGTCTTCTGCATATAAGTGGGTCATCATAACTTAGTTTTTGCGTAAAAGAACCCTTATAATAATTGTACTAATTTTTTATAATAAAAATTAGGTATTTACAGTAGTAACTGTACCCAATATAAACCCAATTTCACTTGGTATTTGGTCACCAATATAAAACCCAATTAAACTGGTATTTGGTTAAAGCTTGGTAAGCTATTTATTCACATTTATAAAGGTCTATTTAAAATTATTGTTTTATTTTTAACAGATTTTTTCAAATTTTTCTTATATTTTATTTAAATAAATAAAGATATAAATTCAGGGTAAGCTCCAGTGATTTTTTATTAGTAATAACATTGCTAATAACTTTTGTCTACTAATTCCATAGAGTTTTTACTTTCTGTAGACATGATTTATTGTCATTATTAACAATATGAGTGCTCCTCAGGAAAGTGTAAGTGACAAGCCTACTTATAATACCAGGTCTAAAGCTAACAAAAACATTGCTCCAGGACATAACCATGGAGGGTCAGCAATACCCCCAGGCAGAGAACATGAGCATAGAGGAAAAATACACCCTTTTAAAAAAGATAACTATAAAAAAGATGTCTCCTTCTCTTCAGGATCAACTATCCCACTTGGCCAAACAGGTTTTGAAGTTGGAAGAATCCAAGGCACTCATGTTCAAAGAGGTAGAGCAATTACAGAACAATTGCAAGGTAGGGTTTCAAAAAATGAATCAGACACTGGCAGAGCTGAAGGGAGGCCAGCCAAGTCAACCAAGTCAGCAACCCCCTATCCAAGGTGGGTCACATCACTCCCAGGAGAAAATCCTGGTAGACAAATGGAAGTGGAACTGGTTCCATCAACAATGTACCAGCCACAGCTGCAACAGGGATCCACCACCTCATCAGACTTCCTCAGTTCACCCTTACAAAGGAAAAAAGCGCCAAAAATCAGGACTGGCATCTATCCCATGGTAAGTAGATTACCCTCTCATATTGAACACAATACTGATAATTACAATGTAGGTAACATTATTGATGTCAAATCTGTGCAGAAAATAGAGGAGGACTTAAGAAATTTAGGTTTTAGAGTAGATAAACCTGACTTGTCTTTTGTCAATAACAATAGTAGTATTTATAATAAAGTTAATCCTCAGTTTCCCCCACTTACTAGTGAGATGAGAGGTTCACAAGACAGTGAGAGAATTGAGAAGGAAGACATGGAGTATTTTAACAATAATCCAACTGTCCATAGAATTGTTTCAGCATTGTGGAATAGAATGACTTATTGTGAGGAACATACAGTTAAGCTCACAAGTGATACAATTTTGTCCTTGACATTAAATATTTTTCAACTGGCAACACGTAGTAAAGAATTAGAGAATGAACATTTGTCTCTAACTCTTAAATATGATTCATTGAGTAGTAAATATAATGAACTTTCAAACAAATTCTGTGAGTTAGAAAAATTGTATGAAACACATTTATTGAAAACTGAATCAAGAACTAAGTTATCTTTTGCCCAGACAAATCAAAGTGTCTCTGAGTTGCTACAAAGATTAACTAAAGTTGAGATTGAAACTTCCAATCTACTAATGAACCAGGATAATCATAAGTATAATCAATATAATAATAATCATTTCATTGGCAAAAGTGAATCTCATTCCTTCCCTATACAACCACAGCTAAAAAAATCTGGCGGTAGTGTCAAATCTTAAAATGCTAGTCACAAATCTGTACAGGAGGAAATACAAGACCATTTATCAAGAGTGAATGAGTTGTTGAATTTACCTAAGATTATTGAAATAAAATCCAATCAGAAGAACTGGTCTAAGATAGATCAGTACCCAAATTATGATGGAGAAGCCAGTTCTGATTGGCAACATTTTATTCAAAGAATTGACAACTTGAAATTCTCATATAAGTTACCAGATGAAGAAATAACATCTAAATTAATTTCTTTATTTAAAGATGTTGCTTTATTATGGTTTGAAGCTGTCTTTAGTGAGGGTAAAGATTAATCTTGGGCTGAATGGAAACCACTAATTGAAAAACTATTTGGAGGTTCTAAATTCAGACTTACTCAGCAGAGACTTTATGAGAAAACTAGGTATAATCCATTGAATGGTGACAAACCTATGGTATTTTTAATGAATTTAAATAAAATATTAAAAGCCATTGAGCCTAATATGGATTTTAACTTATGGAAAGATAAGATAATATATAAATTACCTATATCTGTCAGAGACATTGTTTTAGCTAGAACAATTAATTTTACTGAATATTCTGACTTTATTAATATTTGAAATGAAAGATTACTAAACCATAAGTATGAAGCAAGGTATTCCACTTATAAACAAAATGTTGAACCTGTAAAAATTCAGAATCCAAAAACACTTCACAAGAAGCAGAAAAACCCTACTGCACCTGTAGTACCTAAAAAGTATGAAACAAATACTTGTTATAAGTGTAACAAACCTTGGGTTAAAGGTCACAAATGTGAGAAAAATATAAATATTGTTGAAAATCAATGTGAATCTGAAACTGAAACTGAAAAAAGTAAATAATCAAGTGATTATGACAGCAATATCTCATAGAGTGATGAAAATGAAGTCTGTATGTTGGAAGATGATTTGTCCATCTTTGAAAATCCAATATTAAATATGGACTCAAATGAATCTTTAATGAATTTTGAGGATGCTGAAATCATTAAATATATACAAGCTTATAACTTTAGAATGACACCTATCACAGTTCCAGCTATCATTTCTGGTGATAATGTTAATATAGTATTGGACACAGGAGCTTCTGGTTCTGTTGTTTCTACTAATACATTACAGAAAATTGATAGTGAATATAAGTCTAAGCTTGAACCACTTCAGAGTAAAAATTGGAGAGGTTTTGGATCAGTACTACATCCCATTGGTAGATACAAAGCTGCTGTTTTCTTTAAACACCAACATGGTTATGTAAGAATAGCTTGTGACTTTGTAGTAATGGATAATACTAACTGTAGTAACTGTTTTATCATTGCAAATGATATTCTGACTAAGTTTGATGTGAAATTAGACCCTGCTAATAACAATTTTACAATTGGCATGAATGGTAAAAGGAAATTTAAAATAAATTCTTTTAACACAGTCTTACACATTGAGTCAGTAACAAATATTCCGTGAAAAGGAAGAGAATCCAATGAGATAGAACTTCTGGAAACATAAATTTCAAAAGCATCATTTGGCACTCAGATAAGTAAAGCTGAGAAAAATAATATTTTGGACTTAATTAAAGCATTTCCAATGGCTTTTGCACATGGTACAAATGAACTTGGCCTTGTAAAAGATCATGAAATGAAGATTAGTTTAACCTGTGATATGGATAATATTCCTGCTAGTCTTAAAAAGAAACCATACCCTGCTTCACCAATAAAGAAGAAAGACATAGATGATAATATTATGATGTTATTAAAAATGAACATTCTTGAAAAGGTTGAAACTACACCAAAATATTGTGTAATATCACCAGTGCTACTTTCTTTTGAACAAGATAAAGCAAGACTGTGCGGTGATTATAGAGCATTAAATACATTTACAGTAGATGATATTTATCCTTTTCAAATGATTGCCTCTATACATGCTACCCTCAAAGGTGCTAAGTATATAATTTGCTTAGATGGAAATAAAGGGTACCATCAAATTCCTGTTGAAAAGAATTCACATAACTTTTTGTTGATAACAACACATATGGGAATCTATAAATATTTCAGAATGCCATTTGGACCAAAAAATGCTCCATCAGTATTTCAGAAGTTAATGGATATAACATTCCATAATGAAATGATTGAAGGATGGTTAATGGTATACATTGATGACATCATAGTGTTCTCTAAAACTTATGATGAACACTTAATCCATTTAAAGAAGGTATTTCAAAAAATGGATGAAATAAAAATGACCCTTGCATTGAAAAAATGTAAATTTGGGTTTGAATCTTTAAAAGTGCTTGGTCATATTGTATCTGGCTTACAAATATGTGTAGACCAAAATTAAGTGGCTGCAATAAAGAATATTGGCATTCCTCAAAATTTAAAGGATGTAAAATCTTTTCTTGGTATGTGTGGTTATTATAGACAATATATAAAAAACTACCAATTAATTGCTGCACCATTGGCCACACTGATAAAGAAATCAGAAGCTTTCATTTGGAATAATGAAAGACAACAGGCTTTTGATAAGTTGAAAGAATGTTTAATGACAGATCCTATCTTGGGATTACCAGATTTACAATTGCCTTTTGTCTTATATACAGATGCAAGTTTTATTGGTCTTGGTGCTGCTTTGCATCAAAAACAACTTATTGATGGAAAAATGTCAGAAGTAGTAATTTGCTATATTTCATGTACTCTAAGAAGTAGTGAGTTGAAATATGGTGCTACTCAACTTGAATGTTTGGCAGTAGTATGCGCTCTTGAGAAGCTACATTATTACCTTGAAGACCAAAAATTTGAGTTAATAACTGACTGTAGTGCAGTTAAGTCACTCTTAAACATGAAAACTCCTAATAGACACATGTATAGATGGCAATTAGCTGTACAAGAATACAGAGGACGGATGACTATTACACATAGAGCAGGAACCTTACACTTTAATGTAGATCTGTTATCTAGAGTACCTCTGCCTAATAATGATGATAATCCTGCTTATGTTCCTGAATCAGAGATTATTAACATTTATGGCATTTATATTGTAGATATTGAGGATGAATTTATGCAATCAATTCTTGATATGTATGCTTCAGATCCAGACTTGAGTAAACTCACTACAATATTAAATGATCCATCTAATCCTTCAATGAATGTTTTAATAAAAACATTACCAAATAAGTATAAAGAGGCATTAGAAAAAGGAAAATTTTCCATTGAGGATGGTTTTATATATTACAGAAAGAAAATAAGTAATGTAATTGTAATTCCCCCTTAAATGAAGGAGTAAATGTTAAGTATATGTCATGATGATATATTAGCAGGTCATTTTGAATACCATAAAACATTAACCAGAGTAAAAAACACAGCTTGGTGGATTAATATGTCTGAAGATGTTCAGATATATGTTGAGACATGTGATTCTTGTCAAAAATCTAAAAGATTAACAGAAAAAGAGCTGGTTTATTACAACAAATTGAGCAACCAAAAGCTCCATGGGAAATAATTAACATGGACTTTGTAACAGGTTTGCCAATAGCAGGGCATAAGAGTTATAACTCCTGCTGGGTAACTGTAGATAGATTTACAAAGATGTGTAAATTTATTCCTACCCACAAAGAGGTTTCTGCAAAGGACTTAGCTTTTCTATGGTGGACACAAATGTTAAATATAGCAGGTTTCCCAAAGCAATAGTTTCTGACAGAGATCCTAAATTTACTTCTGAGTTCTGGACATCACTTATGGATGTTTCGGGGTTTCAATTAAAACTTTCTACAGCACACCACCCACAAACTGATGGGCTAGCAGAAAGAATGATACAAACTTTAGAAGATATGATAAGAAAATATTGTGCTTTTTTTCTTAACTTCAAAGACAATGACAAATTCACGCATGATTGGGTAGCCCTTATCCCAGGTTTAGAACTCGCATACAATAGTACAGTACATTCTGTCACTGGCAAAAAGCCATTTGAGTTATGGTTCAGTTATGTACCTAATACCCCTGCTAAAACTCTTAATAAATTACCTAGATTGGATATCCATCCAGGTACTAAATCTTTTCTTCAGATGCAAGAATTATGCAGAAAACATGCTCAAGAATGTATAAATAAGGTGTTTGAGTATGAAAAGAAAAGATGGGATAAAGCCCATAAAGAACAAATGTTCAAAGAGGGTGATGAAGTCCTTATTTAAACACTACATTTCAATTTAAATGGTAATGTTAAATTGAAGGATCCATTCATTGGACCATTTTTAGTTAAAAAGATGGTTGGTAATAATGCTGTTGAGGTTATTCTATATGCACCCTATGATAGAAAACATCCAGTATTTCCTATTTCTCTTATAAAACCATACCATTCTAATGATACTGCTCTATTTCAAAGAAGATCAGGAAGGCATAAACAGCAACCTGAAGAAATAGTTGAAAAGGCAGAAATTGAAAAGATACTTAAAAAGAGACACCTTACAAAAAAAAAGGGAGTTGAGTATCTATTAAGATTTAAAAATAAATCAAGTGAATATGACCAGTGGATTCCAGAAAATGAAATCTCCGATCTTAAAAATCTCTTGAAAAAATTTAAATCAAAATAATACTGTTTATTCAGTATATGCATTATAGAAATTTAAAAAAAAAATTCCATTCACTCCTTAATTTTAATTAAAATGTCTTAACATTTTTTGTATTGTTTTTTTTGGGTGAGGGAGTGTCAGCCTAGATATCTCTAGGACTGAGTATTTTTTATACTTAAAATAAGATAACCTTAAGTAAATTAAGCTTATATCTTAAAAATAAGGTTAAAATAATAATATATATGATAATATTACATATATATATAATTATTACTCTATTATATAAATTATAGTATTTTAAATAGCTTATCCATAGCCTAATAATACTTATTTAGGTGTTAATGGATTCATAATATACTTATCTTAAGTGATATGAAGTAATTATTGACATACATAAGCTTATATGTATACATAAATCTCATATTCAGTGAAATATGCACTATATTATGTATATTTAGGTATATAAGTGGGTTTTAGCCCCTTAATAGCCTATAAACTTTGTTTTTCTGCTTATTTTAAGTCTTATGGACGTATCCAGTGGACTCACAACGCCTAAAGAAGCATAAACATCTATTTCAGGCACATACACTCAGTCTGGACAACTTAATCTGCTTCCTTGGATGGATATTCACGGATTTATGGGTTGGGAGGTCATTGCTGGGTTAATATGGATGCTTGGGGATGTTATTGGGGGCTTGGACATTTCAATTGTTTCCTTTATATGCTTTGGGTTTCATTAAATCTCTTTTTGATGGTTTATTTTACCTGTTTCTTTATGGTATCCGCTTTTATCTGGATTTTCTATTTGTGGTATAGATCTGTGTTATCATTAATTGTGATGGAGGGTCCTTACTGGAGGTCTGGGTGTTGAATCCTCTTTAAGTGGAAGCCATGGGGAGGTGATGGGCCCTCACAGTTCTGTAATTGCCAGGGATGGCAGTGACATCATCTGGATTGAAGGTCTGTGCACTCCAGGGGATTTGGGTATAAGTAAGGATGGATTTTGACAGTTATTTATCATCAATTACTTACTACAATTCAATAAAACACTTCAATACAATTATTAACATTTATAAATATATTATAAAGCCTTTTATAAGTTGATATTATCATTATATAAGCTATAACTATATTCTATTTATCTATTTTCCACCACTAGCACGCATTTAAATCCAAGTATTGTGAGTTTTATTTGAGTATAACTATTTTATTAGTCTTCCCCTGAGGTTTAATCACTAAATCATTTATCAATAAGTAGTAGGACCATAAATAAATACTATAATATCATACTTTTATACTAGACTATAATGAAAATATTATTCTCTTCCTTCTTCACCCTACTCTCCTCTTCAGCCAAAGCCTCACTCACATTGCTGACATACTTTGCACGCCCCTCTTGATAGGTGTCCACAGCCAAAAACTTCAAATGGGCCTCCACAGCCTCCTTCACCTTGTCCAAGGCAGGAAACTTCTGGTCCCCATTAGAAAGAGTCTTCATCAAGTCCTTCCTTGACAACTCCTTCAACACATTCATCCTGACATCTCTTTCCAGGGCAGACCAAAAAACATCTTTGGCAGCATTTTCATGTGCCAGCTTTTCTACTTCCACCAAATATTCTACCACAGGATCAAATTGCAGCAGAAACTTCCTGTAACTGAGTAAGTTACCAACACCACCATAAGACTTCCATTCACTGACAACCTTTTTCAGATCCACCATAGTGAACCTGACACCCCATCTATCCACCATTTCCCTGCACAACAACTTCCAATCCCTCTTCTTGTAGCCAGACATGGCCACAATCTCCTTCTCAACTGCCCTATAACCAATGAAGAAAATGATCTGCTTAACCATTTCCAGGTAAGAAGCACCATCCACACCAGCAGCAGTTTCATATTTCTCCAGAAATCACTTCACATCTTCCCCATTAAACTTGGTACCATCCCAAGTTTTAATCCTAACACACTCCCTAACCATCACAGCAGGAGGACCTTCCCCCCCACTGACAGTCACAACAGGAATAGATGAACCAGAAGCCATTCTTCCCGACCAAAATCACCAAAAAGGATCAACCAAAGACAACAGAGATTCCAAAGAACTGGAAGGTCCTACCCCATGTTGGGCACCAGAAATGTAGACAATCTTATAGTACTAGCTATAGGCCTTGACCAAGAGAGTTGGAGAAAAACCAGAGAGAAAATCCCCTGTCCCTTTAGAAAAATATAAGTGAGATTTACCTGCTACAGTAAATTGGTTCCTGTTGTTTAAAGCCCTTTTCCAATATACTTGACTGCCTGATCAGCCAAGAAAGTAGTCTCCAGACAGACTACCAAACCAAATAACTGAAATGTAGACCAATGTCCACACCAGAGAAAGCACTGATACTTGATGTAAGTTGCAAATCCACACTAGAGACAGAAATAATACTTGATATAGCTTTCAAGACTACACCAAAGAAAACAGTTGCCAAAGTTGAGTTAAATGAAGAAATAACCTTGCAACACAACACAGCCAAGTGTGGCCAGAAAACAGTGAAAACTGAGTGAGGAACAAGGTTATCACCTCCAGATGGTTGTATGATGATTAAGGTTGTCCCAAACTGTCTTATTCACTATATACACACAGACCACTATCTAAGAGCCCATTCACACCAATGAATTTGGTGTTTCTGAGCGCCAAATTGCATAAAACCCCTGTAGAAATGCTTCCCAGCCTTCTAGCACCAAGGCGGGCTGTCTGCCCAATGTCAGGAGGCCTGCCTGAGGCTCCAGGACCGCCCTGAAGCCAGAAAACCTCCAAAAACACCCAAAATACTTGGAAAAATAAACTACAACTACTAAAACCTTTAAAACACATAATTAAGCTACAACAACATTGAGACATGAAACGTAGAGAAAAATTAGCCCATTCTAATGGTACTAAGCACTTAACCCTAAGACTTAAGGTTAGACTGTAAAACACAAAAAACAAAATTAAACAGCAATCATTTAAAATGAAAATGTGAAATAATCCCTTAAGTACTTAGACTATGAAAAATGTCATCAAGACATAAAATATAGAGAAAAACCGGGGCTATCCAATGGTAATACCCACATCCCCGCAGTCCCAATATTTGTGGAATAATTCCAGATAAACACCCAATTATCAAACAATGCCATTTAAGACATATCAAATAACGCCAAACAGACCAACAAAGGGCTCCTCCAATGTTGGAAGACCACAATGTCTTTGTACTTGAACTCAGCCTGACAGAATCTTACTTACATCTTTTTTCCAAAAATAATTGTCAAGGGAGGAAAAAGAGGTGGTTGAAGTATTACCACATTTTAAAAGATGGTTCAAGTTCATTGATGTTGAATCCTGATTCTTTAGTTTGGATTTTGAGCTAGACAGTTCAGGAATTTCATATAAAGCAGCTTGCAAAGCATGATTGCCATTTCTGGAATCATTATCACCAGAAATAAACCAAGGGCACCTGATAGAAGGTTCCAATCCCTATCTTTGACTTAAATTGATTTCAGCTCAGCTTTAATTCTTCTTGTTAGACTTTCTGCTGAAAAATGAGCACACCAGCTTGTGCAACACCAAATCAAATTTACTCCTAAATCAAAACTGAATATAGGGATAGGTACCTGCTAGCATGTTCCACTTAATTTTTGGTGGTGTATTCCTTTTAGAAATATGAGTTTCAGTAAGAGGAGACTAGAAAAGAAAGAATGAGTAATTTAGCAAAGAATTGAAGAAAAAAGACAAAGTAAAAATACATTAAAATTTTGGGGCTATGAGGACTCAGATCTACTCCAAAATAATTGTTCTGCTTGATAGTCTGGATCACCTTCATGTGGGCTATAATTAGAAGATAGAGGGGATTGATGTCTTTGAGTTTCAGGTGTGTTTGGAGGATTGTTGGCTTGTTGAGATACAGAGGGAATATCTTTAGTAGTAATGTGTATAAACCAAGGTTTGACATCAACTCGGGAACCAAAAAAGATTATCCATTTCCTCATAGAAAGGACACATGACATTGAGCATTTCAAAAACAGTAGTTATTCCAATCTCCAAATCATCATCATAAATACCAAAGCCAGTGTAAGTGGAAGTGAAATGAGCCTTTTTATATTTGGATTGATAACTTTTGAACCTCTCCTTCATTTGCTTAGGATTGATGTCGATTCTTCCTTATTTTTTCTTTTTTAATTCATTTTCCTTTAACAAGAATTCATTGAACTTTGATGAAGGTGGACTTCTCACATCCAAAACATGCATCATAATTTGATTTAATATTGAGGAAGTTGACGATGATGAGATAATCTTCCTTTTTTAGCTGCCCAGACTTTGATTTCTCCAGTGAGTGGCCTGCATTACCAGAAGACATTTGTGATGTAGCATTTTTGGAGTTGACTTTTGAGTGTTGGATTTTCTGACCGGCATTATGAAACCTGTATGTTACAATAAAAGAGGTTAAAAGTTTTAAAATATAAAAAAACAAAGGAAAAAAACATGACTGGTTAAAATTTCACAATAAAATGTTTCAAATCTCAGTGAGGGGTGTGTGTTAAGGATTGATGAGTGGATTAAGGTATGAGTGTCACATGTGGCAGGGATGAGGTAGTCAAGGAAGTGATGATGTGGCCAAAATGTGTTTGAGAAAAAAATTGGGAAAACAGTGCTGATTTGAGGTCATAACTGACACCCATTTTAGAGATAAGTGACCCTTTTTAAGAATTTAAGTGATTATTTGCTTTGAAATCCACACTTAATTTAAGTGAAGATTTGCTAGAATTGACACCCCCCAATATAATTGTCTCAGTAATTTAATCTCACTGGATTTAATTGGTTTACAGCTTACAGTTGCTAGAAAAATAGAACTAATGATTTAAAACAATTTTAAAAGACATATACAGGACTATTAATATAATTTGTAACTGATTGGTTATATTTTTAAACATTGAATTAAAGAATGTAAAACAATAGCCCAAAAATCTCCTCATTATACACCCATAAATACCTGGAGTCCATTCCTTTTTTCCCAGACCCCCTATACTGCTATTCTTTCCCATCACAGCACTTTGAGGTTGCTCATCTCCTCATGGTGTCCACTTCAAGCAGCTTCAGAGGCCTAGCAACCAAAGGACTTTCCCCTCACAAAAGAAGAACCATTTCACATTCCAAAATACCAGAATAACACAGTATATTCTACCAGAATATAGTAATTACCAAAAAACAGAATATATGTGTGTTATTATTTAACTAAACCACTAAAAACAGAAAGAAAAGAACCTAAAAATAATTTCTAAATAAAGGAGATTAACAGTAGAAATTAAAACACTAATTATAATAATTTTACAATTGAAATCCCCATTGAAAAATACCCAATATAGCCTTTAAACCCATTAAGATTTCAGAATTCAGAGAACTGCTCTTCCTAGCTCACCAAATCTTAATTTAAAATCTCATATTCTCCATTTACATAATATTGATTTATCTTTAGAGACACAAGTCCAGTAACATGAGTTTTGTGTCAAATAGTGATTTTAGGTTTTGAGATAGGTCAGTTGTAGTGATATTATATATAAATTTATTGGAAGATCTATATTCCCTATTGATTTCTTTCTCAAAGCACTAATCAATCACAACTTTTATAATTCACTATACTGAAATAAACCATCATCACAACACTTTTTTGCACTTGTTTCTAGGTATTAATGGTTCCACATACTATATTATACTTTATTCATCATTTATAATATTTTTCTTTATCCCAAGGTTGTATTTTTAAGCATTAAGAACTTATAATGAATTATTAACTAACAAAATCTAATTATTAAATATAAGAGGTTAGCCATGGTGGTACTCATCTTGCAGTAATGCAGAAAATTTCTCAGCTCACAACAAGTGAAACAAAGGAGTTTCTATGAAGGATGGTTACAAAAGTGAAAAAATAAAGTCTTCAAAAGCAAAGAAAAAAAGTAGACTCTCTGTTCACAGTTTTTTTAGTGTAGTATGGAAATACATGCCATAGCAAGTAAAATTTAGAGGAAAGCGCATACTGGACTATAGGAAAAGAGCATGATATGTACTTGAGAAAATTGTGGCTAATTTTAAAGATATAATATAGATTCAGCAAGAAGCTTCAAATGATGGTATAGGTATCACGCTTAGATAAGTGCAACAGCATTTAAATATAAGTCTATGAATACCCATTTCTGCTAGAAACCTGAAGGGATGATCAAAAACTGTGCTAGAAAGGTAAAGCAATTAAAAAAATTCAAATATTCAGTGCTCGATGATAAGAAAGTAAAGGTAAGACTTTAGATAGGGAAGGGTACTTACTCTGTGCTGAGGTTTTCATGATTATTGGATACTCAAACACAGCAAGTGCATGTTTCCCATAGTGTATACAGAAGGTGGTAAATTACCTATTATGAAGTTAGGGATCTCAGGAAGCATAGGGTATTTGTAGTGTAAGTTGCTTATATTTAAGTTTTCATAAAATGTTTTAGACACTATTAGAATATACTTATGCTAATGCTGTACTTAGATTAATGAGATAATTAGTTTACTGTTTAATACACTTAGATTAGCGCCAAGCTTGTGTAGGAAAAACAGTAGGGAAAGATAGCATAGGGAAGGGCACTAAACATGCAGGGTATATTAAAGAGAACTAACTCTTTAAAAGGAGAGGGAGAGAGTTTTAGAGGGAAAAAATTTGATTAGAGATAAAATAATTAAATATATATTTTATTATTTTGTGCATAATGGGTGTACATAGCCAGAAGTAGTGCTGTAGAGTTATTTTATTGCTACAGTAAGGATAGTATTAGAGAGAGTGCTTCAAATTGGGAGTGACTGAGAATACTAGCCCTTACTGAGAATAGATCTACCAAGAATTAGTATTACTTATATTAAAATATATTATTATTTTTTCAGTCTATTATAAAAAATTATATCTACTCTTCTTTTCTCCCACCACACTTACTATTAGGATTTGTGTTGAGAGGTGAGGAGGAGGAGTTATTTGGGCTCTGAATTATAATAGATGTAAGCAAGGGATATTGCATAAGGGGGTTTTATGGGGTAGGTGCTTTGGGGTGCTCCTCATTGGACAACTTATATAGTAATCCAGTTTCTTCTTAGTCTCAATGCTGTATCAACATAGTCAGTCCAGTATCATTGTTGGTGGTCCCAAAATAGTCAGTCTAGTTAGTTTAGTCTCACTTCTCAATAGAATAGTAAATCCCATCTTAGGCTAACATCAGGGCTAGTAGTAGTACGCCCTCTTAGGTCCTAACATTCTTTCCAATATATAACTGGCACACTACAAAAGAATCATGAACCCCACAAGTAAATCCAATGCAGCTCTTCTCCCTGAAATGCTAGAGAAGATGACATGCTTGAAAGAACAGAATTCTAAACTAATGGAACATCTAGGGGAATAAAAAACCTCTTATAACAGCCCCACAGAGGCAGAGTTGGATGCTTCTGAAGCCAAAGCACAGTCACTTCCCACCAAGCTAGTGCCACCCATGAAAGGCCCAAAGATTTCAGTGCTAGAAATCTTTTATGGAAAGCAAGGCCCCCAGGCAGATCAATATGCATTACAGGTTAACTTCTATATCCTTCTCAATATCCATCAGTTCCCAGACAAGAAATAAAAAATTGGTTTTGCAATATCTTACCTCACAGATGAGGCAGCATGTTAGGCAAGGCCATATACAAAAAAAATCCTTGAAGGTTCTAATTCAATGACAAATTTTTTCCAATTCATGGAATCATTTGATCTAGCTTTTTAAAATCCTGATATGGCCACAGCCTTGGAACACATTGTAGAAATAAATTTCTATAATACTAAGCTATAGACACAATCTGAGATGGGTTGGTTCTCCTATCAAAAATTAATTTAAGAAAGAAGCACCTGCCACTATAATTTTAAAGACATTGTAAACACTCTGTAAGTGCAGTGGTGGAGACAAGAAGAGTTGAGATAATTTTATATAAGGGAATTTTTAAAAGAAAAAAAAATAAATATTTATAAATAAGTGATCTACTGATGGCTAGATCTATTCTGAGTAAGCACTAGTACTCTCAGTCACTGCAACTTTGTAGAGCTATCTCTAATACTATCCTTACTGCAGCAATAAAATAACTCTACAGTGCTACTTCTGGCTATGTAAACCTGCTAATGCACATATAAATAAAAAATATCTATGTTAATTTTAATTTAATATAATACTCTTATATTTACACAAAAAAAAATTTCTAATCAAACTTTTCCACACCTTTTTCAAAGAGTGAGTTCTCTTATATATATATATATATATATATATATATATAATGTATGTCTAGTGCCTTTTCCCTATGCCTTCTTCCTTCTGTTTCTCCTACAAACGTTTAGAACTAATACAAGAATATCAAAGTGTAACTAAGCATCTCAATAATATAAGTACAATCATCAGCATTATTCTGGTTCTAATAGTGCTTGAAACATCTATGCAAGGAAAACTATTAGCACCTAATGCTTCACCTTTCTTTACATACTCTATACTTCTTGAGATTCCTAACTACATAATAAGTACTTCACTGCCTTCCATACTTATTATAACATCCCATGCTCTCTGTTGTAGAAAATCCTATAGTACTAGCTATAGGCCTTGACCAAGGGAGTTGGAGTAAAACTGGAGAGAAAAACCCCTGCCCCTTTGAGAAATACCAGGTGAGATTTATTTGCTACAGAAAATTAGAGACTGTTACTATACCCCTTCCAACACACTTCTTGACTGCTTAACAAGTCAAGACAGCAGCCAATAGAAGACCACTGAACCAAAGTACCATAAACCTGAAATGCAGAAAGTTCCACACCAGAAAAACAAAACACTGTGCACTTGTTGCACAGAAAACAGCAATAATACTTGTTGAAAGTTGCAAAGCTACACCAGAAAAACCAGTTTCCAAAGTTGAGTTAAATGAAGAACCAACCTTGCAACAAACACAGCCAATTGTGTCCAAAAAACAGTGAAAACTGAGTGAGAAACAATTATATCACCTCCGGATGGTTGTATGATAATTAAAGTTGCCCCAAACTGTCTTATTCAGTATGTACACACAGACCACCATCTAAAAAATCCATGCACAGCAACAAATTTGGCGCTTTTGACAGCTAAATTGAATAAAAACCCTCTAGAAGCACTCCCAACCTTCTATAACTGATGCGGGTGGCCCGCCTAGAAGCGGCCAGACCTCCCTGAAGCCAGAAAACCACCAAAAACCTCCAATAAAGCCCAAAATACTTAGAAAAAATCCACCACAACTACTAAAACCTTTAAAACACAAAATTAAGCTATGGCAACATTAAGACATATAATATAGAGCCAAATTATCTCTACTTAATGGTAATAAGAACTTAACCCTAAGACTTAAGGTTAGCCCGTAAAACACAAAAAAAATTAAACAGCTATCTTTTAGAAATGAAAAATGAGCAAATAAACACTTAAAATTCAGAATGTGAAAAATGTCAACAGGAAATGAAATATAAAGAAAATCTGGGGCTATCAAATGGTAGTACCCACATACCCACAGTCGCAATATTCACTGAATAAAACCAGAAAAACACCCAATTATTCAACCAATATCAATTAAGACATACCTATACAGCCCCAAACAGACCAACAAAGGCCTCTTACAATGTTTGAAGACCACACAGTGTGAGTATTCACTAATTGTGAAACCCTCTGCACTAAGTAAGTAACTTTCCCTATTTTGATTCTTGTATTTCTTTATTATTGAGTGCTGCTTTTTTGAATTTTCCATTAATCACCTGTTCTTCTAGTGCCATTTATAAGCACTCCTATAGGTTCCTATTAGCAATGGGTATTTTTTAGCCCATGTTAAAGTGCTGTTGCATTTATCTAAGTGTGAAACCTATACCCTCACTTGATGCTTCCCCCTAAGTCTATACTATGTCTTTAGTGCTATTCATATTTTCTTCAAGTAAATACCATAATCTTGTCCTATAGTCTAGTATATAATTACTTCTAAATTTTTTGCTTGACCAAATCTATATTTCCATACTTTACTAAAAATTGTCCATGGAGAATAAACCTTTTCTGGGCTTCTGAAAAACCCTTTGTTGCGCTTTCCTAACCATCCTTCCTAGCAACCCCATTTTTGTACTTGATGGAAAATGAGAAATTTTCTGTGTTACTGCAAGATTTGTACCACAATATTTTAAACCAATTACTCCAAAAACATTCAGTTGCCAAGTATGGGTTGGAATTCTGGGGCCACGCCAGTTTCATCACAACATGGGGGGAAGGGGCGCTCATGTTCCACTTCAGGAATGGGCTCTCACAAAAAATAAGAAAATCCCTAGTCAGTAAATCTTGTGCAACCTCTCTCCAAGCACTCATGGAACTGACTATCCAAATCAATAACAAGTTTATGCGTCAGTAAATGGATAGTTGGAGTGGTGCAACTATGCCTCATTGAGCAGGGAAAATGCCTTGGATATCATCACAGTAAATCCATGAGGTGCTAGTAGAATAAAAACACTTTAAGATGAAGAATAACAAAGAGATATAGGCAAAGACTTTTGTCTAAGGTGTGGAAGAAGTGGTCACTTGGCAAGGGAGGGTAGAGGGAAAGTCAGGCTTAGAAAAGTGGAGGATAGCACAGGAAAGGCACAGGTAAAAGACAGTGCTCAGGAGTGAAGGTTGTGCCCTACTTGAGCAGATTAGAGGGAAAGTATAGGGGGGAATTAGTAGAAGAATTATCAGCATGTTTAGCCACTGGAAGTAATTGATAATTGTATTATACTGAGATTTTCTTTAATGACCCTTGACTCCAAAACAAATGTATGATCCCTACTGGACTGTGGGGCCACAGAATTTTTTATTTCGAAAAAAAATTTACAGAGAGATAAAAAGAAAAAGGAAAAATTGGACCACCCTAGGTGTCTAATTATGTTTAACAGATCCCCAAGTGGGGGAGGAGAAGTAAGAGAGAAGGTTTTTTGCAGGTTATGGTGTGACAGAAGGGAGTCTCAGTGAAAGGCATATGTGACAAGCCTGAAGGACCAGTATAGAATGATACTGGGGATTACATGGCTGGACCAATATAACCAGCAAATTGATTGGAAGGAAAAGAAGGTTCAGATCATAAGGAAAGGGGATGCTGACCCTAAAGTATTGGCGCCCTAGGCCCATCCCAGAAATTCTTCTGATTTTTTGTTATCATTAGCTGAATTTCTGCCAGAGCTGATGCTTCCTCTTGATTCTAAGAAGAAGGCTGGGGATTGGTAACCAATGGGGAGCACCAGAGAAAACCAGAGAGTAGATGAAGCACACCAAGAGAAGGATGAGGTGGGACAGAGAAGTAGTAAGGCAGAAGATGGAAAGATTGATTGGGAAGAGAAATAATCTTTGAGATAGCCCCTCCCATAAATTCTCCTGGTGTTTTATTATCATTAGTAGACTGGCCACATGAACTGAAACTTTCTCTTGATGCTAAGTTTCAGGACTTGGAGGGGATCTGGAAGAAGAGGAAGGGCTGGAATGTGATGCAACAGCATGGAACATATCCACCAAGATTTCAGCCAAGGTACAGTCCTCAAAGCCAACAAAAAGCCTTAAGAAAATGGTCCCAAAGCCTATGGGGAGCTCTTACCACTGTTTGAAGATTGAGGAGTCAAGGCCCTTCCACCTCCCCAACCATACAACTTTTCCATTGATCTGATTCCAGGTGCGACCCCTCAATTAAGCCACTTAATTCCATTTTCAATCTTGTATTCAAAAGTGCTAAAATTTATGATTGATTGGAATTTAAAGAATGGTTTTATCAGAGAATTAAAATCTCACTGGGAAGCCCCTGAAATCCTTTCAGGTAAAAAGGATGGTTCACTGAGACCATGTATGTATTTAAGAAGATTAATTGCACTGAAAGTTAAGAACAAATACCCCCTTCCGCTGACTAGTGAGCTGATTGAAATTTTTCAGGTTGCAGAGATTCTCACATCCCTAGATCTCAGGGAAGGTTTCCACAACATATGTGTTAAAGAGGGAGATGAACATAAATTGGCATTTTGCACTAAATTTTGTCATTTCAAATGATTGGTAATGCCATTTGGTCCATGTAATTGGCCTGACACTTTCCAAAACTTCACCAATAGAATCTTCAGAGATAGAATAAGGATAGATGTGGTGGTGTATCTAGAAGACATCTTGGTTTACTCCAGATCAATGGAAGATCACAAGATATGTGTGAAGGACTTTTTTCAGTGCTTGAGGGAGGCGCAAGTATGGTTTAAACCTGAAAAATGTGTATTATCAGTGAGTGAAATTCCCTACCTGGGTATAAATATTTCAAATAATAGTGTACAAATAGACCAGGAGAAAGTAAAGTCATTAAAAAAATTTCAACACCAGCATCAGTAAAGGAGCTCAAGTCAATTTTAGGCTTTGTAAGATTTTACAACCACTTTATTAAAAATTACTCCCACATTTGAAGACCACTGCATGACCTCACAAAGAAGGAAGCTAAATTCATTTGGAAAACTAGCCAACAAGTATCTTTCAATCTCAGGTTTACTGAACCCACTTGTTCTGGAATTCAAATACTCAGACTTTGCATTAGGTGTGTTATTGTTCCAATATGATTCTGAAAATGTCTTACATCCAGTAGCATATTTGTCATGTACACTTCTAGGTGCTGAATTTAACTATGATATATATGATAAAGAGTTATTGGAACTAGTAAAAGTCATATGCACCTGGAACCACTATTTGTAAGAAGGACTTCACTTTTTACAAGTTATTATCTACACAGATCATAAAAGCTTGGAAACCTTCCTGACCACAAAAAATTTGACTCACCAGAAAGAATGCTAGGTGGAACTGCTTAGAAGCCTTAATTTTGTTGTTCAATTCTGACCAGGCAAGAAAAGTGGAAGACTGGATGTGCTGTCACAATTTCCTTACTTGGGCCTGGAGCTGGACCAGCTACATACTGTTGGTGCAGCACTACTGAAGGGGGACCTTGATGAGGGGGTAATCCTAGATGAGGTGGAATAAGAAGATGAGGATTTGAAGTAATGGATAAGAAGGGGGTAGGAAAAAAGATGAGGGAGTTCAGAAGTTAGTGATGGTGTTGTTATCAAAGGAGGTATTGGTAAGGAAAGGATTGGAGAAGTATCACCTGGAAGGGGGATCACTGTATTGGAATGGGAGTATAGTGGTGCCAAATGATGAAGAGCTCAAGAGGTAAGTGGTCAAATCAAGGCATTATTCCCCAATGGAAAGAAAACTAGGATGGATGAAGAGTTTGGAGCTGTTAAATTGTAACTTCTACTGGAAGTCCATGAAGGTGTATGCCCAGCACTATGTAGTGGTGTGGGACTTTTTCCAGAGGAACAAGGTCAGCCCAAAAACCACACCACTAACCCCATTAAGAATACTCAGGCAGCCATGGAAGGAATTCTCTTATGATCTTAAAGTGGAGTTAACAAAGTCACAAATAAAGAATGCTATCCTCACATTAGTTGAACACTGCACCAAGATGGCATACTTTGTCCCCACCACTACCAATTTTACATCAGAGAGTATTGCAGACTTAATGGTGGTGCATGTCTAGAAATTTCATGGGTTGACTGAAAGTATAGTATCAGATAGCAGAAGTAATTTTAACTCTAAGTTTTTAGAAGCAATGTAAGAGCAATGAAAATTAATCCCATATTGTCAACAGAATGGCATCCAGAAACTGGCAGGAAATCTGAGATAGTGAATAAGGCAATTGAGCAATATTTGTGCCATTTCATTAACTATCAGCAAGATAATTAGGTGCAACTTTTACCAATTTCTGAACTCTCATACAATAACTGGACACATGCTGCAACAGGCATGTCACCTTTCTACACTAACTATGGATATCACCCAACATTTTCAATAGGTACCTCATCCATGCTACAAGTCCCAGAAACTGAAGAGAAGATTCAGAAAAAACGCAGTATATGTCAAGAACTAGAAGCAGCTCTAAAATTATCTAAGCAGTCAATGAAGTGTCATCATGATCAAGGAAAGACCCAGCATCAAGGGCTACAGGTAGGTGAAAAGGTTTTATTAAGCTCACAATTTCTCTCTAAATTGCACCAAAGTGCTAAGTTAGTTCACAAGAAGGTGGGGCCATTCAAAGTCAAATGCAAGGTACCTGACTCAGCTTATGAACTGGAGCTGCATATCTTAATGAGGAAATTACATCCAGCCTTCAAAATTTCATTTTACAAAAATCATAAAGAAGATACCATCCCAGGTCATCCAGAAGAGCCACCAGCACCAATGCAGGTGGGAGATGAAGAGGAGCTTAAGCTAGAAAAGGTTGTTTCTAAGAGGGCATAAAGGAGAAAGGTTCAGTACTTAGTGCATTGGAAAGAACATGGATTTGGATATAGGTCATGGGTACCAATGGAAAATTTGAAGGAGTCTGAGAAGGAGTGCAGGGGGCAGGAGGGTTGAAAGAGGGGGTAATGTTAGGATTGGGCTGAGACGTGAGGAGGAGAGCACTATGGGTGCAATGTGTTGTGAGAGGAAGAAGAGGTGATATTTCATAAGGGAGTTATATGTGTAAAGCTCTGTGGAGTGCTCCTCTTCATAAAGCTTACATAGTAATCTAGTTGCCCTCTAATCTCACTGCTGTATCAGCATAGTCATCCTCATTGTTCCTCACTGTTGGTAGCCCCAACATAGTCAGTATTAGCTAGTCTCACTGCTTTATCAGAATAGTCAGTCCCATTGTAGGCTAGAATCAGTGCTAGTAGTAGTCCTCCTTCTTAGGTCTTAAAATAGTGGAAGCAGAAAATTCAAAAGCAGAGGAAGCACTAGCCACAGACAGAAAACTATCAGAAGACTTGATAATAACTGCAGTGGCAGACAGAGCAGTATTAGAAGATTTCTTCTTAGAAGTAAAATTCTTGGCCATTTACATACCATCTTCATCTTGATTTTTATTATTACAATTTGATATGACATGTCCATTTTAGTCACAATAATCACATTAATAAGAAGAAGTGTCAGAATATGGTCTCTTATCTTTGCAGACATTTGCTACAGAACCTGATATTATTTTATTACCTGGTTTGTTACATAGATAATAATCAAGTTTTGAAATATGAGATTCTAAAGAATTACTGGTAATATTTAGAAATACAAAACCAGAGACTCCTTGTGTAACTGTGGAAAAATGCTATTTACCAGAATGAGGTAAAGATTTGAGAACAGTACACATATATTGCTCATCAGATATTTTGAAATCCAAAATTTATAAATGGCAGTGAGCAGTTTGAAAAAATTTTAGATGAGAAGTTAAATTAGTTGTAGAAGGTTCATAATCAGTTCTTGTAAGCTCTTTAAATAAGAGGCAAACAGAGCCAACAAAAGTCTTGCCATATTTTTGCCAAAAAATGTCCAACATCAGAACAGGATCATTTACTTGAAGAATAAGGGGTTTTAGTTTATCATCTATAGTGTATTTTATAACACAACAAACATATTTCTTCCCAGCCTTACTATGCAAATTAGGACTATCAGGATACTTGAAATATAAGCCAAGATGTTTATCCAGATTAAGAATATATATTCTAGACATGGAATCCACAAGGCCATCTAACTAGTCAGTGAAGTTAGCACCTTTTAACATAGGAAATTCCAGTCATAGTTCATAAATACAAAGAGGAGGAATATCCCTCTACAAAGTGGATGTAGACATATTTACTGGTGACACAGGAGATGATAGAGTACCAGTATAAGACAAATGAGGGATTGTCAATGAAGGTGATGGCTTGAGGGAGATATCAAAGTGTGATATAGAGTTTTTTTTATGACAAGACAGGTGATGAGGGAGAAGAAAAAATTCTTGGAAATAAGTGAGAGTTAAAACAGGTGATAATGAAGTTAATTGAAGGTGTCTTTGTGATCACAGTTTCATTTTCTTGAGCAGAAATTTGTGCTCTAGAACTAGACTGAATAGGGAACTCTGATATTATTGGAATAATTCTGTGTCTTCTACCTGAGCCAGATTTTTTAATCCAATGCATACTTGGAGGAGAAGTGTATAATAATTTTTCAATAAAATTTGTTTCTACAAGAAATTCATTAGGTGTGTGTCTCTTATTTGTTGAATATAAGGAATCAGAATCTCTTTATTTCATAGTTATGAAGCATGTGCCCATAACCTGAAGAGAGGTGACACTGTACTTATCTCATGGATGGTGTAATGTTTAGATTTAAGTTTAATTATGAGTTTAATTACTAGAGTTAACCAAATGCCTTCAGTCAGTACAGTTTTCATAAAATAAGTAAAATGATAGAATAGATCATATTCTCACCTAGAGTGAACTGAATGCCTTTGGTGAGAATATTATCTATGTAACAATAGGCTATTATATAGACAAAGTAAATGATTAACCATAACATGATGTATTTCTCTGTAACTAACAATAAGCCTAACTTATGATATTCATGTTAAAGTAAATTTTTATTAAATGATTATCTGTAACAATTTTTAAATGGGGATTTCATGTATCAATTTTTTACAAGTACTATCTTAATTTCTACTGCTGATTTCCCCTTAATTAGACATTATCTTTAAATCCTTTGTTTCCTTAGTTAGTCTTTTATTTTAAGAATATCATGCATATACTCTCTTTTTGGTTTATTACCTTATTTTGATGGATTAACCCATATTATTCTTGTATTTTGGCATGCAATAAGATTCTTCTTTTATTATTTGGTTGATCATTGTGTTGAAAGTTATGTGTAACTTCTAGATTAAGGTTTCATTGAATCTGTAAAGGATTTTTAATTTAAGGAAAAACATTGGGAAATTTAAGGATATAAAAGGAGGAGGTTTTTGGGCTTTTATTCAACATTCTTTGACATCAACTTATAAACATATAACCAAACCATTAAAATACATATTCATTAGTAATTTATAAAGTCTTTTAAATATCATTTTAAATCATTATTTCTATTTTTCTAATAACTATAAATTGTATACCATTCATAATTAGTGAAGGTAAAGGAATGAGACACTTACTTTGAATTTATAGTTTATTATTTTATTGGATTTATACAAGACAAGACAAAACTATTCATACTAGACCATTAAACAAGTTTTTTCTAGACAACTGAATAATCAAGTGATTCATGTCTCAGTACTTGAACTAAAATCCTGAAAGGAGTTTTTTTTCTTTTTTTGAGGGGGGTGGAGGGGTGAAGGTCCAGTCCAACTTTAATTCAAAAAAAAAACCCTCAAATAACCCCTCACAAAACATGAATAGATAATAGATAGATAGATATTCTTACTGAAATCAAACTAATATTTTAACAACCCAACCCAACCTGATCTCCCTTATATCTCAGATCAACTGGGTGCAACATCCTACACCATGTAACCCATTTATCCCTCTCTTCCTCCCTCTCTTTGTTGTCATCATCATCATCAACATCATCATATATATATGATATATATATATATATTTATATAATAAAATAAAGTAAAGTAAAATAAATGTCATAAAATCATCAAGATATTTCAAAAAATCTTAAAAAATTCCTCATTATTATTATTGTTTTTATTATTATTATTATTATTATTATTATTATTATTCTTCTTCTTCTTCTTCTTCTTCTTCTTCTTCTTCTTCTTCTTCTTCTTCTTCTTCTTCTTCTTCTTCTTCTTCTTCTTCTTCTTCTTCATCTTCTTCTTCTTCTTCTTCTTCTTCTTCTTCTTCTTCTTCTTTTTCTTCTTCTTTTTCTTCTTCATGTTTTTCTTCTTCTTCTTCTTTTCTTCATCTTCTTCTTTATCTTCTTTTTCTTCTTCTTGTTTTTCTTTTTCTTCTTCATGTTTTTCTTTTTCTCCTTCTTTTTTTTCTTCTCCTTCTTCTTTTTCCTCTTCTTCTTCTTCTTTATCTTCTTTTTCTTGTTCTTCTTCTTTTTCTTCTTCTTTTTCTTCTTCTTTTTTTTCTTTTTCTTCTTTTTCTTCTTTATCTTCTTCTTATTCTTCTTCTCTTCCTTTTTCTTCTTCTTTTTCTACTTTTTCTTTTTCTTCTTCTTCTTCTTCTTCTTGTTCTTCTTTTTCTTCTTTTACTTCTTCTTCTTCTTATTTTTCATCTTCATCTTCTTCTTCTTCTTCTTCTTCTTCTTCTTCTTCTTCTTCTTCTTCTTCTTCTTTTTCTTCTTCTTTTTCTTCTTCTCCTTCTCCATATTTTTCTTCTTCATCTTCTTTTTCTTCTTTTTTTTTCTCTTTCTTCTTCTTCTTCTTTATCTTCTGCTTTTTCTTCTGCTTCTTTTTCTTCTTCTTGCTTTTCTTTTTCTTCTTCATGTTTTTCTTCTTCTCCTTCTTATTTTTCTTCTTCTTCTTCTTTTTCCTCTTCATCTTCTTCTTTATCTTCTTTTTCTTCTTCTTCTTCTTCTTCTTCTTCTTTATCTTCTTTTTCTTCTTCTTCTTCTTCTTCTTTTTCTTCTTCTTTTTCTTCTTCTTTTTCTTCTTCTTTTTCTTCTTCTTTTTCTTCTTCTTTTTCTACTTCTTTTTCTTCTTCTTTTTCTTCTTCTTTTTCTTCTTCTTTTTCTTCTTCTTTTTCTTCTTCTTTTTCTTCTTCTTTTTCTTCTTTTTCTTCTTCTATATCTTCTTCTTCTTATTCTTCTATTTCTTTTTCTTCTTCTTCTTCTTCTTCTTCTTCTTCTCCTTTTTATTTTTCTTTATCTTCTTCTTCTTCTTCTTCTTCTTCTTCTTCTTCTTTTTCTTCCTCTTTTTCTTCTTTTTCTTCTTCTTCTTCTTCTTCTTCTTTTTCTTTTTCTTCTTCTTCTTCTTCCTCTTCTTCTTCTTCTTCTTCTTCTTCTTCTTCTTCTTTTTCTTCTTCTTTTTCTTTTTCTTTTTCTTCTCCTTTTTCTTTTACTTCTTCTTTTTCTTCTTTTTCTTCTTCTTCTTCTTCTTTTTCTTCTTCTTTATCTTCTTCTTCTTCTCTTTCCTTTTCATTTTCTTCATTTTCTTCTTCTTCTTCTTCATGTTCTTAATCTTCTTCTTCTTCTACTTCTTCTTCTTCTCTTTCCTTTTCATTTTCTTCATTTTCTTCTTCTTCTTCTTCTTCTTCTACTTCTTCTTCTTCTTATTTTTATTCATCTTCATCTTCTTCTTTCTCTTCTTCTTCTTCTTCTTCTTCTTCTTCTGCTTTTTCTTCTTCTTCTTCTTCTTCTTCTTCTCCTTCTTCTTCTTCTTCTCCTTCTTCTTCTTCTTCTCCTTCTTCTTTTTCTTTTTCTCTTTCTTATTCTTTTTCTTCTTCTTCTTCTTACTTTTCTTCATCATCATCATCATCTTCTTCTTCTTCTTCTTCTTCTTTTTCTTCATCTTCTTTTTCTTTTTCTTCTTCTTCTTGTTCTTGTTCTTCTTCTTTTTCTTTTTTTAATTCTTCTTCTTCTTATTTTTCTTCATCATCTTCTTCTTCTTCTTCTTCATCATCATCTTCTTTTCCTTCTTTTTCTTTTTCTTTTTCTTTCTCTTCTTCTTTTTCTTTCTCTTCTTCTTCTTCTTCTTTTTTTTTCTTTTTCTTTTTCTTTTTCTTCTTTTTCTTTTTCTTCTTCTTCTTCTTCTTCTTCTTCTTCTTCTTCTTCTTTTTCTTCTTTTTCTTCTATCTATCCATCATGACATTTCTTTTTATTTCTTTTCATTTTTTCATCTTTTTTCATTTTTTTTCATTTTTCTTTCTTTTCATTTTATTTTCTTTTCATTTTTTTTATTTTTTTTTCATTTTTTCTTTTCATCTTTCTTTTTTTTTTTTCTTTTTTTTTCTTTTTTTGTTTTAATTTTTTTTTGGTTTAATAGCAACTTAGAATACTTTTGTTTTTTTCTCCTCTTCTTCTATCTATCTGTCAGCCAGGCTACTAGACTTATGCAGTAAATAATTAATTATTTACTAGGATGGAGCCATGCCTTTATTCTTATTTTATTTATTATATTTACTTTATAACTTACTTACAATATATTAACTAATGGGTATAAGTAAATCAAGTAAATATTTAAATTTAATGTCTCTCATCTTTTTATTCCTCAACAATGTCCTCATGACAGGTGAGAGGTAAAATAAAAATTCATCAAAACTGAAATATACAAGCCAAATTATTTATTTAAAAGCAACATTTACAGAAACTTTGAAATAATCAATCAATTTGGCATATACAGTAAATACATTATAGTGATACATTCTTTATAGAAAAACCTTAATATTTGCAATATCTTATTCTGGAGTATTCTAATCTCTCAAACTTCTCTATATAGAATTTTAACTCTGTGGTTTCTCTCCTTTTCTGCCTATATAAGGCCTCGGTCAGCCAGGCTGTCCCAGGAGCCAAGTAATAAACATACAATTTTATTGGAGTTAATAAATGACATAATAATTGCAGCTTATGTATATACATTAAATTTTTATTACATAATAAATTATATTAAAATATTATTTTATAATTAAAATAAATTTTATACTAATTTTATTATCATATAAATTAAGTATACATTAAAATAATTATTATATTCCATATAAAGAGGTGTTATGTGTATTTAATGAATAATTAATTAATTACATGTTGATAATATAATTATATCTTATTAAATTATCTTATATTGTAATTACATTAATTTTTAAATTTAAATATATAATTGAACCCTTTTCATATTCAAAATTATCCATAATTATTGACATTGTTTTTGACCCTTATTTGTGATGAATATTAAATGCATTATAATAATTATTATAATAAATTTAAAATTCTAAATTTGGTTCAGTAGAAAAATTAATTACTTGTTTCAACTAGTTATTACATATTCAAAACAATTTATTAATTTTCTACAGACTAACACTAAAATTGATTACAATATTTTGTTGTGTCAAAACATTCCATTTGCTTCACTTGAAAAATCTATAAAAAATATTGTTATACTTAATTTTATTACTTTTTCACATGGTTCTCATGTCTCAGAGTTGTTTAATTACTCACTATATTACTTAAATGATTTGGGAAATGGTGCGTGAAAATTGTTTTCTTAATTGGGATTTTAATTACTTGTTTCATCTTTTTCTCTCCATTGTTATGTTTCAATTATTTTCTTTTATCTTTTTGTTTCATCCTATTATTACTTTGTATATACTCAGTGGTAGCGCCTCATTGGTCCCTTTGCCTATAAAAGGCCTTGTGTTATTTCATTTATGATCATCACTTACTACTCAAACATATTTTTAATTACACTATAAAATTCATTTTATTTACACATATTTAAACTGCGCTTCCGCCTATTTAAGTAATAAAATAAAATATTAAAGGTTGTGATAAGAATATTTTAGTATTAATAGTTGATAATTGAACAGAGAGAATAAAACAGTACTTACTTTATTAACCACATTGATCCCCATCCATTTTTGTTAAAAGTCTTTAAATTTTTATTATTAAAATTATATATTTCTTATTTTTTATTTCATTTCCGTTTTATTTCCCCTTTTACCTTTTCTCCAATTACCTTTTCCACCTTTCTTCTAGATGACCGGCCGACAATTGGGGACCCTTCCGAATAATCGACGATCGACTTTTTCAACTTTTTTGGACGAACGTCATAATGCACTGACCACCTTGCGCAAAAAGTAGAACTTTTTCTGCAAACGTGAATCAAACAGGGGATTTAACTTTTAGGTTTATATATTCTTAAAAGTTATATATTTTTGTGGGTTATTTAACAATCACTACTGTAAGTCAACCTTTGCTCCTATCAACTCTTATACTAGATTTTTTTTACTGCAATAACAGTGACTGTGGCCTTGTGCTGAGTCACTGAGTGTAAGTGTTCATTTATTATATATAATTTGTTTTCCTAGTTGACCATTATAGAGTGTTTAATTCCTCTTAGTCCTAGAAGAAATTAACATTATTATTAATAAAAATTAAATTATTAAATTAATTTTTTTTATTAATTTTTATTTAATTTTGGTTGACTTAAATAGTACTTTGTACTTAGTCCCATATATTTCCATATTTAATTTTGTTAATTTAATTAATTGGTTGAAAATAACTTAATTGTTTATTCCCAATTTTCCTTTGCATTCCATAATATTAATTATTTTTTATAAATATTACTTTATATTAAAAAAAAAAACAAAAAAAATTTTTTTATATAATTTAATTAATAAAAATTTTTTTTATTTTGAGCAAATTATTAACTGAATTTTATTAATTTTTTTTTTTTAAGAAATTAATTAATCTTCCCACTATTATGTCCAACAAATTGGCTGAGAGTATGGATAACCTGCAAGTGGATGAAATTGATGTTGATTATGAAGCTGATTCTGTAAGATCATCAAAATTAAATTATAAAACATCAATGGCTGATAATAAAACTTCTCATTCTACAGGACATAGAAATGTCAGGAGGGGTAGAGGCAATAAGCCCCCTTCCCCCAACAATTCAGAAAGAAGTCAACCCTCAAATCAATCAGGATCCTCTAAAAAATAAAAAAATAAAAAAGATTCCTTTAAGCCAACAGGTCAACAACTTATCCAGCCACATCAAGGAGCTGAGAGCAGAAAGTATGAAATACAAGGCAAAGGTGGACACCCTTTGGTCTCAGATGCAAGACCTTCTATCTCAAAAGCAGGTTCAACCTCCTCCCATGTCATCTCCTCTGCCCCAGCTCCCTCAAATACCCTCCTCCTTCCAACAAAATCAAAGTACTCTGGAAGTAGAGCAATGTAAATGGGATTATCTAATTAGTCACTACCAGAAGAATGTGCAACATCCTCCTCATCATCAACCTGGCCCATCCAGAACACCCAATTTCCATCCTCCTACTCATCCTTACCAACAAGGCAGGAGAAAGAAAGCCCAAGCCCAATCCCAAACTCAATCTCAGGGGAAGTTTCCTCCTCTGCCATGGTAAGTAATTTGGTTGATAATCACTTGGGAGTGTTTTCTAATATGTCTTCTTCTGCAGGTAATATTATTGAGAATGGTGAAAGAACAGTTAAACCTGTTAAAAGACAGCTTCCTGTAACTAGTAGCCCTAATGATGTAATTAGCAAATGATCATTTGATGAACCTTTACATTTGACTTCTACTTCTTTAATTAATCCTTCTCTTCCAATTAAGAATGATTCTGTTTCCCCTGATGTCTATACCTTAATTGAGAAAACTTCTGAAGAAATATTGAAAGATACCCTTGATTTTAATGTTGTGAAAGACAAACATTTAAGAGATTTGTTAATCCATGAGAGTGATAGATTAAATAATTTGCACTTGCAATGTAAAGTAAGTTCTTCTGTACAGGATACAGCTTATTTTAAAATCAAAGAAACCTTGAATATTGTTCTTAGCCAACAAAAACAAATAAGAAGTGACCATAGAGCTATCTCAGATAAAAATATCAATCTACATAAAACCTTGAGTGAATTGAAACCCCTTATTGAGGAAAATTATTCATTAAAAAATGAAATAAAATCTCTACAAAATGAGTTTAAAAAGCTAAAAAATGATTTCCATGCACTAAGTGCCAAACACACAGTTTCTGAGGACAGAAATGTTTTATCTCTTGAAAAAGTAAATGACCAGATGTCTGAAATTCCAAGGATAAGAAACTATGTGTCTGACCTGCAAGAAAAATTTTCAACCTTAACCATCAATAATTATGGTATAAATGAGAATTCTGTCCATAAGCTGCATAAAAATAAAGAAAAAGAACCTGAGAAGAGTTCCTCCTTTCTTCCTCATATTTCAGCCATTAAACAAACGGACAATGAGTCTGTAAAATCTTTTGCTACTAGCAAGAAATCTTGTGATGGTCATGTACCACCTGTTTCTGTAAATAATGAAATTTCTGAACACCTGGCTAAACTTCAGGAATTATTAATGATGAATAATTCAAACTAAAAAATGAAACATCCCAGTAGTCAGAAAAATTGGCCTAAATTGGACCAATATCCTACCTTTGATGGTGATTCTTCTTCTGATTGGCAACACTTTATCCAAAGAATTGATAATTTAAAGAGATCTTATAAACTACCTGATTAGGAAATTGTTTCTAAGCTAATTTCTTTATTTTCCAATGTAGCCTTGATGTGGTATGAATCTGTCCCTTTAGATAACAATCATTATACATGGAATGATTGGAAATCCTTGATTGAGAGTCAGTTTGGTGGTTCAAAATTCAGGTTAGCTCAGCAAAGACTGTATGAGAATACTAGATATGTATCCTCCTCTGTTGAAAAGCCCATTGTTTTTCTTATGAAAGTAACAAAACTCCTAAGAGCAATTGATCCAAAGATGGATTATGATGTTTGGAGAGATAAAATCTTGTATAAATTACCAAATTCTCTTAGAGATTTAATTGTAGCTAGAACTGAGCATGTAAGGGAGAATTCTTCTTTCATTAATATCTGTAATGAGGTACTACTCAACCATAGATATGAACCAAAGAATTACCTTGGTATATCTTATCATGATCAAAATAAACCTTCTACAAAGCCCCCAGAGAAATATGGTAAACCCTCTGCCCCAGTTGCACCTAAAAAATATACAACAAATACTTGTGATATATGTAACAAACCATGGCAAAAGGGTCATGTTTGTGACAAGAAAATTCATCTTGTTGAACAAAATGAAGACACTGATGAAGCTGAAATTGATGTCAATAATTCTTCTAGTGACTGTGAAAGTATTATCTCCTATGGCAATGACTCTGTTAAAGATTTTTTAATGTTAGAACAGGATGTCCATTATTTAGATAATATATCTGAAGAATGTGTATTGGATTTATCTTCAGTGGAAAATGCTGAAATAATTAAAGATATTACTAACAATTCTATAGCCATATCCCCTTTGAAAGCACCTTTTATCATTAATGGTAAAAATGTTGATGTAGTTATTGACTCTGTTGCTGGAGGAAGTGTAGTGTCTGAAAAGGCTTTAGCTTCAGTAGATAAGGATTATTTGAGTAAGTTATTACCTATAACTTCTGAAAAATGGAGAGGGTATGGTTCTACCTTAATTCCTATTGGCAAATACAAAACCTCTGTATTATTCAAATATAATGGTGGTTTTGTCAGAGATATTTGTGAATTTGGTGTCATGAAAAATGATAATTTAAGCAATTGGTTTTTTTTGGGTAATGATATTTTAACCATGTTTGGTGTGAAATTGGACCCAGAAAATAATTGCTTCACCTTGGGATTGAATGGCAAAAGAAAATTCAAAATTTCCTCCTCTAGAAAACCTTCTGGGCATCTTTTAAAGTCTTGTAACTCACTAATCCAGTGTAAAGGCAGAACAACAATTGAAATGGATGATTTATTAAATGAAATAAATACTGCTTCTTTTGGTGATCAGTTAACTAGTGAACTAAAGGATTCTATTATTGCCTCAATTACCTCCACCCTATGGCTTTTGCTCATGGTTCTCATGTCTTAGGAAGTGTTCAGGAAGAAATGAAAATTACCTTATCCTGTAACTTGAGTGATATCCCTCCTAGTCTTAAGAAAAAACCATATCCTGCTTATCCAACAAAAAGAAAGGATATTGAAGATAATATTGCCACATTATTAAAAATGAATATCATTGAGAAAGTGGATGTCACCCCCAAATATTGTGTCATCTCCCCAGTCTTGATTTCTTATGAAAAAGATAAGGCTAGATTGTGTGGTGATTACAGAGCATTAAACACTTATACAGTTGATGATATTTATCCTTTACCCAGAATAAATTCAATACATGCTACCTTGCAAGGTGCAAAATTTATTAGTTGTCCGGATGGTAATAAAGGATATCATCAAGTTCCAGTTGAGAAAAATTCTCAAAATTTTTTGCTTTTTGTTACTCATATGGGAATATATAAGTATGTTAGAATGCCATTTGGCCCTAAAAATGCACCTTCAGCTTTCCAAAAATTCATGGATAATACTTTCCATCAAGAAATAACTGAGGGATGGCTTATGGTTTATATTGATGATATCATAGTTTTTTCTAAACCTTTTGATGAACATATGGTTCATTTGAATAGAGTTTTCCAAAAAATGGATGAAATCAATATGACTTTGTCCTTGAAAAAGTGTAAATTTGGTTTTCAATCTTTGAAAGTCCTTGGCCATGTTGTGTCAGGCCTACAAATTTGTGTAGACCAAAACAAAGTTGCTGAAATTCAAAATGTGAAAGCACCAACTTCTGTAAAAGAAATCCAAAGTTTCTTGGGTATGTGTGGATATTATAGACAATATATTAAAAATTATCAAGTCATAGCCTTTCCTCTTACCAAACTAACTAGGAAAGATGTTGCATTCATCTGGAATATTGACTGTCAAAAAGCTTTTGATACATTAAAATGTTGCTTAATGACAGCCCCTATCTTAGCTCTTCCAGATTTTAAGAAACCATTTGTCCTGTATACAGATGCTAGCTTTGTTGGTCTGGGTGCTGCCCTTCACCAGAAACAAATTATAAATGATAAATCCTCAGAGGTTGTAATTTGTTATATTTCAAGAACCTTGAGAAATAGTGAATTGAAATATGGTGCCACTCAATTAGAGTGCTTAGCAGTTGTTTGGGCTCTTGAGAAGCTTTATTACTATCTAGATGACCAAAAGTTTGAATTGGTAACTGACTGTAGTGCTGTGAAGTCCCTCTTAAACCTGAAAACACCTAACAGACATATGTTCAGGTGGCAACTTGCTGTTCAAGAATACAGAAGATGGATGAAAATTATCCATAGGGTTGGAAGTGTTCACTCCAATGTTGATATGCTGTCCAGATTGCCTCTGCAAAATAATGACTCAAATCCTGCTTATGTTCCTGAAGATGATACTGTCCATATCCATGGTATATTTATAGTTGATATGGAAGAGGAGTTATTACAATTAATTCTGGATTCATATGATAAGAATTCTGATTTAAATAAATTAGTTACTATCTTAAATGATCCTAAAAATGCTTCTATTCAGGCATTGATTAAAACTCTTCCTGCTAAATATCAGAATGCTTTAATTAAGGGAAAGTTTTCTATTGAAGATGGATATATTTATTATAGAAGAAAGCTTACTAATGTAATTGTAATTTCTCCTTCTATGAAAGAAATTATCCTCAAAATTTGTCATGATGACATATTAGCTGGTCATTTTGATCTTTAGAAGACACTGATTAGACTCAAAAGCACTGCTTGGTGGGCTAATATGTCTGAAGATGCAAAATTATATGTTGAATCTTGTGATTCATGCAAGAAATCCAAAAGAATTACTGGTAAGAGAGCAGGGTTATTACAGCAAATTGAAGCACCTGATGCTCCCTGGCAAATCATTAATATGGATTTTGTCACTGGTCTTCCTATTGCAGGTAAAGAAAATTATAATTCTTGTTGGGTAATAGTGGATAAATTTACTAAAATGTGCAAATTTGTTCCCATCCATAAGGATGTCTCCACCAAAGACTTGGCTTTCTTATGGTGGTATAATATGTTCAATATAGTTGGATTTCCTAGAGCCATTATATCTGACAGAGATCCAAAATTTACATCTGAATTCTGGATGTCTCTAATGGATATATGTGGTTGTGAATTAAAATTATCTACTGCTCACCATCCCCAAACTTATGGTCTAGCTGAAAGAATGATTCAAACTCTAGAGGATATGATTAGAAGGTATTGTGCCTTTGGATTGGAATATAAAGACAATGACAGATTTAATCATGACTGGGTCACCTTATTGCCTGGTCTTGAATTTGCTTATAATAGCACTGTTCACTGTGTTACTCAAAAGAAACCTTTTGAGCTTTGGCTAGGTTATGTCCCTCATACTCCTGCTCAAATACTCAATAGTAAATTGCCTAAATTGGAATTACACCCTGGTGTTAAATCTTTTGTTCAAATGCAACAAATGTGCAGAAAACATGCTCAAACTTGTATTGATAAAGAATTTGAATATGAGAAGAAATGATGGGACAAATCCCATATGGAACACACATTTAAAGAGGGTGATGAAGTGTTGATATCTACTGTCCACTTCAGTTTACAGGGTAACAACAAATTAAAAGATCCTTTTGTGGGCCCTTTTGTTGTGAAAAAAATGATTGGTGATAATGCAGTTGAAGTTGTGTTATACTCTCCATATGATAGAAAACATCCTGTTTTCCCCATTTCCCTGTTAAAACCTTATACTTCCAACAGTGACTTATTTCCAAAAAGTAGGGGTAGACCTAAGAAAAACCCTCAGGAAGTCACAGAAACTGCAGAAATTGATAAAATTCTCAATGATAGAATTATCCCTTTTGAAAGAGGTACTGAGTATTTATTGAGATTTAAAAATAAGTCATCTGAATATGATGCATGGATACCTGGTAAAGAAATTTCAAACCTTCCTACTCTATTAAAAAAGTATAAAAAGAAAAAATCATAGCATTTTTTTTATTGTTTTTTTTTGGAGTGAGGGAGTGTCAGCCAGGCTGTCCCAGGAGCCAAGTAATAAACATACAATTTTATTGGAGTTAATAAATGACATAATAATTGCAGCTTATGTATATACATTAAACTTATATTACATAATAAATTATATTAAAATATTATTTTATAATTAAAATAAATTTTATACTAATTTTATTATCATATAAATCAAGTATACATTAAAATAATTATTATATTCCATATAAAGAGGTCATTACCAACAGAATGCTCAACAACCAGCTCAACACCCTGGCCCATCCAGGACACAAACCTACCATCCATCTCCTCAGCCCCATCCTTATCAGGGAGGCAGAAGAAAGAAGGCCCAGGGGAAGTTTCCTCCTCTGCCATGGTAAGTGATTTGGTTGATAAACATTTTGGTATTTATACTAATAAGAATTCTTCTACAGGTAATCTTATTGACTATGGTGAAAGAACAGTTAAACCTATTAAAAGACAACTTCCTGTAATTAGTAGCCCTAATGATGTTCTAAGCAAGCTTTCTTTTGATGAACCACTACATATGACCTCTACTTCTTTAGTTAATCCTTCTCTTGCAATCAAAAATGATTCTGTTGCTCCTGAGATTTATGTTTTACTTGAGAAAATTTCTGAAGAAATATTGAAAGGTTCTCCTGATTTTAATGATATCAAAGTTAAAATTTTAAGAGATTTATTAAAACATGAGAATGATAGATTAAATAATTTAAATTTACACTGCAAAGTAAGTTCTTCTGTCAAGGACACAGCTTATTTCAAATTGAAAGATACTTTAAATACCTTCCTTTCTCAGCAAAAGTCTATTAGAAATGATCACAGATCACTCTCTGATAAAAATAATCATCTTAATAAACTTATCAATGATATGAAGCCACTCATGGATGAAAATACTTCCTTGAAAAATGACAATAAGCTTCTGCACAGTGAATTAAAAAAATTCAAAATTGATTTCCAGAATTTGAGTAATAAATGCTCAGTAGAAGAGGACAGAAATGTTCTATCTATTGCTAAAATTAATGATCAACTATCTTATATCCCTGAATTAAGGAATAAATTATCTGATCTTGAGAAAAAGGTTTTTACATTACAAGCTATTCATGATGACGATTGTGATGAGTTTAGAAATAATACTAAACTTTCCGTTAATTATAAAAATAAACAGCCTGAACAGGGTGTTTCTTCTCTCACTTGTAATGCCCCAATTAAACCAGTTGATAACTTGTCTGTGAAGTCTGGTGCTTCAAACAAAAAGTATTTTGATACTCACAATGAGCCATCTGCCTCTGTCAGTAATGAAATATCTGAAAACCTTTCAAGACTTCAAGAATTGATTAACTTAAAAAATTCAAACAATAAGGCTGACCACCCTAGCAGTAATAAAAATTGGCCTAAACTGGACCAATACCCTACCTTTGATGGTGATTCTTCATCTGATTGCCAACACTTTATCCAAAGAATTGATAATTTGAAGAAGTCATATAAATTACCATATGAAGAAATTTTTTCTAAGTTAATTTCTTTATTCTTCAATTTAGCCTTAATGTGGTATGAATCTGTTTTATTGGATGGTATCCATTATACATGGAATGAATGGAAAACCTTGATTGAGAATCAGTTTGGTGGTTCAAAATTTAGATTGGCTCAACAGAGATTGTATGAGAACTCTAAATATATCTCTTCCTCTGTTGATAAACCAATTGTTTTTCTTTTGAAAGTAACAAAAATCCTGAGAGCTATTGATCCAAAATTGGATTATGATATTTGGAGAGATAAAATTCTTTATAAATTACCAAATTCTCTAAGAGATTTAATTGTGGCTAGAACTGAGCATGTAAAGGAACATTCTTCTTTTATTAATATCTGTAATGAAGTATTACTTAACCATAGATATGATCCAAAGAATTATCCTATGAAATCTTATCATGATCAGAGTAAGCCCTCTACCAGACCTCCAGAAAAACCTGGTAAACCCTCTGCCCCAGTTGCACCCAAAAAATATGTAACTAATACTTGTTTTAAATGTAACAAACCTTGGCAGAAGGGCCATGTGTGTGACAAGAAAATTCATCTTGTTGAACAAACTTCAGACACTGAAGATGCTGATGTTGATCTCAATGATTCTTCCACTGACTGTGACAGTAATATCTCCTATGAAAATGAATCCCTTAAGGATGTCTTAATGTTGGAACAAGATGTGCAATATTTAGACAATATTTCTGAGGAGTGTAATTTAGATTTATCTTCAGTAGAAAATGCTGAGATCATTAAAGATATTACTGACAGCTCTATATCCATATCCCCTTTGAAGGCACCAGTTATCATTAATGGTAAAAATGTTGAGGTTGTTCTTGACTCCGGTGCTGGAGGAAGTGTGGTGTCTGAAAAGGCACTGGCTTCAGTGGACAAAGATTATATGGATAAATTATTACCTATGACATGTGAAAAATGGAGAGGTTATGGCTCTATTTTGTGTCCCATTGGCAAATACAAAGCCACTGTATTCTTCAAATATAATGGTGGTTTTGTCAGAGCTGTTTGAGATTTGTTGTCATGAGAAATAATAATTTGAGCAATTGGTTTATTTTGGGTAATGACATTTTGACCATTTTTGGTGTAAAATTTGACCCTGCCAATAATTGCTTCACATTGGGATTGAATGGAAAAAGGAAATTCAAAATTTCTTCCCCTAGAAGATCTTCTGCATATTTGTTAAAGTCTTGTAACTCATTAATTCAATGTACAGGTAGACCAAAAAATGAAATGGATAGTTTATTAACTGAAATAAATACTGCTTCTTTTGGTGATCAATTAACTAGTGAGCAGAAGGATTCTATAATTACCTCAATTACCTCTTTTCCTATGGCTTTTGCTCATGGTTCTCATGTCCTAGGAGTTGTTAAGGATGAAATGAAAATTACTTTATCCTTTAACTTGAGTGATATTCCTCCTAGTCTTAAGAAAAAACCATATCCTGCTTCTCCAAAAAAAAGAAAGGAAATTGAAGATAATATTTATACCTTATTAAACATGAATATAATTGAGAAAGTGGATGTCACCCCAAAATATTGTGTCATATCCCCAGTCTTGATTTCTTATGAAAAAGATAAGGCTAGATTATGTGGATATTACAGAGCATTAAACACTTATACTGTGGATGATATTTATCCTTTTCCCAGAATTAATTCAATTCATGCTACCTTACAGGGTGAAAAATTTATTAGTTGTCTGGATGGCAATAAAGGTTATCATCAAATTCCTGTTGAGAAAAATTCACAAAATTTTTTACTAATTGCTACTCATATGGGAATATATAAGTATGTTAGGATGCCATTTGGCCCTAAAAATGCTCCTTCAGTTTTTCAAAAAGTAATGGATAACACTTTCCATCAAGAAATAATTGAAGGATGGCTCATGGTTTATATTGATGACATTATAATTTTTTCTAAAAATTTTGATGAACATATGATTCACTTTAATAGAGTTTTCCAAAAAATGGATGAAATCAATATGACCTTGTCCTTAAAAAAGTGTAAATTTGGTTTTCAATCCTTGAAAGTCCTTGGCCATGTTGTGTAAGGCTTACAAATTTGGGTAGACCAAAACAAAGTTTCTCACTACGCAATATAGGGGGTGGACTTGCTAGCAAGTCCCCAACCTGAACTCAGGCACAACTCAGATGGAACTCAGACTGAACTCATACTGAACTCATATTGAACTCTACTTGAAGACCCACCTAAAACTGTTCTGCTGAGTGGTGTTTATCCCTGATTGTATGGTTCCTTTGTCAATAGCTCAATGTGTGTTCAATCTGTGGTGAACTTGAGTCCAAGGTTGCGGACTTGCTAACAAGTCCGCCCCCCATATTGCGTGGTGTCTGCCATTCAAAATGTGAAATCACCAACTTCTGTAAGAGAAATCCAAAGTTTTTTGGGTATGTGTGGCTATTATAGACAATATATTAAAAATTATCAGGTCATAGCCTTGCCTCTTACAAAACTGACCAGAAAAGAGGTTGCCTTTCTCTGGAATAATGACTGTCAAAAAGCTTTTGATACATTAAAAAGTTGCTTAATGACAGCCCCTATATTGGCTCTTCCAGATTTCAACAAACCTTTTGTCCTATACACAGATGCTACCTTTGTTGGTCTGGGTGCTGCCCTTCACCAAAAACAAATTATTAATGATAAATCCTCAGAGGTTGTAATTTGTTATATTTCAAGAACCTTGAGAAATAGTGAATTGAAATATGTTTCCACTCAATTAGAGTGCTTAGCAGTTGTTTGGGCTCTTGAAAAACTTCATTAATACCTAGATGACCAGAAGTTTGAACTTGTAACTGACTGTAGTGCTGTGAAGTCCCTCTTAAACCTGAAGACACCAAATAGACATATGTTTAGGTGGAAACTGGCTGTTCAAGAGTACAGGGGAAGAATTACAATTATCCATAGAGCTGGAAATTTTCACTCCAATGTTGATATGCTGTCAAGACTACCCCTACCTAATAATGACTCCAATCCTGCCTATGTCCCTGAGGATGATAACATTCACATTTATGGTATATATATTGTGGACATGGAGGAAGAATTGTTGCAATTAATTCTGGATTCATATGAAAAAGATTCTGATTTGAATAAATTGGTTACTATCTTGAATGATCCAAATAATGCTTCAATTCAAGCATTAATAAAAACTCTCCCTGAAAAGTACCGAACTGCTTTGACTAAAAGAAATTTTTCAATTGATGATGGTTATATTTATTACAGGAGAAAACTTAATAATGTAATTGTTATTTCTCCTTCAATGAAAGAAATCATTTTAAAATTATGTCATGATGACATATTAGCTGGTCATTTTGATCTAGAAAAAAATTATGGTCAGGATTAAAAACACTGCATGGTGGGCTAATATGTCTGAAGACACAAAATTATATGTTGAATCTTGTGATTCTTGCCAAAAATCTAAAAGATTGACTGGCAAAAGAGCAGGATTAATGCAACATATTGAAGCACCTGATGCTCCTTGGCAAATCATTAATATGGATTTTGTCACTGGTCTTCCTGTAGCAATGAAAGACAGTTATAATTCTTCCTGGGTTATAGTGGACAGATTCACTAAAATGTGTAAATTCATTCCTACCCACAAAGATGTTTCCACCAAAGATTTAGCCTTTTTGTGGTGGTCACATACGTTTAATATTGTTGGATGTCCAAAAGCCATCATATCTGATAGAGACCCAAAGTTTACTTCTGAATTTTGGATGTCTTTGATAGATATATGTTGTTGTGAGTTGAAATTATCCACTGCCCACCATCCTCAAACTGATGGACTGGCTGAAAGGATGATTCAAACCTTGGAAGATATGATTAGAATGTATTGTGCCTTTGGATTAGAATATAAAGACAATGACAGATTTACACATGACTGGGTAACCTTACTTCCAGGTCTTGAATTTGCTTATAATAGCACTGTTCATTCTGTCACTGAGAAAAAGGCTTTTGAGCTATGGCTAGGTTATGTTCCAAGTACTCCTGCTCAAATACTCAATAACAAATTACCAAAGTTGGAATTACATCCTGGTGTGAAGTCTTTTCTCCAAATGCAGCAACTATGCAGAAAACATGCCCAAAGTTGTATTGATAAAGCATTTGAATATGAGAAAAAGAGATGGGATAAATCCCATAAATAGCACACTTTTAAAAAGGGTGATGAAGTACTAATATCTAAAATTCACTTCAATTTACAAGGCAATAACAAATTAAAGGATCCATTTGTAGGACCATTTGTTGTTAAAAGAATGGTGGGAGATAATGCAGTAGAAGTTATATTGTATTCTCCTTATTACAGAAAACATCCTGTTTTTCCCATTTACCTCCTTAAACCTTATACTTCCAACAGTGACTTATTTCCTAAGAGAAGGGGAAGACCCAAGAAAAATCCTCAGGAAGTCACAGAAATTGCAGAAATTGATAAAATTCTTAATGACAGAGTTATCACCTCTGAAAAAGGTATTGAATATATATTGAGATATAAAAATAAATCATCTGAGCATGATAAATGGATACCTGGAAAAGAAATTTCTAACCTTTCCACTCTATTAAAAAAGTATAAAAAGAAAAAATCTTAGCATTTTTTTTATTGTTTTTTTAGAGTGAGTGAGTGTCAGCCAGGCTGTACCAGGAGCCCAGTAAAACTTATGTTAAGTCATCGTACCTGGAAGAGGGCGAAAATTTATGCTTTTTATGTATATAAATAAATATTTTATTGCATAATAAAATGAAGTACAAATTACCTTATTAAATAAAATTAAAATAAGGGTTATATTTATTTTATTATGTTATTAATTATATACTATTAAAATAAACATAAATTATATTATATTCTATAAAAATTGGGCGCATTTTTATGTATTTAAATAATTATAAAATAATAATTAATTAATTATAATATTATATTATACTTATAAGGTAAAATGTTGACTTATAATAATATTAATTAATTATTAGACCCTTATAATAATTTCTACATTATTATCCCTGAAATTTGGGCGCTTCTGTGGCTCAAAATTATGTAATTAAATTTATTAAAACATTTAAACTAATTACATTCTCATATTTTTATCTAAAATAATTACTTATATTAATTTTATGAATTAAAATAGTAATAAATTACATTCCACTTTAAAATAGTACTGTATAATACTTATTTTAAATTACATTAGTTATTTTTTATATGTCTTGTACTTATTTATGCGTAATATCCAGGGGGCATTAATAGTGGTGAAATATTGACTACTTCATTTTAACAAATTAGTACATTTTTGATTTCTCACCCCTTACATTTACTCATAATTTATTGTATTTACTTTTTGTGGCGCTTCAGAGGGCCCCTTGGCTATATAAGGGCTTTGGGAACCCCCTTCAGCTGCATCACTTACATATTTACCATATACTTACACTTATATATTTTTTATACACGTGTTAATTCTTTTTCTTTTAACTAGTAATACAGCTTAGTTGAAATAAGTTAAATAAATACTATATACAAAATCTTAAGGTTGCGGTAAGAACATTAAAATATAATAATTGACTGTTGCCCATTGAATTTAAAACACTTACATTAAAATTTCATTAATACTACTCACCTTATATATTAGATCTTTTTCCCTTATTTTCCTCCTTCCCTCTTTTCCTCTTTCCACTCTTTGTCTTCTTGTGTCCTTTTCTCCCTTTTCTTCTTTCTTTTTTCACCTTCTAGACGACCACGCCGATAGTCCCTTTGCCTATAAAAGGCCTTGTGTTATTTCATTTATGATCATCACTTACTACTCAAAAATATTTTTAATTACACTATAAAATTCATTTTATTTACATATATTTAAACTGTGCTTCTGCCTATTTAAGTAATAAAATAAAATATTAAAGGTTTTGATAAGAATATTTTAGTATTAATAGTTGATAATTGAACAGAGATAATAAAACAGTACTTACTTTATTAACCACATTGATCCCCGTCCATTTTTTTTAAAAGTCTTTAAATTTTTATTATTAAAATTATATATTTCTTATTTTTTATTTCATTTACTTTTTATTTCCCCTTTTACCTTTTTTCCAATTACCTTTTCCACCTTTCTTCTAGACGACCGGCTGACAGCCTCCCATTTTTGTTGTTTTTCCTCATTCCCTTACTACTCAAATTTTTATTATATACACCAATAAGATCTTTTATTAATACTATAGCTGCCTTACTAATTACAATTGCATAAATCTAAACCTACTAAGTAATAATAATAATATTTTTTACCTTTTATTTGAGTAATAAGCCATAAATATATAAAACCTGTGTGCCTTGATTTAATTTCTTGAGTTATCCACCTTTCACTGCTGTTAGACCTCTGTTAAAATCTTCTAGACCATTAGAACTTCTTGACAATTGGGAACATTTCCAAATCGTTGTTGACACATTGTTATCTTGACGACGACAGCCAAGGGACCTTCAACTATGAGGACCAATAAGCCTTGCTGGACAATCAAAAATGACAAATGTCATCAGGCACGTGACTTACCTTTTTTTCTGCAACTGGGAATCAAACCTTACCCCAAATCTAAGGTTTATATAGGTGTATTTGTCCTATACAATTGTAGTGACTATACCAGTTACTATCTGTTGGTTTAACTATGCTTATTTCATCTTTCATGTATATCTTTTTTCTCAGCACTCTGTAGTGGCATTAATTTGTTCAAATTACAGGTGGAGGTGCCTGGTATATAATATACTTTTTTTTTAAATTTTTTTCCTAGTTCACCAAGATAGAGCAATACTGTTCTTAGTCCTAGAAGTAATAAAATTATTTTAATAAATTATATTATTTTTTTAATTATTTCAGTTGACAATTTTCCTGATGATTAACATTTTATTTTATTTTTTCAGTTTAAAATTGTCCTGGAAGTGATATAATAAACATATAAATTACCTAAATTAATTATAGTAAATTACTTCAGTTGACATTAAAGTCCTGGTAATAAAAATTTCAGTTGACTCATAGTCCTGATAATTATATATTAATATATATTAATAACTAATTGAGACTTGTATTTATTATTCCAGTTGACTTTTTGTCCTGATAATTAATAAATTATTTGATTATTTCAGTTGATTTATTTTAAATCCTGGTAATAAAATATAAATATCTTAATTATTTTAATTAAAAAGTGTGATAATTATTTCAGTTGATTCTTTCTCCTGATAAATATTATATTTTCATTATTCCAGTTGATTAAATAATCCTGATAATTGATTATATACTTGAAATATTTTTAATTTTTTCCTCTTCTTTTTCTTTCAACAAAGTTAAATAACAACTGATTAAATTTTAATTTTTCTTTCTCTCAGTTTCAGTTATATACAACAATGACTGATCAAAGTGCTTCTGCTGGCAGTGATGAGGAACTAGACTTGATTGATTATGATGAGACTTCTGTAAGTTCTCCTTTGACTACAAAACTTGCTCAAATTAATCAATCTCTGTACCAATTAGGATGTAGAGATGCAAGAAGTGGAAATAAAAGTGGAAAAAAACTGCTCTGGATTAAAAGCCTCAATTGAACCCCCCAGAAGAACTTCTAAAAGGATTCAAGATAAAAAAGATACCCTTGCAGCAGAAAGTCAGAAAACTCTCCACTCACATCAAGGATTTGAGGGCAGAGAACCTCAAACTAAAATCAAAAGTAGAAATTCTAGAAGAAAAGGTAAGAAATATAGAATCCTTTTTTCAAGAGAAAAGGAAACCTCCTCCAACAACAAAAGCCCTTCCACAATTGGCTCCTCAACCACAGGAAAAGGTGGAAGTTTCAAAATAGTAATGGGACTGGATGAAAACCCAGTGGGACTCCCTGCAGGCCCAATAGCAGAAAGCACCTCTGGCAGGTCCTTCCAGGCCCCATCAATTCACCCCAGCCTCTCATCATCCCTACCAAGGAGGAAGAAGGACAAAAGAACCCCCAATTTCAAATTTTTCCAAATCCATGGTAAGCCCCTTCATTAAAATCTCAAGTGCCCTTTCTTGTCACTAATTCAGTTCCTTCAGGTAATTCTGGAAGAGGTGATGATACCTTGAGACCAGAAGAGGCTGGCTCTAGCAGGCTTATAAATCAATATTCAGATGTAACTAATCCTTTAGTATTGATTGCTACTTCAATGGTTAATCTTGATATGGCTGTTATTGATGAAACACTTGATACTGAATTTTATGAGAATCTGGAAAATTACTCTGTTTCCTTGTTAAGAAATACTGCAGATGTAGCTACCATTAATGATGAATATTTGAGAGATATTATAGCCAAGAAAAATCATATAATGAACAACATGCAATTGACTCAAAAATTTAATAGTTTGTTAACTGAACAAGGGGGTACTAATCAGTTAGAAGTGAATTACAGAGAGTTTCTGATGATTTTTATAAGTTCAAAGTAACTCATGAGAAGAAAGTTGCTTTGTGGCCGAATATCAAGAATGATTTGTCTAAGTTAGAAGACCCTGTGTCTATCTATTTCTTGGAACTAGAGGGACATAAGATGAACTTAAAGAGACTAAGTGACCATAATTCATCTCTTCAAAATAAGAACCAATTATCATTTGCGACTATCAATGAAACATTATCCCGTATTCCAAGAGTGAAGACTAGGCTAAAAACCATTGAAGAGAAGTTGAATTCATTGTTACATGACCAAAATTATTCTGACATTTCTTTGAAAGAACCTGTTTCACAGGATACTCCACCTGTACTTGTCCCTAGTTCATCTAAAGTAAAATTAGTGCCAGAAATGCCTGTAGATATTACTGAGTTTACATAAAAAATTGATGTTGTACCTTGCTCATCTACAGAAGGGTTAAACCATGAGATTACTTCCCAATTGAAGAAGTTACAGTTTCTTCTCACTCAGAAACAAGCTTTTTATGAGGAGACTACTTCAAATCAAAAGAATTGGCCAGAACTTGACCAATTCCCAACATTAAATGGTGATTCTTCCTCTGATTGGAAACAATTTATTTGAAGAATTGATAACCTGAAGAGTTCTCAAAAACTTCCAGATGAATATATTGTGTCTAAAGTAATTTCTTTATTTTCCAATGTTGCCCTAATGTGGTATGAGTCTGCCCTTTTAGATAAAAATAACTACTCATGGGAGGATTGTAAGAAATTAATTAAAGTACAATTTAGTGGTTCCAAGTTTAGGTTAGCTCAACAAAGGCAGTATTAGGAAGCTAGATATAGCTCTTTTACTGATAAACCTATTGAGTTTCTGATGAAACTTTTGAAGATCCTGAGGGCAATGGACCCAGATATGAATTTTGAACTATGGAAGGACAGGATCCTCTATAAATTGCCTATGTCTCTGAGAGACTTAGTAGTTGCTAGGACTGAGTTCTCAAGAGAACCTAATTTCTTTTATTAATACTTGTAATGAGATCCTTTTAAATAACAAGTATGATCCTAGAAGGTTCACCCCTAGATCTTCATTGGTGAAAACCTCCAATTACCAGCAGAAACCTCCTGAAAAAGTTGGTAAACCTTCTGCCCCTGTTGCACCTAAAAAGAATGCAACAAACACTTGCTTAAAATGCAGAAAGCCTTGGCAGAAAGGCCATTTTTGTGACAAGAAAATAAATCTTGTTAAAAAAACAGAGGAACATGCTGATGACACAGTTGCACTGGATGATATGTCAAGTGATTGTGCCAGTAATATCTCTTATGAATCTCACCAGGAAATTTTAGTTCTGGAAGAAGATATTCATTATTTGAATAACATTGACTATGAGTATAATGATTAATCCACAGTAGAAGATGCTGAGATCATAAGGAATCTAGAAGACAGCTCAATGATTATTGTCCCTCTCAAGGCACTAGTCTTGATTAATGCAAAAAACATTGAGGTTTTTTTAGATTTTGGAGCTGGAGGAAGTTTAGTATCTGAAAAAAGCAATTGCCTCAGTGGATCAGGATTATAAATCAAAACTTATGCCTATCACTTCTGAGAATTGAAGACATTATAACTCTTTTTTTGTCCCCCATCGGTAAATACAAAGCTACAGTATTTTTTCAAATACAACCATGGCTTCGTAAGAGCTATGTGTGACTTTGTAGTTATGAAAAATGATAACTTATATAGTTGTTTCATTGTGGGAAATGATACTTTAACCAAATATGGCATTAAATTGGATCCCTCAAACCAGTGCTTCACAATGGGGTTCAAATGGGAAGAGAAAATTTAAAATTTCCTCCCCCAAAAAATTATTGACACCAGGATTGAACACATGTCATTCTGTAGTTCAATATAAAGGAAGATCTGCAAAAGAAATGCCTGCCCTTCTGGCTGAAATTGAAAATGTTTCTTTTTGGAGAACAACTTTCTGGTGAGTAAAAAGATTCCATCATTCAATTGATAAAATCTTTTCCTATGGGCTTTGCTCATGGGTCACATGAATTAGGATTGGTAAAAGAAGAAATGAAGCTCTCATTTTCTTGCCCATTAACTGAAATACAACCTAGCTTAAAGAAGAAGCCTTATCCTGATTCTCCCACAAAGAGAAAAGATATTGAAGACAATATCTCAAGCCTTTTGGAAATTAATATTATTGAAAAGGTAGTTGAAACACCTAAAAATTTTGTTATCTCACCTGTCCTAATTTCTTATGAGAATGATAAAGCCAGGTTATGTGGTGACTATAGAGCATTAAACACTTATACTGTAGATGATATCTATCCTTTACCCAGAATTAGCTCTATACATGCTACCTTACAAGGTGCTAAATATATCAGTTGTTTACTTGGTAATAAAGGATATCACCAGCTTCCTGATGAGAAGAATTCCCAGAGTTTTCTGAAGATTTCTACTAATATGGGTATTTATAAGTATGTTAGGATGCCATTTGGCCCCAAAAATGCCCCCTCAGTTTTTCAAAAGGTTATGGATAACACATTCCATCAAGAAATAATTGAAGGATGGCTCATGGTTTATATTGATGACATTATAGTATTTTTCTAAAACTTTTGATGAACATATGATTCACTTAAATAGAGTTTTCCAAAAATTGGATGACATTAATATGACATTGTCCTTGAAAAAGTGTAAGTTTGGTTTTCAATCCTTGAAACTCCTTGGCCATGTTGTGTCAGGCTTAAAAATTTGTGTAGACCAGAAAAAAATTGCTGCAGTTCAAAATATAAAAGCACCAACTTCTGTAAGAGAAATCCAAAGTTTTTTGGGAATTTGTAAATACTATAGACAGTATATTAAAGATTATCAGGTCATAGAATTACACCTTACCCAATTAACTAGGAAAGATGTTCCTTTTGTCTGGAACAGTGAAAGACAAAGATCTTTTGACACTGTGAAACATTGTTTGATTTAAGCACCAACTCTTGCTTTACCTGACTTTAATCAACCATTTGTTTTATACATTGATGCCATTTTTATATTTCAGTTGACTCATAGTCCTGATAATTATATATTAATATATATTAATAACTAATTGAGACTTGTATTTATTATTCCAGTTGACTTTTCGTCCTGATAATTAATAAATTATTTGATTATTTCAGTTGATTTATTTTAAATCCTGGTAATAAAATATAAATATCTTAATTATTTTAATTAAAAAGTGTGATAATTATTTTAGTTGATTCTTTCTCCTGATAAATATTATATTTTCATTATTCCAGTTGATTAAATAATCCTGATAATTGATTATATACTTGAAATATTTTTAATTTTTTCCTCTTCTTTTTCTTTCAACAAAGTTAAATAACAACTGATTAAATTTTAATTTTTCTTTCTCTCAGTTTCAGTTATATACAACAATGACTGATCAAAGTGCTTCTGCTGGCAGTGATGAGGAACTAGACTTGATTGATTATGATGAGACTTCTGTAAGTTCTCCTTTGACTACAAAACTTGCTCAAATTAATCAATCTCTGTACCAATTAGGATGTAGAGATGCAAGAAGTGGAAATAAAAGTGGAAAAAAACTGCTCTGGATTAAAAGCCCCAATTGAACCCCCCAGAAGAACTTCCAAGAGGATTCAAGATAAAAAAGAAACCCTTGCAGCAGAAAGTCAGAAAACACTCCACTCACATCAAGGATTTGAGGGCAGAGAACCTCAAACTAAAATCAAAAGTAGAAATTCTAGAAGAAAAGGTAAGAAATATAGAATCCTTTATTCAAGAGAAAAGGAAACCTCCTCCAACAACAAAAGCCCTTCCACAATTGGCTCTTCAACCACAGGAAAAGGTGGAAGTTTCAAAATGGTAATGGGACTGAATAAAACCCCAGTGGGACTCCCTGCAGGCCCAATAGCAGAAAGCACCTCTGGCAGGTCCTTCCAGGCCCCATCAATTCACCCCAGCCTCTCATCATCCCTATCAAGGAGGAAGAAGGACAAAAGAACCCTCAAGTTCAAATTTTTCCAAATCCATGGTAAGCCCCTCCATTAAAATCTCATGTGCCCTTTCTTATCACTAATCCAGTTCCTTCATGTAATTCTGGAAGAGGTGATGATACCTTGAGACCAGAAGAGGCTGGCTCAAGCAGGCTTATAATTCAATATTCAGATGTAACTAATCCTTTAGTATTGATTGCTACTTCAATGGTTAATCTTGATATGGCTGTTATTGATGAAACACTTGATACTGAATTTTATGAGAATCTGGAAAATTACTCTGTTTCCTTGTTAAGAAATACTGCAGATGTAGCTACCATTAATGATGAATATTTGAGAGATATTATTTCCAAGAAAAATCATATAATGAACAACATGCAATTGACTCAAAAATTTAATAGTTTGTTAACTGAACAAGGGGGTACTAATCAGTTAGAAGTGAATTACAGAGAGTTTCTGATGATTTTTATAAGTTCAAAGTAACTCATGAGAAGAAAGTTGCTTTGTGGCCGAATATCAAGAATGATTTGTCTAAGTTAGAAGACCCTGTGTCTATCTATTTCTTGGAACTAGAGGGACATAAGATGAACTTAAAGAGACTAAGTGACCATAATTCATCTCTTCAAAATAAGAACCAATTATCATTTGCGACTATCAATGAAACATTATCCCGTATTCCAAGAGTGAAGACTAGGCTAAAAACCATTGAAGAGAAGTTGAATTCATTGTTACATGACCAAAATTATTCTGAAATTTCTTTGAAAGAACCTGTTTCACAGGATACTCCACCTGTACTTGTCCCTAGTTCATCTAAAGTAAAATTAGTGCCAGAAATGCCTGTAGATATTACTGAGTTTCCATCAAAAATTGATGATGTATCTTCTTCATCTACAGAAGGGTTAAACCATGAGATTACTTCCCAATTGGAGAAGTTACAGTTTCTTCTCACTCAGAAACAAGCTTTTAATGAGGAGACTACTTCAAATTAAAAGAATTGGCCAAAACTTGACCAATTCCCAACATTTAATGGTGATTCTTCCTCTGATTGGAAAAAATTTATTTGCAGAATCGATAACCTGAAGAATTCTCAAAAACTTCCAGATGAATAAATTGTGTCTAAAGTAATTTCTTTATTTTCCAATGTTTCCCTAATGTGGTATGAGTCTGCCCTTTTAGATAAAAATAACTACTCATGGGGGGATTGGAAGAAATTAATTAAAGCACAATTTAGTGGTTCCAAGTTTAGGTTAGCTCAACAAAGGCAGTATGAGGAAGCTAGATATAGCTCTTTTACTGATAAACCTATTGAGTTTCTGATGAAACTTTTGAAGATCCTGAGGGCAATGGACCCAGATATGAATTTTGAACTATGGAAGGACAGGATCCTCTATAAATTGCCTATGTCTCTGAGAGACTTAGTAGTTGCTAGGACTGATTTCTCAAGAGAACCTAATTTCTTTTATTAATACTTGTAATGAGATCCTTTTAAATAACAAGTATGATCCTAGAAGGTTCACCCCTAGATCTTCATTGGTGAAAACCTCCAATTACCAGCAGAAACCTCCTGAAAAAGTTGGTAAACCTTCTGCCCCTGTTGCACCTAAAAAGAATGCAACAAACACTTGCTTAAAATGCAGAAAGCCTTGGCAGAAAGGCCATGTTTGTGACAAGAAAATAAATCTTGTTGAAAAAACAGAGGAACAAGCTGATGACACAGTTGCACTAGATGATACTTCAAGTGATTGTGCCAGTAATATCTCTTATGAATCTCACCAGGAAATTTTAGTTCTGGAAGAAGATATTCATTATTTGAATAACATTGACTATGAGTATAATGATTAATCCACAGTAGCAGATGCTGAGATAATAAGGAATCTAGAAGACAGCTCAATGATTATTGTCCCTCTCAAGGCACTAGTCTTGATTAATGCAAAAAAAATTGATGTTTTTTTAGATTCTGGAGCTGGAGGAAGTGTAGTATCTGAAAAAAGCACTTGCCTCAGTGGATCAGGATTATAAATCAAAACTTATGCCTATCACTTCTGAGAATTGAAGACATTATGGCTCTTTTTTTGTCCCCCATTGGTAAATACAAAGCTACAGTATTTTTTCAAATACAACCATGGCTTCGTAAGAGCTATGTGTGACTTTGTAGTTATGAAAAATGATAACTTATATAGTTGTTTCATTGTGGGAAATGATACTTTAACCAAATATGGCATTAAATTGGATCCCTCAAACCAGTGCTTCACAATGGGGTTCAAATGGGAAGAGAAAATTTAAAATTTCCTCCCCCAAAAAATTATTGACACCAGGATTGAACACATGTCATTCTGTAGTTCAATATAAAGGAAGATCTGCAAAAGAAATGTCTTCCCTCCTGTCTGAAATTGACAATTCTTCTTTTGGAGAACAACTTTCTGGTGAGGAAAAATATTCCATCATTCAATTGATAAAATCTTTTCCTATGGCTTTGCTCATGGGTCACATGAACTGGGATTAGTTAAAGAGGAAATGAAACTTTCATTATCTTGTCCATTAACTAAAATACAACCTAGCTTAAAGAAGAAGCCTTATCTTGATTCTCCCACAAAGAGAAAAGATATTGAAGACAATATCTCTACCCTTTTGGAAATGAATATTATTGAAAAGGTAGTTGAAACACCTAAATATTGTGTTATCTCAAATGTCCTAATTTCTTATGAGAAAGATAAATCCAGGTTATGTGGTGACTATAGAGCATTAAACACTTATACTATAGATGATATCTATCCTTTACCCAGAATTAGCTCTATACATGCTACCTTACAAGGTGCTAAATATATCAGTTGTTTACTTGGTAATAAAGGATATCACCAGCTTCCTGATGAGAAGAATTCCCAGAGTTTTCTGATGATTTCTACTAATATGGATATTTATAAGTATGTTAGGATGCCATTTGGCCCCAAAAATGCCCCCTCAGTTTTTCAAAAGGTTATGGATAACACATTCCATCAAGAAATAATTGAAGGATGGCTCATGGTGTATATTGATGACATTATAGTTTTTTTCTAAAACTTTTGATGAAAATATGATTCACTTAAATAGAGTTTTTTTAAAAATTGGATGACATTAATATGACATTGTCCTTGAAAAAGTGTAAGTTTGGTTTTCAATCCTTGAAACTCCTTGGTTATGTTGTGTCAGGCTTACAAATTTGTGTAGACCAGAATATAATTGCTGCAATTCAAAATAAAAAAGTACCAACTTCTGTAAGAGAAATCCAAAGTTTTTTGGGAATTTGTAAATACTATAGACACTATATTAAAGATTATCAGGTCATAGAATTACACCTTACCCAATTAACTAGGAAAGATGTTCCTTTTGTCTGGAACAGTGAAAGACAAAGAGCTTTTGACACAATGAAACATTGTTTGATGTCAGCACCAATTCTTGCTTTACCTGAATTTAATCAACCATTTGTTTTATACACTGATGCCATTTTTATTAGTCTTGGCTCTGCTCTCCATCAAAAACAAGTTATGAATGATAAAGTATCAGAAGTAGTAATTTGTTATATTTCAAGAACCTTGAGAAATAGTGAATTGAAATGTGGTGCCACTCAACTAGAATGTTTAGCAATAGTGTGGGATCTAGAGAAGCTAAATTATAATCTGGATGACCAGAAATTTGAACTTGTCACTGACTTCAGTGCAGTTAAATCCCTCTTGAAATTGAAGACACCTAACAGACATATGTTCAGATGGAACTATCTGTACAAGAATAAAGAGGGAAAATGACAATAATTCATAGTGCAGGTATGGTTCACTCAAATGTGGTTATGTTATCAAGGCTTCCTTTGCCAAATGATAACTCAAATGCTGTATATGCTTCTTAATATGAAATAGTTTACATTCATGGGATATATGTGGTTGATATGGAGGAAGAGCTATTACAACTTATTCTTGATTCATATGATAAAGATACTTACTTAAAAAAGCTATGTACTATATTAAATGATCCAAAGAATGCTTCTATTCAAGCATTGATAAAAACTCTTCCTCCAAAGTACCAGAGTGCTTTGATTAAGGGAAAATTTTCCATTGAAGATGGTTATATTTATTACAGGAGAAAACTGACCAATGTCATTTTTATTCCTCCTTCCATGAAAGAAATCATCTAGAAAATATGTCATGATGACATGTTGGCTGGACATTTTGATCTTGAAAAAACAAAGATCAGAATTAAGAACACTGCTTGGTGGGTTAATATGTCTGAAGACACAAAATTATATGTTGAATCCTGTGATTCTTGCCATAAATCAAAAATAGATTAACCGGAAAAAGAGCTGGATTAATGCAACATATTGAAACTCCTGATGCACCATGGCAAATAATAAACATGGACTTTGTAACAGGATTTTCCATTTCTGGTAAAGATTGTTATACCTCTTGCTTGGTTATTGTGGACAGCTTCACAAAGATGTGTAAATTTATCCCTACTCACAAGGATGTTTCCACTAAAGAATTAGCATTCTTATGGTGGTCTCATATGTTCAATACTGCTGGTTTTTCAAAGGCCATAATCTCTGATAGAGACCCTATATTTACTTTTGAATTTTGGATGTCTCTAATGGATGTTTGTGATTGTGATCTGAAGCTTTCTACTGCCCATCACCCCCAGACTGATGGTCTAGCTGAGAGAATGATTCAAACTCTGGAAGATATGATTAGAAGGTATTGTCCCTTTGGTTTAGAATATAAAGAAAATGACAGATTTACTCATGATTGGGTCACTCTTTTGCCTGGTCTTGAATTTGCATATAATAGCACTGTTCATTCTGTCACTGAGAAAAAGCCTTTTGAGCTTTGGTTAGGTTATGTCCCACATACTCCTGCTCAGATTCTCAATAATAAATTACCTAAGTTGGAACTACATCCTGGTGTAAAATCTTTTATGCAAATGCAACAGCTATGCAGAAAACATGCTCAAAGCTGTATTGATAAAGCATTTGAATATGAAAAGAAAAGATGGGATAAATCCAATAAAGAATACACATTTAACAATGGTGATGAAGTGTTGATATCTACTTTCCATTTCAATTTACAAGGTAACAACAAATTAAAAGATCCTTTTGTAGGACCATTTGTTGTTAAAAGAATGGTTGGAGATAATGCAGTAGAAATTGTATTGTATTCTCCATATGATAGATAACATCCTGTTTTTCCCATTTCTTTCCTTAAGCCTTATACTTCCAACAGTGACTTATTTCCCAAAAGAAGGTGAAGACCTAAGAAAAACCCTCAGGAAGTCACAGAAGCTGCAGAAATTGATAAAATTCTCAATGATAGAATTATCACTTCTGAAAGAGGTATTGAATATTTTTTGAGATATAAGAACAAGTCATCTGAACATGATGCATGGATACCTGGAAAGGAAATTTCAAATCTCTCTACTCTGTTAAAAAAGTATAAAAAGAAAAAATCTTAGCATATTTTTTATTGTTTTTTTTAGAGTGAGGGAGTGTCAGCCAGGCTATCTCAGGAGTCCAGTAATTTATACAAAAAATTACTGTAAACATATAGAGGACTAACTATATGTAAATACAAAAAATTATTTAAATAAAATTATAAATATTTTTTGAATGAATAAAATAAATATTATACTTAATATTATTATTAAATAAATTGTATTACATAAACAAATATAATATTCTATAATATCATGGCGTGATTTATATGTATAAATAAATTATTCAAAATTATATTATAAGTGTAAATTTAACTTACACAGTAATTACAATTTTAATAATAACATTTATATAAACTAAATACAACTTATCATATAATAATATCCATCAATATTTGGCGCTTCCTTGACCCTTAATTGTGTCACCAATATTACTAAATTAATTTAATATGATTAAATTTAAATTCTCATTTTAAAAAGTTCCTGTATTAATTTAATTAGTTGTTCAATTAATTTAATAGTTAATTTACTTGAAATAGTTAAATTACTATTGCTTATACTGAGTGAAGATTATTTAAAAGCGTAAAAATAATTCCTTTTATTTTAATTATACTTTTTTCAGCTATTTGTATTCCTTCTTTAGATTTCTTTCTCACCGTACTCATATTTTCATACTCACGTAGTTAATTGTTATATTAATTCTATTCTTTTTTAGAAATTACTGATGGGAAAAAATATTTGTTTATTCACAGATTTATTTTTTATGTTTTTAATTAGATTCTTTTAAATTAATTGTTTCACATTATTTTACCTTTTTGTAGATACTATTGGAATGCTCCAGAATGCCCTCTTGCCTATAAAAAGGCTTGAGAAGTCTCTCTGGTAGCTCATCACTTACTATACATTCACTTAACATATTTTAAATATCTTACTTTTATTTATTATTTTTATTAGTTCTATATATCTAATTAAAATACTATCTAAATAAACTAAAGGTTGTTTTAAGTCTATTATTACTATCATTGACAGTTGCGCATTGAATAATAACTATTACATTTAATATATTACAATATAAATAAGTCTTTACAGTCTTTGTCAACTCTTCAAAATTCTCTCGCCGTACTCTCTTCTCAATTACAAATATTTTATTTTTATTATTCATAATAATACTATATTATAATTTCCTCTTCTATTGTCCTTTTTCCTTTCCTTCTCTTCATTCTTCTAGACCTCTGGCTGATAAAGAGAGTTTATGCGTATTATACATTAATATAAAATTCCAAAAAGGGAAAATTAAGACGAATTAATACTAAATAATAAAGGGGATTAACTGTAGAAATTTTTGGGACTAAGCATGACATGATACTATGTGAAATCCCCATTCAAAAATAACCAAAATTGACTGAGAACCCACTAAAAAAACCCCCCAAAAAAGGGTATGAGATGTGGGATAACTACATGCAGTCTTTGGCAAGTGCTTGCACAGGTAAATCCTTGACTAATTTTAGGCAAATTTAAGCATGGTAGTGAATTAAAGCACCAAGAATGAGGTTATTAATGAAATTATTTCATATAAAGAGAGGTCAATGCATTTATAATTAAGCTAGGACACTAAATAAGCACCTGTTGCCTATTTTAGTGTGTTTCCCCACAGTGGGCATAGCATGTGGGGGTAATTATAGTGTGAAAAAGCTAACTTTTATAAAAATGAAGCTATTCACCACGGGAAATCTGGGGGTGAACTGCTATCAGTTCCCTCTTTTTGAAACTATTAGGAATTTGTCAGGAAACTGTTGGGAAACCATCCTGAAACTGTCAGAAAGATGTTTTTAAATCTGATGAAAAAACATTGAAAAAATAAACTGTCACAGATTGAATCCAGAACAATCCCTCCTTGAGCAGAGCTTAAGAACCACATTGAACATCAGTTAATCTCAGGTTTGGCAAAAGGTTGAACAACATCACTTAGCATACCTTAATATTCAAATATTAAACTTGAATATATGTTGTGTGTATGATATAGATGCATATGCATTTGAATTTGCATGGTGGATACTTATTGCATGCTAAAAATTGATGTGAATTGCCTATCCAAAGTGTATGCATAATGACTATGAAGAATAAATATGCATAAAAAATATGCATAAAAATATGCATAAAAAATATGCATATTGAATATGCATAAAAATATGCATTAAAAATATGCATATTGAATATGCAAAAAAAAGGTGCATATACGTATATGAATAAAATATATTAATATGCATATAAATCTTTATAATGAATATGCATATGAATATGCATAAATATGCATAATGATTGAAAAATGCAAAAAAATGATGCTTAACGAGTATATTTTATGCATAAATAGAAATATGCAATATGAATTCATATTGCATACAGATAACACTGGCAAACCATTTTGACCAAAACTCATACTAAATTTTCATTCTGGACTAAAGGTGTGAGGGAAGGAAGAAAAACAGTACGACGTTAGAAAAATGCTACATGCACTCATTTTGTAGCAGAGCAAATGAGAAGTGCTGAATTATGGTTGGTGCCCATAATTTAGTATGATATCATAATTTTATTTAATTGTTTTCAATATTGAAAAGACTTTAGGTCGGTTGGTATGGATCTAGCTGTGCCAGGGTCTAATCTAATTATTTTAACAATTTCTTAATAAGTAACGGGCTTTAATACAAAAACAGGTTGTATTTTTTGTGGGATATTGGATATGATAAGGTCTTTTTTAAAAAAAACTTATATTAGGGGGTGTCAGTTCTGGCAAATCAGCACTTACAAATCCGCACTTAAATAAGTGCGGAATTCCAAAACACACTAGCCCCAATACTGGTGGATTTCAAAATGAAATAAGTCACTTATTTCACTCAAATCCGCACTTTCTCAACCAAAAGTGCTGATTTCACCATCAAGTCCCATTTCACTGATTTGTCAGCATCATCCCATTCATACGCAGCACTCCGCAGCATAACACTTCATAACTCAAAACATCGTACATCACTTACATCTTCATATCATATCATATAAGAGTTATGCCTTCCTCACTTTCAAATCGTGATAAATTACATAAAGCAATGACTTTCATGGCTCTTGAACTGCTCTTGGACTCTGATTGCGATTCTGATTCTGATCTAGAAGAAGATTTTGTCTTTTTATCAAAAATGGCCACGAAACGTTACCTTCTTCCCAGAAAGCCTCAAGTACTTCATACCCCCAAGTACACCGTCCAAACACTTCTTAAACTATCTACACCCAGTTTTAGAGAGCTGTTCATGACTTCTCAGGAATGTTTCCTTAAATTGCTTGAGCTTATTCAGGATCATCCCATATTTCACAATAATTCTCAAAAAGAAAAACAACATCCTTCAATTCAATTGGCCATCACACGATGTCATTTGGGTTCAAATGGTAATGGAGCCGCTTTGAAACGTTTAGAAAATGTCTTTGATTTAGGGTATGGTTCAGTTAACACTTGTACCAAACAATGTATCACTGCCATCAACTCCTTGTAATCTCAACTTCTCACCTGGCCAACAAAAGAAGAGCGACTTGAATCATTTCAGGTTATGCAAGCAGAGGGCTTCCCAGGATGTATTGGTTTTGTTGATGGTACTGCTATTCCTTTGAGCCAGAAACCTGCTCAAGGTGGAAACAATTACTTTCACATTCTCGTCAAAAATTTTCACCAAAATATTTACAAGTCAAAAAAAATTCTATATCTGTTTTAAAAAATTGGCAATACTCTCCCCTGCATTTTATTGAAGCAAGGGGTGGATATCACCAAAATTTTTCTAAGTCATCAATTTCACATGTCAGATTTGAAAATTTGGCAATACCCCCCCCCCTGCATTTTATTGAAGTAAGTGGTGGAAGTCATCTAAATTTAATATAATTACGTAAATTATTAAATAAATATCTAATATATATCAATTTCCCTAGTTTAAAGTAATGACAATCCCTTAAGCCAAAATGCAGATCAAATCTAGAAACAAAAGTTTGGGACTTTCCACAGGTATAGGCTAGAGGAACCCCATGAAACAAATAAATGTTATCATGATTACCATTTATACAACACAAGGTCGTGGGCCCATTACTTTAGTTGAGGAAATTGATACATAAAAAATATTTATTAAAAATTTACGAAAAAATATAAAATTTTTGATGACAACTCTAATCCCCATACTTTTTGGATCTAAATAAAGTTTTTTTAAATCGATTAACTTTACCTTCTTTCATTACCTTATTGATTCTTTGAATCAACTTATGACTGATTTGAAATGAGCAACCAAAATGTGTTAAATCTTGACAGGATTCCAAACCAGGAGGAGCTTTGGTCGTGTGATGATTATCCTTAGAAGAATTCCAAATAGTTTCGATGATACCATTTCCCAAACCAAAATCAATGATGCACTGGTGGTCTGGAAAATATAAACCATGTCATTTGATTTTAGCTGGAGATTGTATTGGTTGGCCAGTAATCAGTTTGATATATGAGAATATACCAAAACTAAGAAAATTGGTGTCCTTGGTATCGGTGTGAATTTTATTGTGAAATCCAGAATGAGTGATAATAACATTAGAAAATAAAAGATATTCGTGGCTGATATCTTCCCATTCGGAGTCACACCAATTCGGTATTCCAAATTTGGTTGCAAGTTCATGATTTTTTTCAAATGCTTTATTACAGTGCTTTTTGAGTCGAAGAGCAAGAAAAGAGTTAAAGGAAGGTAGAGTGTCCCATAAGCAAAAATCTTCATCTTTTTGAGCTTTAGTGATATTCTTGAGCAACGAATATATGCCTATATAATTGAAATTCCTAGATAATAATCATATAAGAGTTTCAGAATCCTTATCCTCTAAATATGCAATATAAAAATGTGAAATAAGACAAGTGAAATTTGGAAAAAAGGCTCAACTTCAAAGGTCAAAATCTCAGCAACCACTGAACCTAATTCAAACCTGTTTGTGGGAAATGAAAGATATGCTTTAGTAGAATCTTCAGTTAAAGGACATGTGATTTAAATAAACCTAACCCTAATTTGTTACATAAAAAAATGAAATAAAAATTTAAATTGGGAAAAAAAAGGCTCAACTTTAACAGTCAATATCTCAGCAACCACTGAATCAAATTCAAATCTGTTTGTGGGAAATGAAAGGTAGCCTTCAGGAGAATCTTCAGTAAAAAGAAAATTAGATTTGAATAAACCTAACCCTAATTCCAAGTCTGATTTTCAAAATTTTACAAAAACTTGAAAAGTGGTAATGAAGATGAGATCAAAAGGAGTTTTATAAGTTCACTGTTATCCAGATAAGAGTCATAAATATATTTAAGTATGAACTTTTCATAAAAGGAATGAGATATCATATAGGCATGAAAAAAAGGAGATGAAACTTACCTTGATTGAAAAGTAGGAAAAATAGAGTGAGAAAGATTGATGTTGGAATTGTGGGGAAATTGAATATGGAGTAAGTGAAATGCATAAAGAATGTGCAATGTATGTGTTTCAATGAAATGGAGCCAAAAAAAAGTGAAATAAGGGAAAGGGGGGATAATGACCATGCCAAGGAGGGATGAAGAGTAGGGTGATGGAGCTAAAAAAGAAAGTAAAGAGGGAGAGAAAAAAAAGGTTAATTATACCATTGAAATCCAAAATAACCACTTACAAAAAAAATTTAGATAAAAAAAATAAAATAAACAGAAAAAAACAAAAAAAATTATAATTAGTAATCAAAAAATCAAAAAAAAGAATAAAGTGACTTACCTGGAGAGATGAGATGACAAAATGAATGAAACCAAATTGTTTGAGGGATGTTGGAGAAGAATAGGAAAAGGATATGAGGGATGAATGAAAAAAAAAATCACTGACAAAATATGCGATTTCAGAAAATATGCAATTTCATGTTGAGCTGGTGAAAGAAAACCAATGAGCCATCCAAAAAAAAAAAATTCACCGTAAATTCCAAAAAAAATGAATATGCAACAAACCAAAATACCAACCCAAGTGAATGAAGTACACAAAGAGGACATTTGGAGAGTACAAAATGGTATGGGAAAGAAAGGGATGATGTGGCCAACATGTGGTTTTGAAAAAAAAAATCATGAAAAAAGTGCTGATTTGAGGTCAGAACTGACACCCATAGAAAAAAGATTAAGAAGTAGAAGAAATAAGTAAAAAAGAATGTAAACATGCCTGGTCAAAATATTGAAAATGTCAGGAAGGGGTGTGTGCCGAGGATTGATGGGTAGGTAGCGAGGAAGGTCAGTGTGTCACATGTTACAGGGATGGGGTAAGAAAGGAAGGGATGTTTTGTGGCCAAAATGTGGTTGTGAAAAAAAACGGGAAAAAAGTGCTGATTTGAGGTCATAACTGACACCCTTTTTTGAAATAAGTGACTTTTTTGCAAAATTTAAGTGCTGATTTGTAAGTGCTGATTTAGTTTGAAATCCGCACTTAATTTAAGTGTGGATTTGCCAGAACTGACACCCCCTATTGTTTAAAAATATTCCTGAATCAGATGTGGCATAATCACTACAAAAAATTGTAGTACTGTGGGCAATAAAATATATGCACAAGCAGTAAAGAAAGGACCAAGTGAACCCTTTTTGTGCAGTGGGAATCATTAGAGTGGAATTGTGGATGAAAAATATAATTCATTATTCCCATTTTATCTAATCAAAAAATTTATAATATTAAAAAGAACTATTGATTAATTGGTATTTGACCTTTGTGCCTCACTCATATTTATCATTTGATTGATTTTTGTCACCATTATGTTATTAATATTATAAGTATAGCAAAAACTCGTGTGCCAAATGCATACCGGGTGATGTTACACCTTTTATAATATTATTAAATAAAGGTAAAAAAATATGAAAATGATTTGTTTTGCAAAAAATAAATTGATATCCAAAAGCAATATGAGGGATAAAAAGGTAAAATTAAAGGGATCAAATATGAAATAAAAAATTAAAGTGAAATTCCTCCCATCAAGAGCAAGTAGACATGATGGGATGAACGCCCACCAGTGGCACTAAACTTGGACTATAATTTCTTTTTTGTAAAAATAAAAAAAAATCCACTGGAGCTTTACCAAAACTTCAGGATGACAATTTTGCCATATCAAACAACTTCTAGTGCAATTATTGAAGAAAAATTCATCTTCATTGCAATAGAGAGAATTGATCACATCAGACTGCATGTGACCAAAAGTGTCCAGCACAAGTTTGGCCGAACTTGTGCTGGACACTTTTATGATGGAGGTTAGCTAGGTTGGAATTTTTCTTCAGTTCATCTGGTATTTCTTATAAACATGTCCACTGGTATTTGATCTTTGTGTCTCATTCATATTTATCATTTGATTGATTTTTTGTCACAATTATGTTTTAATATTATAAGTATAGCAAAAACTCGTGTGCCAAATGCATGCCGCATGATGTTACACCTTTTATAATATTATTAAATAAAGGTAAAAAAATATGAAAATGATTTGTTTTGCAAAAAATAAATTGATATCCAAAAGCAATATGAGGGATAAAAAGGTAAAATTAAAGGGATCAAATATGAAATAAAAAATTAAAGTGAAATTCCTCCCATCAAGAGCAAGTAGACATGATGGGGTGAATGCCCACCAGTGGCACTAAACTTGGACTATAATTTCTTTTTTGTAAAAATAAAAAAAAATCCACTGGAGCTTTACCAAAACTTCAGGATGACAATTTTGCCATATCAAACAACTTCTAGTGCAATTATTGAAGAAAAATTCATCTTCATTGCAATAGAGAGAATTGATCACATCAGACTGCATGTGACCAAAAGTGTCCAGCACAAGTTCGGCCGAACTTGTGCTGGGCACTTTTATGATGGAGGTTAGCTAGTTTGGAATTTTTCTTCAGTTCATCTGGTATTTCTTATAAACATGTCCACTGGTATTTGATCTTTGTGTCTCATTCATATTTATCATTTGATTGATTTTTTGTCACAATTATGTTTTAATATTATAAGTATAGCAAAAACTCGTGTGCCAAATGCATACCGGGTGATGTTACACCTTTTATAATATTATTAAATAAAGGTAAAAAAATATGAAAACGATTTGTTTTACAAAAAATAAATTGATATACAAAAGAAAAATGAGGGATAAAAAGGTAAAATTAATCTCAAAGAGATCAATTATGAAAAACAAAATACTAGTAAAATTCTTGCTCTCAAGAGCCAGTAGAAGTGTTGAAAAAAATGGGAGCCATCAGGGCTAAATTGTAATAAGTGACCTTTTTTTTAAAGATAAAAAATTATGCACCTGAGGTTGGGAAGAACAACAGGTGGATGATTCAGCTAAACAAAACTGCTTGTAGTGAAGTTTAATAAAAAAATGTTTTTTTGTTGCCATATAGAGAATTGATCCCATCTGACTGCACGTGACTAAAAGTGTCCAGCACAAGTTCGGCTGAACTTGTGCTGGACACTTTTATGATTGAGAGTAGCTTGGGTGGAAATTTTCTTCAGTTCGTTCATCTTGTATTTCTCATAAACATGTCTACTGGTATTTGATCAGTCTGTATCTTTCATATTTATCATCCGATTAATATTTTATCACCATTATATTATTAATTTTATTAGTATAGCAAAAACTTGTGTGCCAGATGCATACCATGTGAAGTTATACCTTCCATAATTTTTTAAAATAGATGTAAATAAATATGGAAAGGAATAGTTTTACAAAAATTAAATTGAAATTTAAAAGTAAAAAGAGGAATAAAAGAGTAAAATAAAAGTCAAAGAGTTAAAATATGAAAAAAATACTGGTAAAATTCCTGCTATCAAGAGCCAGTAGAGGTGTTAAAGCAAATGGGAGCCATCAGGGCTTAATTGTAATAAGTGACCTTTTCTTTAAAGATAAAAAATTATACACCTGATATTGGGCAGAACAGAAGGTGGATGATTCAGCTTAACCAAACTACTTCTAGTGAAATTTGATAAAAAAAATTTTCTGTTGCCATACAGAGAATTGATCCCATCTGACTGCACATGACCAAAAGTGTCCAGCACAAGTTGGGCCGAACTTGTGCTGGACACTTCTATGATGGAGAGCGGCTGGGGTAGAATTTTTCTTCAGTTCATCTGGTATTTCTTACAAACATGTCTACTGGTATTTTATTTTTGTGCCACACTCATACATATTGTTTGATTAATTTTTTGTCTTAATTATATTATTAATTATATAAGTATAGCAAAAAATTGTGTGCCGAATGCATACTAAGTGATGTTACACATTTTATAATATTATTAAAAAAATGTATAAAAATATTAAAATAATTTATTTTAAAATTTATTAATTGATATCCAAGAGCAATATGAGGAATAAAAAATTAATTTAAAGCAATCAAATATAAAAAAAGAAATCCAAGTATTATTGCTAAAATCAAAGGCCAGTAGAGATGTTTAAGCAAATGAGAGCCATCAGGGATAAATTGTACTTAATTGATTGTTTTTTAAAGATAAAAAATTGTGTACCTGTGGTTTGGATAAACTCTAGGTGGATAATTCAGCTATATCAAACTACATCTAGTGAAGTTTCTTATCAAATAATTCTTTTCATTTCCATAGAGAGAATTGATCCCATCTGACTGCACCTGACCAAAAGTGTCCAGCACAAGTTTGGCCAAACTTGTGCTGGACACTTTTATGATGGAGAGTAGCTAGGGTGCAGGTCTTCTTCAGTGCAACTGTTATTTTTTTAAAACATGTCAAATGGTATTTGATCTTTTTGTGTTATTCATATTTTATTATCTGATTAATTTTTTGTCATTAGAATTTTATTAATTTTATTAGTACAGAAAAAACTTGTGCGCCAAATGCATGCCATGTTATATTACACCTTTTATAATATTATTAAAGAATGTTAAAAAAATATGAAAATGATTTCTTTTCCAAAATTATAAATTAATATCGAAATGTAACATGTGTGATAAAAAAGTAAAGTAAAAGAGATCAAATATGAAAAAGAAAAATTCAAGAAAAATTCCTGCCTTCAAGAGCCAGTAGAGGTGTTGAAACAAATGGGTGCCATCAGGGCTAAATTTGATAAAATTTAATTTTTTTTAAAGATAAAAAATTTTTCACCTGAGGTTTGGAAAAACTCAAGGTGGACAATTCAGCCATACCAAACTACTTCTAATGTAATTATTTAGAATTTTTTTTAATTTAATTTCCACAGAGAGAATTGATCCCATCTGACTGCACCTGAACAAAAGTGTCCAGCACAAGTTCGGCCGAACTTGTGCTGGACAGTTTTATGATGGAGAGTAGCTAGGGTGGAAGTGTTTCTCAGTACATCAGTTTTTTGTTTTTCACATTTCTATTGGGTGTTTAACTTTTTTTTATCATTCATATTTATCTTATAATTAATTTTTTGTCACCATATATATTATTAATGTTTCTAGTATAGCAAAAACCTGCATGCCAAATGCAAAATTGGTGATGTTACAACTTTAATAATATTATTATATAAAGTTAAAAAAATATGAATATGTTTAGTTTTTAAAAAAATAAATTGATATTTAAAATTAAAAATAGTAGTAGAAAATTAAAATGAAAATAAATGGGATCAAATACGAAATAAAAAATACAAGTAAAATTTTTACTATCAAGAGCCAGAAGTGGTGTTGGGACAGTTGGGGACCCCTAGGTCAAGACTTGGTCTAAACTTACTTTTATGTATAGCTAACAAATTTTGAACTGAGGTTTGGACAGACATCCAGGGGACAATTTTACAATATTAAACATTCTTTACTTCAATAATTGAGTGAAATATCATTTTTTATTGCCATAGAGAGAATTTATCTCATATGACTTCATGCAACCAAAAGTGTCCAGCACAAGTTCGGCCGAACTTGTGCTGGACACTTTTATAATTGAGAGTAGGCATACAGCAAATCTTCTTAAACTCAAAAGGGATTTCTTATAAACATTTCCACTGGAATTTGATCTTTCTGTGTCATTTAAATTTACCATTTGATTAATTTTTTGTCATCATTATATTGTTAACGTTATTACTATAGTAATAACTTGTGTGAAAAATGCATACCAGGTGGTGTTCCACCTTTAATCATATATTATTAAATAAAGGTATAAGAGTATGAAAATTATTTATTTTAAAAATTAAAAATTGATATCCAAAGCAATATGAGCAATAAAAAAGTAAAATAAAAGGGATAAAATAAGAAAAAAAAAATCTAAGGAAAATTCCCACTATCAATAATAAGTAGAGGTGTTAGATCAAATGTGCACCACCAGGGCTAAACTTGCACTATATTTTCTTTTTTGTTAAACCAAAGAAAGTGTCCTGATGAGTTTTGAAAATTCATCAGGAGGACATTTTGGCAATATCAAACTACTTATTGTGCAATGATTGAGCAAAATGTCATTTTCATTTCCATAGAGTAATTTATCCCATCTGACTGCATGCAACCAAAAGTTTCCAGCACAAGTTTGGCCGAACTTATGCTGGACACTTTTATGATGGTGAGTATCTAGGGCGCAGGTATTCCTTATAATCAAATCCACTTGTATATGATCTTTCTGTGTCATTCATATTTATCATTTGATTCATTGTTTTTCACCATTATAATATTAATGTTATTAGTATTGAAAAAATTTGTAAGCCAAATGCATACTGGGAGATGCTACATCTTTCATAATCTTATTAAATAAAAGTAAAAAAAATATGAAAATTATTAGTTTTACAATAAATAAATTGATATTTGAAAGAAAAAACAGGAATAAAAAAGTAAAATAAAAGTGATTAAATATGAAATTAAACATTCAAATAAAATTTCTGCCATCAAAGATAATTTGAGTTTTCAGACCAAATTTGCACCACCAGTTCTAGATTTGGAATATTTTTTCTTTTTTTTAAAATTAATAAAAGTGTCCACCTGATTTTTTCCAAAAAAATCAGGAGGATAACATAGCAGTATAAAGCTACTTCTTGTGCAATGATTGAGCAAATATTCATTTTAACTTCCATTGAGTAAATTTATCCCATCTGACTGCATGCAACCAAAAGTGTCCAGCACAAGCTCAGCTGAAATTGTGCTGGACACTTTTATGATGGAGAGTAGCTAGGGTGCAAGTCTTCTTCAGTTAATCTTATATTCATTTTAAAAATGTCTATAGGTATTTGATATTTCTGTGTCATCCATATTTATTATTTGATTTTTTTTAGTCACCATTATATTATTAATGCTTTTAGTATAGCAAAAAAAATGTGTAATGAATGTACACTGGATGATTTTACAACTTTAATAATATAATATAATAAATATAAAAAAATGTGAAAGTTATCAGTTTTACCAAAATAAAATTGATATATAAAAGCTAAAGGATAAATAAAAGGGTAAGATTAAAATTAAAGAGATCAAACATGAAATAAAGATATTAAGTATAATTTCTGCTATCATGAGCCAGTAGGGGCTTCAGAAAAAATGGGCACCATCATAGATTAACATGGATCAAATTTACTTTTTACCAAAGGAAAAAATTGTCTACCTTAGGTTTGGAAAAACTTCCAGGGGACAATTTGTCTATGTAAAACTACTTTCAGTGCAATGATGGAGTGATAATTCAGTCTCATTTCCATAAAAAGAATTGATTGCGTCTGACGGCATGCAACCAAAAGTGTCCATCACAAGTTTGGCAAAACTTGTGCTGGACACTTTTATCATGAAGAGTATCCAGGGTGCAAGTCATTTTTAATCATCTGAAATTTCTTATAAACATTTCCACTGTTATTAAATCTTTGTGCCTCACTCATATTAATCAATTGATGAATTTTTTGTCACCATTATATTATTAATATTATCAGTATAGCAAAAAATTGTGTGCCAAATGAATACTGGGTGATGTTACACCTTTTATAATATTATTAAATAAAGGTAAAAAAATATGAAAATGATTTATTTTACAAAAAATAAACTTCTATCCAAAAGCAATATGAGAGGAATAAAGTAAAATAAAAGAAATCAAAGATAAAAATTAAAATCCAAGTTAAATTCCTGCCATAAACAGAAAAAAGAGATGTTGAATTAAATTAGAACAATCAGGGCTAAACTTGCACTAAATTTTCTTTTTTGTAAAAATAAAAAAAAAAATCCACTTGAGCTTTACCAAAACTTCAACATGAAAATTTTGCCATATCAAACTACTTCTAGTGTAATTTTTTATCAAAAATTTCTCTTCATTTCCATAGAGAGAATTGCTCCCATCTGACTGCACCTGACCATAAGTGTCCAGCACAAGTTTGGCTGAACTTGTGCTGGACACTTTTTTAATGTAGAGTAGCTAGGGTAGAATTTTTCTTCAGTTCACCTAGTATTTCTTACAAACATGTCTACTGGTATTTTATATTTGTTCCTCACTCATTAATATCATTTGATTAATTTTTGGTCGCCATTATATTATTAATTTTATAAGTATAGAAAAATCTCATGTGCCAAATGCATACCAGGTGATTTTATGCCAATTATAATATTATTAAATAAATGTATAAAAATATGAAAATAATTTATTATAAAAATTATTGATTGATATCCAAAAGCAATATTAGGAATAAAAAATTAAGTTAAAGGGATCAAATATGAAAAAAGAAATCCAAGTAATATTCCTACTATCAAAGGCCAGTAGAGGTGTTGAAGCGAATGAGAGCCATCAGGGATAAATTGTACTAAATTGACTTTTTTTTCAAAGATAAAAAATTGTGCACCTGTGGTTTGGATGAAATCTAGGTAGAAAATTTGGCTATGTAAAACTACTTCTAGTGAAGTTTTTTATCCAAAATTTTTTTTTTCATTGCCATAGCGAGAATTGATCTCATATGACTGCAACTGACCAAAAGTGTCCAGCACAAGTTTGGCCGAACTTGTGCTGGACACTTTTTTGATGGTGAGTATCTAGGGTGCAGCTCTTCTTCAGTGCAACTGGTATTTTTTTAAAACATATCCACTGGTATTTGATCTTTCTGTTTTATTAATATTTTATCATTTGATCAATTTTTTATTAGTATAGCAAAAAAACATGTGCCAAATGCTTACAGCATGATGTTAAACCTTTAATAATTCTATTAAATACAGGTAAAAAATTATGAAAATGATTTGTTTTACATAAAATTAATTGATATCTAAAAGAAAAAAAAAGGGATAAAAAGAAATAGGTTGAATAATAGGGATGTTATATGAAATTCAAAATTCAAGCTAAATGCCTACTTTCAAGGCTCAGAAGAGGTGTTGGATAAAATGGGCATCATCAGGAATAAAATTTTACTTAATTTGATTTTTTGAAAAACTAAATGAAGTTTTCAACTGATTTTTTTCCAATATTTAGTTGGACACTTTATCTATATCAAATTACTTCTAGTACCATGATTGACCAAATTAAATCCTCATTTCCATATGCAGAATTGATCCCATATGGCTGGACCAGGCCAAAGGTGTCAACCACAAGTTTGAGAATTCTTCTGGTGGACACTTTTATGATGGACAGTAGTAGGGTGCAAGTCTTCTTTAGTTAATCTAGTATTCCTCATAAACATTTCCAACTTATTTTTGGCCAAAAATCAGGTGGAAAGTTTTTCCATATAAAATTACTTCTAATGCCATGATTGACTAAAAATTGATTCTCATTGCCATATAGAGAGTTGATCCCATATGACTGGATCTGGAAAAAGTGTCACCACAATTTTTGATAAACTTAAGTTTGAAAATTTCATGATGGAAAGTAATTGCAAGTCTTCTTCATTTCATCAAGTAATCCTCATAAAAATTTCCACCTGTATTTTGGCCAAACTTCAGGTGGACACTTTGGCCATATTATTATAATTAATTCTAGCTCCATGTTGATAAAAAACTGATACTTATTGCCATATATAGATATTAAACCCATCAGACTGTGCCTTTCCAAAAGTGTCTACCTGAATTATGGCTAAACCTCAGTTGGACACTTTTATGATGCAGAGTAGCTAGGGAAAAAGTATTCTTCAGTTAATTTGGTATTCATAATAAATTTATCCTCCTGAAGTTTATCCTAACTTGAGGTGGACAATTTCGGAAAGCACCAGTTAGTCACTATCCATCAAAAAAGTGTTCACCAAAATTTTGGCTAAACTTGTGGTGGACCCCTTTGATCAGCCACAGTCAGATGAGATCAACTCTTTAGATGGGAATGAGGATGATGTTTTGGTCAATCATGGAAATAGAAGTAGTGTGATGTGGCCAAATTACCCCCCTGAAGGTCAGACAAACCACAGAAGGACACTTTTTAGCAGGTAGTAACTGAGAAAAATCCATTTATCAGAAGGAAAATCTTTTATTGGATAGATGCCAAGGTTTCATACTTGTGTATTATGGTCAGTATTAATTTTGAAAGAGTCTTTCCAAGCAATTTCATTGCCCATTATGACTCATTTTGTTTTAAATGTTTCAAACTGTGTGATACAGTATTAAGGTGTCACATAGTATAATTAAGTTCTATTACGTGCATTCCTATGATGCCTAAATTTATAATTTAATATCTTACATAATAATTTTTTTTATATAAATTCATCAATATTTTTTTTTATTATCAAATTTAATAGAGCAAGTATCCTGAATTATTATATATGCATAAGCTTAGGTTAGATCAATTTGTGCTCAATTTGTTCTCATCAGAGGACCAAAATCAAGTTCTGGAGGATCAACTTGTGCATAATTTGGAATCAGTTGATATTCTGTCTATAATCAATCTGAGAATAAATGTAAATCTAACTCTAATTTACTTATGTTTATAAAGTATTCATAAACCTGGCATAATTAAGGGACACTCTAAATTTCAAGAGAGGGGATTGCTAGCAATTCACCCCTAGATTTCCCGTGGTGATTCACATGGGAAAAATGCAATGCAGTATGTGGCCAGTACACAGAAGCCATTTTCTGGCATAAAAAAAAAAAAAAAAAAAAAAAACACCAAATTTGAAAAAGTGTTATTTTTATGCATTTGAGTAGCCAAATCAATAGTCCTAAGTAAGACAAATTAATCTCTCAAAGCACATTTTTACTATTATTAACTTTATAGCCCATATAATCAACTTTTAAGTGATGTAAAGCACATTTCTTGTTTTTTACATAAAACAATGAAAATAACAGCTTTAAGTGTACTTAAAAATTATGTAGCCGTTTATTTAAGGTTCTTAAGATGACCCTAACATATTCCAACTTAATATTAAGTACATAAGACTTATAAAAGGTGGATATATGCATGTATATAAGGTGCTATAATGGCATATTTTGTATATTATCATAATTTTACTTATGTATATACTATTGGTGTACTCTAATTTATTGCTCCCATGTATAGTCCATGTGTTTAACATAACTTATAAGTACTTTTTACTCAGTCCTGGGAATATCCAGGCTGACACTATCTATCTATCTATCTATCCATCATTACTTTTTGATTTTTTGATTTTTGGTTAAATAGCATATCAGAATACTTTGATACCCCCTATTAGTTCCTTTAAAATGTCCTCATATATATATTGTCACTGGACGACCTATGCACAAGGTCGAGGATGTTCCTGCAAGTGAGATGAAAGGTTTAGATACTTCTTTGAAGCACAGAGGGATGGTTCGAGGAAGTGATTCAAAGATGACTCAAAGGAAGATCTACTGCTTCGAGATATGTTCAAGAAGAATCTTAATATAGTTTGAAAGGTAATATTAAAATTCTTACAATCTCACAAAGGGTTGGAAACTCAACAATCAAGATTTAGGATTTAGAAGTGATTATTGAGAAATGAAAGAAAGATACAATAATAATGATTTTCACTTTAGGGTTTTACCACTATTAACTATAAATATGTTTTATAATTTAATTCTAAGGGAAATATCAAACCAAAAACCCAACCCTTTTTATATCCTTTACTCCTCCTTGCATTGACCTCATACCCATCCACTATTCCGCACACCACAAACCATTTAAAATATATCCATTACACCTGGACCCTCCTCACTAACATCCATTAACCCCTTAATCCTTCACTAACCATTCCGTCCATGCTCACTACCCCTTAATAACCCACAGACATTTCATAAACCTTTTAATGTACTATTATATTGATTATTGCGCTGTGCGTCACTTATTGAGAAAAAAACTAAGACACACTATTGAGAAATTGACTAATTTAGATTTAGAGTTTAGACTAGCGCGGTTGAATAGCGAGTACACAAAGGAAAGTCGCAGTTGCTATGGAGAATTGCTTTCTGCACTTGGAGTATGGATTTGAGCCCCTTATTATTGATTTAATGAGCTGCTTTTGCCTTGCGTGTCACGTGTCATGTGACATATATATATATATATTATGTTTTTGTTTTTGTTTTTTTGTGAAAAAAAAAAAAAGATTGTTGAACACACCCTATCAATAAGTATCACTCACTCAATTGAGAAAAATAGTTAAAAACTGATAGATCAAGGTATGAACCATAAAAATAAAAAATAAAAAACAACTAATTTTATTTTATTTTATTTTTCTTTCCTAACTCATAATAACAATAATAATGATAATAAACAACTGTTTCTTAAAGTATATCAACACCTTTTTTTTTTTTTTTGTGTGTGTGCTTTTTTTATGTTTAATTTTATTTTTTTTATTTTTATTATTATTATATATATATATATATATATATATATATATATATGTGTGTGTGTGTGTGTGTGTTTGTGCTCATTTATCAAGAAATCACTATCTATAAATCACCACCATCTTCCAAATCATCAAACCCATGCTCTACAAAAAAAAAAAAAAAAAAAAAAAAAAAAAAAAAAAAAAAAAGTTATTATATTATATTACATTATATGAAAAGATAAATAAAATTGCTAAACGACAACTGACCAACAAGATAGTTGGCAGTCATTTCTTCATTTTTATCACAAGCGAAATAAGCTTGAATGACGACATCTCTACTGAATCCCATTCCAACAAGACGTTCAATTGCAGCTTGTTCTTCTTGTGTAACTTGAATATATTGGTTTCCATCACGACCAGTCCCACCCCCACCTCCACGCCCACCAGCAGCTCCCAACATGCCGGGTGGAAAATCTGCATCATCATCAAACTCACCAGTTCCTTCGAGTCCATCAGTTAAAAATCGACTCAACGTTTCAGGATTAGCGGTTAGTTGAGCCATTAAATTGGGATTACTTTGACCGAGTTGTTGAAGAAAAGGTTGAAGTAAAGCAGGATTTTGTTGAACGAGTTGCCTAAGTTGATTCATATGAGGATTGTTCCGTAAAGCGTTAATAGTAGCATTGAGATCCTGATTTGATGAAGTTGGAGCGTTGGTCGTCGTTGAGGTGTTAGTAGCGGCTCCAGTGTTTGAAGCGACATGTTGAGCGGCTGCATCGAATAAATTACGTGGGACGTTTAAATTTGTAGGTTGAACGGTAGGAGCAGGGGTGGAGCCAGTAGTTGTGAGCGAGGTACCAGGGGGAGGAATAGAAGAAGGAGGAAGAGTATCTCCTAAACCGGCTGGGATGCCCTGTTATGTATATGCATAGATTGAACAGTTAATATAATTATGAGTTACCTTGTCAAAAGAAGATAGAGACAAAAAAGTAAGAAAGATATATCTACGGTCATAAGATACTCGACCGCCCGATCGGGGTTATTAAAAGCGGCCCTCATTGCACGAACGACTTGTTCACGAGGGAAACCCATTCCATTAACGATTTCGTCGATAGTAGTTTGAAGTCCAGAACCGGTTAAGAAACCAGGATCTTGAGTTCCAGGAGCAGGAACAGAAGGTGATGGATCAGTTTCGGATGGAGAAGAAGTAGAAGTAGTTTGGGGAACGGAAGGTGAGGTTGTGGAAGAGGAAGAAGGGTCTTGAGATTGAGGAGGATGGGCAGTATCGGCAGAAGAAGATGAAGTAGTAGTAGTAGTAGTAGTAGTAGTAGTAGTAGTAGCAGAAGGTTGAGGTTGAGGTTGAGGTTGAGGTTTTGGCTTTGTGTTGAGATAAAGAAAGAAAGAAAGAGTGAATGAAAAGAAAAAAGAAAAAAAGAAAAAAGAAAAGAAACCTTGATCAACATGACGACGAGAAAGTCTTTTTCCTTTAGGCCGACCTGATCGATAGACTTATCATCAGCAAGGACTTTACCAGAAAAGATCAATTTCTGGAGTTGAGGAAGGAAGGCGTCGCCCTGAGTTTGATGGATGAGTTGCTTGAGAGAGGCGATGGAGAGGGAAGGATCGACATCGATGACGAATTGATGTTTTTGGAGTGTTTCTGTATATATCAATATCAATATGATGGATGATGGATGATAATTATTTTCCAACTTACTGCAAGTGACTTTCATCGTTGGAATGAAATTTCTTTGACTTTGACTCTCAGTGTGGTTTAGAGGCAACATTATGCAATTTCATTCATTCATTCATTTATACACTCATTCTACATGCATACATACAATACAACTCCACTACACTAATTTCAATCCTTCAACGTTCTTGCATGTCTGAAATAAATCGCAGCACTTGCACTGCCATCCATCTGTCAGTAACCATTTCTTCTCTTATCATATCATGCCCACTTAACTTACAAAACATGTTCACCGCATCCAGATACAATGACATACATCCCACCACCCATTCATCTGGACTCAGGTGTTTGCAAATCATCTGCGTGTCAAATCTACATCCAATCAATCAATCAATCCATTAGTTCATCTTTAACTTCTCATCGTCCAGACATCACTCCATCGCTCTCTTACATAATGTAGGCCGAAAACACTAGTGATCCCACTCCAGCGTAAATGGTGTCCATCGTATGACTCAGTGGAAAGAAAGCCGTCAACAATGACGAAAACATCAGGACAAGCAACGCAGCACCCAAATAAGGAGCCCATCCAGTAAAGTCACGTTTCGTTTCTAAGATGTGAATCAAAAAGAAAAGAAAAGAAAAAGATGAGTGTGACATGTAGGAGATAGATGGAGGGTCCCCCTCAAGACATACGAAAGGTAAACAAAGTGAGGGCGATAAAGACCAAGGTGGTGAGCATGAAAGCCTCCAAGACCATGACGGTATCGACAAAAGCGACGGCAGCACCGACGGCGAGGGCTTCAAAGAGAGTGAAGATAGCGAGAAGGACTAGATTAGCGGGAGAAGAATGGCGTTTGGCATAAAGGATGAACATGGAGACGAGGGAGCCGATGAGGGGTAAGAAGATGAGAGAAGGATGAGCGAGAAGAAAGAGACGAGGAGGATTGAAACGAAGAAAGGAAGCGATGAGAGCGGAAGAAGCGATTTGGATGAATAAGATGGAGTAAATTTTGCGAATGAAAGCGAGACGGATTTCGATGGAGGACTGGAAGACGGAATGAGGGATGAAAGGATCGTGGATAGGAGGATCTTCATTTGGAAGTGGATAAGGAAGGTGAGACTTGGAGTGGATGTTTTGAGAAGAAAGAAGAGGCTGAGCATCTGGATGGACGTAAGTGGGAGGAGGAACGTTGAAAGCGGCCATGACGATTTCACTCGCGCCGACTGCTCAAAAACACTCGCTCCATGCATACACCATCCATCCATCCATGCATACACCATCCATCCATACACCATCCATCCATCCATCCATACACCATCCATCCATACTCCATCCACACTACAATCTCTCCTTTCCTGGCTAGAAATCTCTCTTTATCATAGCTTAATACATTCAATCCTAATCTTAATTCACTTCATTAATACACCATCTGATCATCCATTCAATCGTACATATCATTCCTATCCTATCCTTTCTTCCACCTCCTCTACATACACTGGTCTGATAAGCATCATTCAGAATCACTTACTCCCCCAAGTTAATAATCTTAATTAATTACCTTATTCATCTTCCCGATTGACCTCCTAGTTTTCCTTTTTCTTTTTATTCATAATGCGTCCTACTCTTGATTCGCGGCAACCTCTCTTTCAAATCTAAACCCCCCCTCCCCCTTTTTGGTTTCAACTTTGATTTAATAAAATATTCATAATTTATGAAATTGTCTGACCTTTGATTTTTTGAAATGATCCTAACGTAGCTTCTGCACTTTTATCTATCACCATTCATTCATTCATTCATTCACTTAGTTTCAAGTCGAATGTAGAAGAGAAATGGTTAACTCTTACCTCGAATGAAAGTCGAGCCAGCTACTAATTTAGCTAAATAAGTGTGTGTGTGTGTGTGTGTGTGTGTGTGTGTGTGTGAGAGAGAGAGAGAGAGACAGGAGAGAAGGTTTCATTAAAATGTGTTATAAACTTGATATTAATTTTCGTTCACTTACTTTTAGCTTGACATAAAGAACCTGATATCATTTTCGAAAGATGTTGAATCCCATTGATTCCTGAACCTATTACAACTGTGTATGTATATATATATATTAAAAATAAATGTTAGCTTTATTTTTCACTTCCCTTAGCACACAAGTTGATTCTTTAATTATTATTATTATTATTATTTTTTACCTAGTGCTTTATTTTTCATAGCTTGAGCCATGATCTTCGAATAATCTACCATAAAATAAAAGAATGTTCGATGCTGATTAAAAAGATACGTTCAAACGGATACTAATGAATTCTTACCTATTCCCGAAAAAGCTTTATGAATCAACACATCTTAGAGAAAAAAACCAAATAATCATCATAATGAGGTAAGTAAAAAAATAAAATTGAGAATAAAATTAAACAATATATATATATATATATATATATATATATCAATTGAAATTAAATCTAATCATTGACCTTTTGAAGATGATCCTAATCTCATTAAACTTGAAATAGGTCTATCCCAATTCCTTGATTGACCGTCAAGTCCTAAAATAAAAAAATAAAAATAAAAATAAAAAAATAAAAAATAAAAATAAAAATAAAAATAAAAATGAAAATGAAAATAAAAAAAATCATAATAATCAAATTTAGGAAAAGGTGGAAGAGGTAATGAGGGTGAAGGAAGTGAAGAGGGAAGGGTTTGGGGTTTTATAACTTGTCGGTCTTACTTTTTTGCCATAATGTTATTGGATTCGGGTTAACTCCTTCCTCTAATTTTTTTTTTTTTTTTTTTTTTTTTTTTTTTTTTTTTGAAAAAAGAAAAATTAGTTTAAGGTTAAGGTTAAGTTTAAAGGATAATGAGAAAGTCTATAGAGGATCATAAAATCTCTTCTCTCTCTCTCTCTCTCTCTCTCTCTATATATATATATATATATTATATTCACCTTTTTGTGAAGATGTGTGATGGACCGAAGCTACAGTAATAAAAAAAAGATAAATAATAATAATAAAACCATTATATCCTGGTATATATAGTTTTAATTACATTCTTACCTTGTTTCTCTTTTTGTGAAGTCGCAGGTTGTTGATTCTCTGATACCAAATCCTGGATTTCTTTTTCTTTTCCTTAGCATTGAATTGAATTATATATTTTGATGAATTAATCAGATATCATTTCATTTTTTATATTTAGTTTGTTATAGAAGAAAATTAAAAAAAAAAATAAGATTAGACAAATCAAAAAAAAAGAAGTCAAGATTATTATGGTACTTACCTTCTGAATGAGCCACAACCGGTGAATGACTTTTGGGTGAACTCCCTATATTAAGTATGATAAAAATAAATAAATGAATAAAAATAATATATATATATATATATATAATAGAAAGAAAATCTTTTTATAACCTTGAGAACTTCTATAACTAAAAGAATTCGAAAACTTTCTCAAATTCTTCCCAACGAGTCCTGTAGATTCTAAATCTCGCATATTTATAAATTGATATACATTGTTATATATATATATATATATGGATGATAAGTGACTTCTTCATATACTATCAAGTGAGTTAACTTCTTACGTTCAAATTTTAAACTGATTTTCTCTTGAGCCGCATTCTTTATATCTAAAATAAATAAATCAAAATCATTAAATAGTGTATGTAAATACATACATACATGATCAGTCTCTCATTCATCTTTCAAGTTACACCAAAAATAAATAAATAAATATATATATATATACCTTTTGCTAAGCTTAGGAAACCTTTTATTCATCCAATAAAGAAATTCATTCAAACTTAAATCAGTAACCATGAACCTTTATTTCCTTTATGTGTGAGTGGGAGAAAAAAAAAGAAGAAGAAGAAGAAGAAGAAGAAGAAGAAGAAGAAGAAAGAAAGAAAGAAAGGCTTGTGTTGTCAATGATTTCAATAGAAGCCCCCCCCCCTTTACTTACTCATTGATCCTGGAGATGGGTGATCTTGGGTATCAAATTAGAATGATATAAAATGTATAATTGATGATTCAGTACTAGAAATAACTTTTTTTTTTTTTTTTTTTTTTTGAGGGGGGGGGAAAATGAATTTCATAAATTTCTATACCATTTAAAGTTTCCACTTTCAATTCACTTGGTTGAAATGGATTGATTTGATGCGGTGGAGGTATAATAGCTGGATACGTCATTTCAAGTTTCTTTTGAGCGTTTTTAGCTTCATCTTTCACGATCTCCATCATCCCATCAGAACTAATGTCACTTAAAATTCGATACGAATTTTGTATCGAATTCCAATTTTCAGGATCCGATGAGGCGTAAATCACTTTAATTAAAAACAATCTTAAGTTGTCGGTCACTTCTTTTTGATCTTTGGTTTTAACGTAATGAGCTAGGTGTTCCAGTTTTTCATAATTTTGTCGATGATGAGGTGAATATTTTTCCAAGAACTTTTTAAGTGGTGGAACCGCCGAATGCCAAACATCACTCGATTCTTTATATTCTTTCCAAAGATTATTCAAACCTTCTGAAAGTTGAAATTTATAATATATATATATATATATATATACATATGATTAACTGATTCGATGATATAATAAATAAATAAATAAACTAACCACGCTCTTTCCCACTTAAATCTAACTCACGCTGAAAGACTATAAAAACAAATGGTGTTTTTTTTCCATTTTTTTTTTTTTTTTTTTTTTTTTTTTGTTTATAGATGGTATCATTAGGGATAGATAGAAAAACGAAGGGATTCTCAAAAATAAATAATTAAATATGTAAATATGTAGCTTACATTTAGGTTTTCCAGTAAAAAGTCGATGAAACAAATTCATTAAATAACTTTTAATCTTTGAGTAAAGATTTTTTTTCGGTTTGTGGATGTTACCGGTAATGATACCTTTTAATTTTTATGTTTTAATCATTATCATTAAGCATCCGACCTAATTAGATTAAAAGCTAGAAGGAAAAAAAAAACAAAAAACAAAAAACAAAAAACAAAACAAAAAAACAAATGGAAGAAAAAACTTCAAGCATACTTTTTATATCAGTTTGAGTATCTGGTATTTTCCCCCCCGTTAGTTTTGGTGAAATGGAGGGTATACCGGTAGGTTCTGTGTTAAGAGTTAAACTTCCTAATGGATCAGGGACCGGTTGATCTGTTACCTTGATATCTCCCAAAGATTTCATTCCACTTTGTAAAAGACCAGTAGCTTCCATGGGCCGTCCAGAGACTATAAACGTATCATTGACTATCAATAATATGATGAAAGTCCGAGTAAGTTGTCGTATATTATAATCTTGTTCACTCCTACAAATCCTCATTTTTTTTTTTTTTTTTTTTTTTGAGGAAAGGAGGGGAAAATGGGCGAGGTGTGTGTGTATGTGTGTGTGTGTGTGTGTGTGTGTGTTAAAGAGAAAGAGAGAGACAGAGACAGAGAGTGAATGTGAGAGAGTGAGGGAGAGGGAGAGGTGTTAAGTACTCAATTACGCCGCAGTCACATGTATATAGTCTAGACACAAACTGAGAATAAATAAGAATAATAACCTATTCAAAACTATCGCCGACCTTAGAGCATCTCCAGCCGTTTCAGCAAATATTCAGTAGCTACGAGCCTGCTGCCCGTCTGCTACGGACCTCGCATTATACATAGATATATCTTACAATCTCAGGTTTTTAGTGGAATGAGTGGTTGTGAAATGAGAATTACTGGTGGGGCTGCTGCATCTAGCAACATGCAGCACCAAGTATTCAATGCGGAATCAGCCGGGGTCAGTTAGGTTAGCGGCCGAATATGCTAAGTTTTAGGAAGTTAGGGCACTAGTTCTTTTATATAGATAGATAGATAGATAGATAGATCGATAGATAGATCGAAAGATAGAATATATAGATAGATAGATAGATAGATAGATAGATATAGATATAGATATAGATAGATACGCATTTTACTGGCGCCATTTGCTACTTAATTGAGATATTCATCAGCCATATGCAAATTCTTTAACTAAACATGCGTTAAAAATATATTCATCAATTGTGTAACACATTCTGTAACTGCTAGCATATCCATTTCACGCTTCAACTCATACACACACATCCCCAATAACATGGCACAACGATTCATGTACATTATAGATGAACTACAATCTATTGAAGAAGAAGAAATCATATTTAGAGATCTTTTAGAGTCAATGAATTCAAGTATTAAAGCCCACAAAAAAATATTTATTAATTGCAATTGCATTGATGAACATCACCAGCTTATGAAAGACTACTTTAATACTAATAGTACCTACAACTCAACCATGTTTCACCGCCGTTTTCAAATTGGTAAAACTCTGTTTCTTAAAATTTCTAATGATCTACAGCTACATAATGTGTATTGGACACAGAGGACTGTAAGTCAAAAAAAAAAAAATGTCTTGTATCCACTCTTTGACTCAATTTAATTTATGACAGAATTGTTGCGGCCAAGTAGGTTGTTTGCCTGAGCAAAAAAATATTTCTGCTCTGTGTCAACTTGCCTATGGAATCACTGCAGTTGGAACAGATGAATATGTCTGAATTGGAGAATGTACCACCCTAGAATGTCTAAAACACTTCATCAAGGACATTATCACATTGTATAAGCCAGAATACTTATGTGAACCCAACACCAATGAGAAGAAATCAATTTTTAAGAAGTATGAGGATCATTGTTTTTCTGGGTGCCTTGGGGAAATAGACAGTATGCACTGGGAGTGGAAAAACTGTCCTGGTGCATGGGCAGGTCAGTTCCAGGGAAAAGAATGCACCCCTACAATAATTTTAGAAGCAGTCGCATCACAAAACCTGCATTTTTGGCACTGCTTTTTTGGTAGTCCTGGAGCTCTAAACAATATTAACGTACTTCATCAAAGTCACTTATTTGACAAATTGATCACAGGAACTCAAGATGAGGTGCATTTTAAAATTAGCAAACAGAAATATACTAGACCATATTATCTAGCTGATGGTATCTGTCGGTCAGTCGTCTAGAAGAGGGAAGAAGAAGGGGAAGAAAGAGAGGAGGACAAGGAGGTAATGGTGATTTGAGAAATAAAAGAAATAAAGTCTAATAAAATTATTTAATTTATTGAAGAGAAAGCAACGACAAGTAATTTGAGAGGTGACAAAAAATTGGGTTTTATTAATAATAATATTATTTCAAGTAAGGGCTATGTGCGGCAGACACTGTGATTACTATCAGACTTAAAGCAACCTTTAAATTGTTATATAGAATTTTAATTAGAATTTTATTACTAATAAAAAGAATATAAACGTGATATAAAAGTATATTAAATTTGTTGAGTGTATAGTAAGTGATGGGGCTACAGAGGATTAACCAAGGCCTTTTTATAGGAAATGGGCCCTCTGAAGCGCTACTATATTTGTAAATACAAGAAATATAATAGAATGAAACAAGAATCTAAAAGAATAAGTGAAACATAACAACGTAGAGAAAAATATGAAACAAATAATTAAAAACCCCAATTAAGAATCCAATTTTCCCACAATTAATTCCCAAATCAGTAAGTAAAAATAGTGAATAACTAAACAAGCCTGGAACATAGGAACTATGAGAAAAATAATTCAAAACAGATGGTACAGTCTGATTTAAGGATTTTTAAGTGAAACAAAAAATATTCTGACGCAACAAAATATGTAATTTATTTCAATTTAGTATTAATTAGTTTTTCCTGACACAATTATGGGTCAAAAGAAGCATCATTATTTATTGTTTAATACTATAAAATAATGATATTTAATATATAAATATAATTAATTAATTTAATTATAATATAAGTAAATTTTACACTTATAATTATAATATATGTTTTTAATTAATTAAATATAAATTTATAATTATTAAATACATAAAAAATGCGCCATTATTTGTAGAATATAATATATTATGTTCAAATTAGATGTATAAAAAATTTATATAAACAATAAAATTAATATAACACTTATATGTAATAAGATATTTATATAATTTTATTATGCAATAAAATATTAATTTATATACATTAAATATAATTCATACGCCCTCTTTCAGGTTCTATAAGGTAACACATCATTTACTGGGCTCCTGGAATAGCCTGGCTGACACTCCCTCACTCTAAAAAAAAACAATAAAAAAAAATATAAGATTTTTTCTTTTTGTACTTTTTCAACAGAGTAGGCAGATTTGAAATTTCCTTGCTAGGTATCCATGCATCATGTTCAGATGATTTGTTCTTATATCTCAATAAATATTCAGTACCTCTTTCAGAAGTGATAATTCTATCATTGAGAATTTTATCAATTTCTGCTGTTTCTGTGACTTCCTGAGGGTTTTTCTTAGGTCTTCCCTTTCTTTTGTGAAATAAGTCACTGTTGGAAGTATAAGGCTTAAGCATAGAAATGGGAAAAACAGGATGTTTTCTATCATATGGAGAATACAGTACAACTTCTACTGCATTATCACCAACCATTCTTTTAACAACAAATGGTCCTACAAAAGGATCTTTTAATTTGTGGTTACCTTGTAAATTGAAATGGACAGTAGAGATCAACACTTCATCACCCTTGTTAAATGTGTATTCTTTATGGGATTTATCCCATCTTTTCTTTTCATATTCAAATGCTTTATCAATACAGCTCTGAGCATGTTTTCTGCATAGCTGTTGCATTTGCATGAAAGATTTTACACCAGGGTGTAGTTCCAACTTAGGTAATTTATTATTGAGAATCTGAGCAGGAGTATGTGGGACATAACCTAACCAAAGCTCAAAAGGCTTTTTCTCAGTGACAGAATGAACAGTGCTATTATATGCAAATTCAAGACCAGGCAAAAGAGTGACCCAATCATGAGTAAATCTGTCATTGTCTTTATATTCTAAACCAAAGGCACAATACCTTCTAATCATATCTTCCAGAGTTTGAATCATTCTATCAGCTAGACCATCAGTCTGAGGATGGTGAGCTGTAGACAATTTCAACTCACAGCCACAAATATCCATCAAAGAGGTCTAAAACTCAGAAGTGAATTTTGGATCCCTATCAGAGATAATGGCTTTTGGAAAGCCAATAATATTAAACATGTAAGACCACCATAAGAAAGCTAATTCTTTGGTGGATACATCTTTGTGGGTTAGAATAAATTTGCACATTTTTGTAAATCTATCTACTATTACCCAACAAGAGTTAAAGCTGTCCTTACCTGCAACAGGAAGACCAGTGACAAAATCCATATTAATGATTTGCCAGGGAGCACTAGGTGCTTCAATATGTTGTAATAACCCTGCCCTCTTACCTGTTAACCTTTTAGATTTTTGGCAGGAATCAAAAGATTCAACATATAATTTTGTGTCTTCAGACATATTAGCCCACCATGCAGTGTTTTTGATTCTAATCAATGTTTTTTCAAGATCAAAATGACCAGCTAATATTTCATCATGACAAAGTTTGAGGATAGTTTCTTTCATAGAAGGAGTAATTACAATTACATTAGTAAGCTTTCTTCTATAATATATATAACCATCTTCAATAGAAAACTTTCCTTTACTCAAAGCATTTTGATACTTTTCAGGAAGAGTTTTTATCAATGCTTGAATTGAAGCATTCTTAGGATCATTTAAGATAGTAACCAATTTATTTAAATCAGAATATTTCTCATATGAATCCAGTATTTTATGCAATAACTCTTCTTCCATATCCACTACAAATATAACATGGATATGAACAGTATCATCTTCAGGTACATAAGCAGGATTTGAGTCATTATTTGGCAGAGGCAATCTGGAGAGCATATCAAAATTGGAGTGAACATTTCCAGCCCTATGGATAATTGTCATCTGTCCTCTGTATTCTTGAACAGCAAGTTGCCACCTGAAAATATGTCTGTTAGGTGTCTTCAGGTTTAAGAGGGACTTCACAGCACTACAGTCAGTTGCCAATTCAAATTTTTGGTCATCTAGATAGTAATGAAGTTTCTCAAGAGCCCAAACAACTGCTAAGCACTCCAATTGAATGGCACCATATTTCAATTCACTATTTCTTAAGGTTCTTGTAATATAACAAATTACAACCTCTGAGGATTTATCATTAATAATTTGTTTCTGGTGAAGGGCAGCACCCAGACAAATAAAGCTAGCATCTGTATACAGGATAAATGGCTTGTAAAAATCTGGAAGAGCCAATATAGGGGCTGTCATTAAGCAATATTTAATGTATTAAAAGCTTTTTGACAGTCATTATTCCAGAGAAAGGCAACATCTTTTCTGGTCAGTTTTGTAAGAGGCAAGGCTATGACCTGATAATTTTTAATATATTGTCTATAATAGCCACACATCCCCAAAAAACTTTGGATTTCTCTTACAGAAGTTGGTACTTTCACATTTTGGATGGCAGAAACTTTGTTTTGGTCTACACAAATTTTTAAGCCTGACACAACATGGCCAAGGACTTTCAAAGATTGAAAACCAAATTTACACTTTTTTAAAGATAAGATCATATTGATTTCATCCATTTTTTGGAAAACTCTATTCAAGTGAATCATATGTTCATCAAAAGTTTTAGAAAAAACAATAATATCATCAATATAAACCATGAGCCAACCTTCAATAATTTCCTGATGGAAAGTGTTATCCATGACTTTCTGGAAAACTGAAGGAGCATTTTTAGGGCCAAATGGCATCCTAACATACTTATATATTCCCATATGAGTAGCAATAAGCAAAAAATTTTGAGAGTTTTTCTCAACTGGAACTTGATGATAACCTTTATTACCATCCAGACAACTAATAAATTTTGCACCTTGCAAGGTAGCATGTATTGAATTAATTCTGGGTAAAGGATAAATATCATCAACAGTATAAGTGTTTAATGCTCTGTAATCTCCACATAATCTAGCCTTATCTTTTTCATAAGAAATTAAAACTGGGGAGATGACACAATATTTGGGGGAGACATCCACTTTCTCAATGATATTCATTTTTAATAATGTGGCAATATTATCCTCAATATCCTTTCTTTTTGTTGGAGAGGAAGGATATGGTTTTTTCTTAAGACTAGGAGGAATATCACTCAAGTTGCAGGATAAGGTAATTTTCATTTCTTCCTGAACACTTCCTAAGACATGATAAAAATGAGCAAAAGCCATAGGGAAAGAGGTAATTGAGGAAATAATAGAATCCTTTTGTTCACTAGTTAACTGATCACCAAAAGAAGCAGTATTTATTTCATTTAATAAATAATCCATTTCAGTTGTTGTTCTGCCTTTACACTGGATTAGTGAGTTACAAGACTTCAACAGATGCCCAGAAGGTTTTCTAGGAGAGGAAATTTTGAATTTCCTTTTGCCATTCATTCCTAAGGTAAAGCAATTATTTGCTGGGTCCAGTTTCACACCAAACATGGTTAAAATATCATTTCCCATAATAAACAAATTGCTCAAATTATCATTTTTCATGACAACAAACTCACAAATAGCTCTGACAAAACCATCATTATATTTGAAGAATACAGAGGTTTTGTGTTTGCCAATAGGAAATAAGGTAGAACCATACCCTCTCCATTTTTCAGAAGTTATAGGTAATAATTTACTCAAATATTCCTTATCCACTGAAGCTAAAGCTTTTTCAGACACTACACTTCCTCCAGCACCAGAATCAAGAACTACACTCCCTTACCATGGTAAGTAATTTGTTTGATAAACATGTTGGCATGTATAATAACAAAGCTTCTTCAGGTAATCTTGTGGATTCTGGTGAAAGAAAAGTTAAACCTTTAAAAAGACAACTTCCTTTAATGAGTAGCCACAATGATGTAATTAGCAAATTATCATTTGATGAAACTTTACATTTGACTTCTACTTCTTTAATTAATCCTTCTCTTGCAATTAAGAATGATTCTGTTTCCCCTGAAGTCTATACCTTAATTGAGAAAACTTCTGATGAAATATTGAAAGATACCCTTGATTTTAATGTTGTGAAAGACAAACATTTGAGAGATGTGTTAATCCATGAGAGTGATAGATTAAATAATTTGCACTTGCATTGTAAAGTAAGTTCTTCTGTACAGGATACAGCTTATTTTAAAATCAAAGAAACCTTGAATATTGTTCTTAGCCAACAAAAACAAATAAGGAGTGACCATAGAGCTATCTCAGATAAAAACATCAATCTACATTAAACCTTGAGTGAATTGAAACCCCTTATGGAGGAAAATTATTCATTAAAAAGTGAAATTAAATCTCTACAAAATGAGTTTAAAAAGCTAAAGAATGCTTTCCATGCACTAAGTGCCAAACACACAGTTTCTGAGGACAGAAATGTTTTATCTCTTGCAAAAGTAAATGACCAGATGTCTGAAATTCCAAGGATAAGAAACTATGTGTCTGACCTTCAGGAAAAATTTTCAACCTTAACCATCAATAATTATGGTATAAATGAGAATTCTGCCCATAAGCTGCATAAAAATAAAGAAAAAGAACCTGAGCAGAGTTCCTCCTTTCTTCCTCATATTTCAGCCATTAAACAAACTGACAATGAGTCTGTAAAATCTTTTGCTACTAGCAAAAAATCTTGTGATGTTCATGTACCACCTGTTTCTGTAAATAATGAAATTTCTGAACACCTGGCTAAACTTCAGGAATTATTAATGATGAATAATTCAAACCAAAAAATGGACCATCCCAGTAGTTAGAAAAATTGGCCTAAATTGGACCAATATCCTACCTTTGATGGTGATTCTTCTTCTGATTGGCAACACTTTATCCAAAGAATTGATAATTTAAAGTGATCTTATAAACTACCTGATGAGGAAATTGTTTCTAAGCTAATTTCTTTATTTTCCAATGTAGCCTTGATGTGGTATGAATCTGTTCTTTTAGATAACAATCATTATACATGGAATGATTGGAAATCCTTGATTGAGAATCAGTTTGGTGGTTCAAAATTCAGGTTAGCTCAGCAAAGACTGTATGAGAATACTAGATATGTATCCTCCTCTGTTGAAAAGCCCATTGTTTTTCTGATGAAAATAACTAAAATCCTTAGAGCAATTGATCCAAAGATGGATTATGATATTTGGAGAGATAAAATCTTGTATAAATTACCAAATTCTCTTAGGGATTTGATTGTTGCTAGAACTGAGCATGTAAGGGAAAATTCTTCTTTCATTAATATCTGTAATGAAGTACTACTCAACCATAGATATGAACCAAAGAATTACCTTAGTAAATCTTATAATGATCAGAATAAACCTTCTATAAAGCTCCCAGAAAAATCTGGTAAACCCTCTGCCCCAGTTGCACCTAAAAATATGCAACAAATACTTGTTATAAATGTAACAAACCGTGGCAGAAGGGTCATGTTTGTGACAAGAAAATTCATCTTGTTGAACAAAATGAAGACACTGATGAAATTGAACTTGATGTCAATAATTCTTCCAGTGACTGTGAAAGTAATATCTCCTATGACAATGAATCTGTTAAAGATGTTTTAATGTTAGAACATGATGTCCATTATTTAAATAATATATCTGAAGATTGTGTATTGAATTTATCTTCAGTAGAAAATGCTGAAATAATTAAAGATATTACTAACAATTCTATTCCTATATCCCCTTTAAAGGCACCTGTTATCATTAATGGTAAAAATGTTGATGTAGTTCTTGATTCTGGTGCTGGAGGAAGTGTAGTATCTGAAAAAGCTTTGGCTTCAGTGGATAAGGAATATTTGAGTAAATTATTGCCTATAACTTCTGAAAAATGGAGAGGGTATGGTTCTACCTTATTTCCTATTGGCAAATACAAAACCTCTGTATTCTTCAAATATAATGCTGGTTTTGTCAGATCTATTTGTGAATTTGTTGTCATGAAAAATGATAATTTAAGCAATTGGTTTATTATGGGTAATGATATTTTAACCATTTTTGGTGTGAAATTGGACCCAGCAAATAATTGCTTCACCTTGGGATTGAATGGCAAAAGGAAATTCAAAATTTCCTCCTCTAGAAAACCTTCTGGGCATCTGTTAAAGTCTTGTAACTCACTGATGCAGTGTAAAGGCAGACCAACAATTGAAATGGATGATTTATTAACTGAAATAAATACTGCTTCTTTTGGTGATCAGTTAACTAGTGAAAAAAAGGATTCTATTATTTCCTCAATTACCTCTTTCCCTATGGCTTTTGCTCATGGTTCTCATGTCTTAGGAAGTGTTCAGGAAGAAATGAAAATTACCTTATCCTGTAACTTGAGTGATATCCCTCTTAGTCTTAAGAAAAAACCATATCCTGCTTATCCAACAAAAAGAAAGGATATTGAAGATAATATTGCCACATTATTAAAAATGAATATCATTGAGAAAGTGGATATCACCCCCAAATATTGTGTCATATCCCCAGTCTTGATTTCTTATGAAAAAGATAAAGCTAGATTATGTGGTGATTACAGAGCATTAAACACTTATATTGTTGATGATATTTATCCTTTACCCAGAATTAATTCAATACATTCTACCTTGCAAGGTGCAAAATTTATTAGTTGTCTGGATGGTAATAAAGGGTATCATCAAGTTCCAGTTGAGAAAAATTCTCAAAATTTTTTACTTATTGCTACTCATATGGGAATATATAAGTATGTTAGGATGCCATTTGGCCCTAAAAATGCACCTTCAGTTTTCCAAAAATTCATGGATAATTCTTTCCATCAGGAAATAATTGAGGGATGGCTTATGGTTTATATTGATGATATCATAGTTTTTTCTAAAACTTTTGATTAACATATGGTTCATTTGAATAGAGTTTTTCAGAAAATGGATAAAATCAATATGACCTTGTCCTTAAAAAAGTGAAAATTTGGTTTTTAATCTTTAAAAGTCCTTGGCCATGTTGTGTAAGGCCTACAAACTTGTGTGGACCACAACAAAGTTGCTGCTATTCAAAATGTAAAGGCACCAACTTCTTTAAGAGAAATCCAAAGTTTTTTGGGTATGTGTGGCTATTATAGACAATATATTAAAAATTATCAGGTCATAGCCTTGCCTCTTACCAAACTAACTAGGAAAGATGTTGCATTCATCTGGAATATTGACTGTCAAAAAGCTTTTGATACATTAAAATGTTGCTTAATGACAGCCCCTATCTTAGCTCTTCCAGATTTTAACAAACCATTTGTCCTGTATACAGATGCTAGCTTTTTTGGTCTGGGTGCTGCCCTTCACCAGAAACAAATTATTAATGATAAATCCTCAGAGGTTGTAATTTGTTATATTTCAAGAACCTTGAGAAATAGTGAATTGAAATATGGTGCCACTCAATTAGAGTGCTTAGCAGTTGTTTGGGCTCTTGAGAAGCTTCATTACTATCTAGATGAACAAAATTTTGAATTGGTAACTGACTGTAATGCTGTGAAGTCCCTCTTAAACCTGATGTCACCAAATAGACATATGTTTAGGTGGCAACTGGCTGTTCAAGAGTACAGAGGAAGGATGACAATTATCCATAGAGCTGGAAATGTTCACTCCAATGTTGATATGCTGTCAAGACTACCCCTACGTAATAATGACTCCAATCCTGCCTATGTCCCTGAGGATGATAACCTTCACATTTATGGTATATATATTGTGGACATGGAGGAAGAATTGTTGCAATTGATTCTGGATTCATATGAAAAAGATTCTGATTTGAATAAATTGGTTACTATCTTGAATGATCCAAAGAATGCTTCAATTCAAGCATTGATAAAAACTCTTCCTGAAAAGTATCAAAATGCTTTGAGTAAAGGAAGGTTTTCTATTGAAGATGGTTATATATATTATAGAAGAAAGCTTACTAATGTAATTGTAATTCCTCCTTCTATGAAAGAAACTATCCTCAAACTTTGTCATGATGAAATATTAGCTGGTCATTTTGATCTTGAAAAAACATTGATTAGAATCAAAAACACTGCATGGTGGGCTAATATGTCTGAAGACACAAAATTGTATGTTGAATCTTGTGATTCCTGCCAAAAATCTAAAATGTTGACAGGTAAAAGAGCAGGGCTATTACAACATATTGAAGCACCTGATGCACCTTGGCAAATAATTAACATGGATTTTTTCACGGGTCTTCCTGTTGCAGGTAAAGACAGCTATAACTCTTGTTGGGTAATAGTAGATAGATTCACAAAAATGTGCAAATTTATTCCCACACACAAAGATGTGTCCACCAAAAAATTAGCCTTCTTATGGTGGTCTTACATGTTTAATATTATTGGTTTTCCAAAAGCCATTATCTCTGATAGAGATCCAAAATTTACTTCTGAGTTTTGGAGCTCTTTGATGGATATTTGTGGCTGTGAGTTAAAGTTGTCTACAGCTCACCATTCTCAGACTGATGGTCTAGCTGAGAGAATGATTCAAACTCTGGAAGATATGATTAGAAGGTATTGTGCCTTTGATTTAGAATATAAAGACAATGACAGATTTACTCATGACTGGGTCACTCTATTGCCTGGTTTGAATTTGCATATAATAGTACTGTTCATTCTGTCAATGAGAAAAAGCCTTTTGAGCTTTGGTTAGGTTATGTCCCAAGTACTCCTGCTCAGATTCTCAATAATAAATTACCTAAGTTGGAACTACACCCTGGTGTAAAGTCTTTTATGCAAATGCAACAGCTATGCAGGAAACATGCTCAAAGCTGTATTGAAAAAGCATTTGAATATGAAAAGAAAAGATGGGATAAATCCCATAAAGAATACACATTTAACAAGGGTGATGAAGTGTTGATATCTACTGTCCATTTCAATTTACAAGGTAAAAACAAATTAAAAGATCCTTTTTTAGGACCATTTGTTGTTAAAAGAATGGTTGGAGATAATGCAGTAGAAGTTGTATTGTATTCTCCATATGATAGGAAACATCCTGTTTTTCCCATTTCTTTAATTAAGTCTTATACTTCCAACAGTGACTTATTTCCCAGAAGAAGGGGAAGACCTAAGAAAAACCCTCAGGAAGTCACAGAAACTGCAGAAATTGATAAAATTCTCAATGATAGAATTATCACTTCTGAAAGAGGTACTGAATATTTATTGAGATATAAAAACAAATCATCTGAACATGATGCATGGATACCTGGAAAAGAGATTTCAAATCTTCCTACTCTGTTAAAAAAGTACAAAAAGAAAAAATCTGAGCATTTTTTTTTATCATTTATTTTTTAGAGTGAGGGAGTGTCAGCCAGGCTATACCAGGAGCCCAGCAAATTATATGTTAACTTATTGGACCTGAAAGAGGGCGTAAGAATTGTTTTTTATGTATATAAATTAATATTTTATTTCATAATAAAAGTATATAAGTATCTTATTAATAATAAGTGTTATATAAATTTTTATACATTTAAATTAAGCTTAAATATATTTTATATTCTACAAATAATGGCACATTTTTATGTATTTAATAATTATAAATTAATAATTAATTAATTACAAAAACATATATTATAATTATATATGTAAAATTGACTTATAATGTAATTAAGTTTAATTAATTAATTATATATATATTAAATAAAACTTCATATATTATTAAGAAATAATATTGGGCGCTTCTTTTGACCCTTATTTGTGTCAGGAAAAAATTATTGAATAAATTATAATACTTATTTAATAACATAGTATTAAAATCCCCATTTTAAATTACAAATAACGCTAAATTAATTATCTGTTTTATTTAAACTAGTTATTGAATTAATTTCATAGTTAAAACAATTACTTAAAATTGCTTTAAGCTGAATTGAATCTATTCCATGAATTTTGGCGTGAAAATAATTTTATTTGTTTTACTTAAAACCTTTACATGTCGCTATAATATCTGTTTTTGATTATTTTACTCACTGTTCTTATGTTTCAAGCTTACTTAGTTACTAATTATTTTAATTAATTGTTTTGGGAACTTATGGTGGGAAAATTGATTACTTACTCACAGATCTAGTTTATTGCTTCATGTTTTTCTCTCAATATCTATGTCTTAGTTAAATTCTTTTATATTCTTATTTCACTTTATTACTCTTTTGTAATTACTTATTTTGGCGCTTCAGAGGATTCCTTGCCTATAAAAGGCTTTGGATAATCCCCTGTAGCTACATCACTTACTATACAATCAAATTTGAACATATTTTTAATATAATACGTTTATTATTATTTTTATTAGTATTATAATTCTAATTTAAATTTTATATAACTAACTACATGTTGCATTAAGTCTAATAGTAATAATAGTGTTTTCCGCACAGAAAAAATAATACTTACTTTAAATAAATATATTATAATTTAATAATCCTCACAAATTGTGTCAAATCCCAAGAAAACTTGTCACCTCTCTCTATCTCAGAATCATTATATTTTTTATTATTTTTATTTCTTTATTTTTTATTATCCTTTCCCTATACTTCCCCCTCTTCTTCTTTACCTTTCCTCTTTTCCTCACCATCTTCTAGACAACTGGCCAATAGTATCCATCCACCTTGGTCAACCCTTGTAAATACAATTAATCACCCTAAGGACAAAGCCAGTCAGTATTATGTAAAAAACAAGAAGCAGCAAGAAAGGATATTGAACATGAATTTGGTGTTCTTCAATCTCGTTGGGGGATTATCAAACAGCCTTGTTGTTTGTGGCATTTAGAGTATGTCAACAACTTGATGATTTTCTGTATTATTCCTCATAATATGGCCATTAAAGACATGTCACCTTCTGACCCTTACCTGATTAACATCCAGCTGTTGAGTGAAGCAATTTCAAACCACTGGGACCCACAGCTAATTAACAGTTTAACAAGTCATATTCAGCAAAATCATCTTTTACATAATTCAACAATCCATTTTCAGTTGTGTGAAGATCTAAAGGCCTACAACTGGGAAAATAATGGAAGAAAATTAAAAAGTAAGTTAATCATTTGAATTCCCCAAAAAAATATTGTTCACTTACAATTATAAAGCAAAAAACAGATCAGTTGCCTAAAAAAATCACCCATTATACCTTGACTTATTTACCTTGTTCATTTAATATACATTAATTATTATAAATATAACATTATATAATTAACAAATATTATTATTGACTAACTAATTACTACCTTTTGATATTTTAAGAAAATGATATACAGATCTGTTAGAAGGGCTATAGTATAGGGAAAATTGGGTTATATAATAGATGATACATTTCAAAGTTAGTGGGACCAAAGAATTGGGAGAATGGCCCACCTTATATCTGCCTTAGAATGCCTGATCAGTGAGAAAAGATATTGTTCTTGAGGCATTATTCCCTCCCCAAAATAATTAGGAGGTGTCTCCTAAACTAGCAATGTGAAAATAATAATAAAAAATTAAAAGTTAGCAAGAAAAACAATTAATTGAATAATAAAAAAATAAAAAAAAATTAGTGAAATAAATAAATAAATTAAGATCTGAAAAAAAAAAACTATTTGTAAATCCAAAAAAAAAAAAAAAAGAGAAAGGAGTGATAATACCAAAGGAAGAAAAGATAAGGAGCATGAAAAAAAAAATTCAAAGCAAGCCAAGAAAAAAAAAATATAGGGGGAGGAAGGATTTGAAAACCCTACTCCTCCAATATGAAAATCCAAAAAAAGAAAAAAAAAAAAAAAAATAGGCAAGCAAAGTAAAATAGGGGAAGGAAGGATTATTGTTCATTTCTCATATTTTTTTTTGACTTGCCTATTTTTATTTTTTTTTATTTTTGGATTTTCATATTGGAGGAGTAGGATTTTCTAATCCTTCCTCCCCCTATTTTTTTTTTTTTTTTGGCTCTCTTTGAATTTTTTTTTGGATTTAAAAATAGTGTTTTTTTTTTCAGATCTTTATTTATTTATTTATTTCACTAATTTTTTTAATTTTTTTATTCTTCAATTAATTGTTTTTCTTGCTAACTTTTAATTTTTTATTATTATTTTCACATTGCTAGTTTAGGAGACATCTCCTAATTATTTTGGGGAGGGAATAATGCCTCAAGAACAATATCTTTTCTCACTGATCAGGCATTCCAAGGCAGATATAAGGTGGGCCATTCTCCCAACTCTTTGGTCCCACTAACTTTGAAATGTATCATCTATTATATAACCCAATTTTCCCTATACTATAGCCCTTCAAAAAGATCTGTATATCATTTTCTCTAAATATCAAAAGGCAGTAATTAGTTAGTCAATAATAATATTTGTTAATTATATAATGTTATATTTATAATACTTAATGTATATTAAATAAAAAGATTTATAATTTTAATCTCTTAATGTTAAGGGTTTATTAAACATTATTTCTTACAAATTGTATCATCTATTATCATATCCCATTCTCCCTATAACTCCTCAAACTGATCCACATATCATCATATCTCAATATTAAAACATCGTAGACAATCTTATAGTACTAGCTATAGGCCTTGACCAAGGGAGTTGGAGAAAACCCAGAGAGAAAATCCCCTGTCCCTTTAGAAAAATATAAGTGAGATTTATCTGCTACAGTAAATTTGTCAGTGTATCTAGTGTATAAGTATGATTTAATAGTATTTATTAATGGTTCTACTACTTATTAATAAATTATTTAGTGATTAAACCTCAGGTGAAGAATAATAAAATAGTTATTCTCAAATAAAACTCACAATACTTGGATTTAAATGCATGCTAGTGGTGGAAAATAGATAAATAGAATATAGTTATAGCTTATATAAAGATAATATCAATTTATAAAGGCTTTATAATATATTTCTAAATGATAACAATTGTTTTATAATGTTTATTCGAATTGTAGTAAGTAAGTGATGTCTAATAACAGCCAAAATCCTCCCTTACTTATACCAAAATCCACTGGAGTGCACAGACCTTCAATCCAGATGATGTCACTGATATCCCCAGAAATTACAGAACTTTGAGGGCCCATCACCTCCCCATGGCGTCTACTTCAAGCAGATTCAACACCCAGACCTCTAGTAAGGACCCTTGATCACAATTAATGATAACACAGACCCATACCATAAATAGAAAATGCAGATAAAAGTGGATACCATAAAGAAACAGGTAAAATAACTTATCCAAAGAGAATATAATGAAACACAAAGCATATAAAGGAAACAAATGAATTTTTCAAGCCCCCAATAGCTTCCACAAGCATCCATATTAACCCAGCAATGACCTCCCAACCCATAAATCCATGAATATCCATCCAAGGAAGCAGAGTAAGTTGTCCAAACTGAGTGTATGCATCTGAAATAGATGTTTATGCTTCTGTAGGCGTTGTGAGTCCACTGGATACGTCCATATGACCTAAAATAAGCAGAGAAACAAAGGTTATAGGATATTAAGAGGCTAAAACCCACTTATTTACCTATATATATATAATATACTGCATATTTCACTAAATATGAGATTTATGTATACATATAAGCTTATGTATGTCAGTAATTACTTAATATGACTTAAGATAAGTATATTATGACTCCATTAACACCTTAATAAGTATTATTAAGCTATGGATAAGCTCTTTAAACTACTATAATTTATATAATAGAGTAATAATTATATATATATGTAATATAATCATATATATAAGTGTTTTAACCTTATTTTTAAGATATAAGCTTAATGTATTAAAGGTTATCTTATTTTCAGTATATGAAAGACTCAGTCCTAGGGATATCTAGGCTGACACTCCCTCACCCAAAAAAAACAATAAATAAATGTTAAGACATTTTAATTAAAAGTAAGGAGTGAATAGAAAAATTTATTAAATTTTCTATAATAAATATACTGAATAAACAGTATTATTTTGATTTAAATTTTTTCAGGAGATTTTTAAGATCAGAGATTTCATTTTCTGGAATCCACTGGTCATATTCACATGATTTATTTTTAAATCTTAATAGATACTCAACTCCCTTTTCTTTAGTAAGTTGTCTCTTTTTAAGTATCTTTTCAATTTCTGCATTTTAAACTATTTCTTCAGGTTGCTTTTTATGCCTTCCTGATCTTCTTGGAAATAGAGAAGTATCATTAGAATTGTATGGTTATATAAGAGAAATAGGAAATACTGGATGTTTTCTATCATATGGTGCATATAGAATAACCTCAACAGAATTGTTACCAACCATCTTTTAAACTAAAAATGGTCCAATGAATTGATCCTTCAATTTAAAATTACCATTTAAATTGAAATGTAATGTAGAAATAAGGACTTCATCACCATCTTTGAACATTTGTTCTTTATGGGCTTTATCCCATCTTTTCTTCTCATACTCAAACACCTTATTTATACATTCTTGCCCATGTTTTCTGCATAATTCTTGCATTTGAAGAAAAGATTTAGTACCTGGATGGATATCCAATCTAGGTAATTTATTAAGAGTTTTAGCAGGGGTATTAGGTACATAACCCAACCATAACTCAAATGGCTTTTTTCCAGTGACAGAATGTACTGTACTATTGTATGCAAATTCTAAACCTGGGATAAGGGTTACCCAATCATGCGTGAATTTGTCATTGTCTTTGAAGTTAAGACCAAAAGCACAATATCTTCTTATAATATCTTCTAAAGTTTGTATAATTCTTTTTGCTAGCCCATCAGTTTGTGGATGGTGTGCTGTAGATAGTTTTAATTTACACCCTGAAACATCCATAAGTGATGTACAGAACTCAGAAGTAAATTTAGGATCTCTGTCAGAAACTATTGCTTTGGGGAGACCTGCAATATTTAACATTTGTGTCCACCATAAAAAAGCTAAGTCCTTTTCAGAAACCTCTTTGTGGGTAGGAATAAATTTATACATCTTTGTATATCTATCTACTTTTACCCAGCAGGAGTTATAACTCTTATGCCCTGCTATTGGCAAAGCTGTTACAAAGTCCATGTTAATTATTTACCATGGAGCTGTTGGTTGCTCAATTTGTTGTAATAAACCAGCTCTTTTGCCTGTTAATCTTTTAGATTTTTGACAAGAATCACATTTCTCAACATATTTTTGAACATCCTTGGACATGTTAATCCACCAAGTTGTGTTTTTTACTCTAGTTAATGTTTTATGGGAGTCAAAATGACCTGCTAATATATCATCATGACATATACTTAACATTAACTCCTTCATTGAAGAGGGAATTACAATTACATTACTTAATTTTTTCCTGTAATATATAAAACCATCCTCAATGGAAAATTTTCCTTTTTCTAATTCCTCTTTATAATTATTTGGTAATGTTTTTATTAAAACATTCATTGAAGCATTAGATGGATCATTTAATATTGTAGTGAGTTTACTCAAGTCAGGATCTGAAGCATACATGTCAAGAATTGACTGCATAAATTCATTCTCGTGATCTACAATATAAATTCCATAAATTTTAATAATCTCTGATTCAGGAACATAAGCAGGATTATCATCATTTTTAGGCAGAGGTACCCTAGATAACAAATTTACATTAGAGTGTAAGGTTCCTGCTCTATGTGTAATAGCCATCCGTCCTCTGTATTCTTGTACAGCTAATTTCCATCTAAACATGTGTCTATTAGGAGTTTTCATGTTTAAGAGTGACTTAACTGCACTAAAGTCATCTATTAACTCAAATTTTTGGTCTTCAAGCTAATAATGTTGCTTCTCAAGAGGCCATACTACTACCAAACATTCAAGTTGAGTAGCACCATATTTCAATTCACTACTTCTTAGAGTACGTGAAATATAGCAAATTACTACTTCTGACATTTTTCCTTCAATAAGTTGTTTTTGATGCAAAGCAGCACCCAGACCAATAAAACTTGCATCTGTATATAATACAAAAGGCAAATGGAAATCTGGTAATCCCAAGATAGGGGCTTTCATCAAAAATTCTTTCAACTTATCAAAAGCCTGTTGTCTTTCATTATTCCAAATGAAAGCTTCTGATTTCTTTATCAGTGTGGTCAATGGCGCAGCAATTAACTGGTAGTTTTTTATATATTTTCTATAATAACCACACATACCAAGAAAAGATTGTACATCCTTTACATTTTGAGGAATGCCAATATTCTTTATTGCAGCCACCTTATTTTGGTCTACACATATTTGTAAGACAGATACAATATGACCAAGCACTTTTAAAGATTCAAACCCAACTTTACATTTTTTCAATGCAAGGGTCATTTTTATTTCATCCATTTTCTGAAATACCTTCTTTAAATGGATTACGTGTTCATCATATGTCTTAGAGAACACTATGATGTCATCAATGTATACCATTAACCATCCCTCAATCATTTCATTATGGAATGTTATATCCATTAACTTCTGAAATACTGATGGAGCATTTTTTGGTTTAAATGGTATCCTGAAATATTTATAAAATCCCATGTGTTATAATCAAAAAAAAGTTCTGTGAATTCTTTTCAACAGGAATTTGATGGTACCCTTTATCTCCATCTAAGCAACTTATATACTTAGCACCTTTAAGGGTAGCATCTATAGAGACAATCCTTGGCAAGGGATAAATATCATCTACTGTAAATGTATTTAATGCTCTATAATCACTGCACAGTCTTGCTTTATCTTGTTCATAAGAAATTAGCACTGGTGATATTACAAAATATTTTGATGTAGTTTCAACCTTTTCAAGAATGTTCATTTTTAATAACATCTTAATATTATCCTCTATGTCTTTCCTCTTCATTGGTGAAGCAGGGTATGGTTTCTTTTTAAGACTAGCAGGAATATTATCCATATCACAGGTTAAACTAATCCTCATTTCATGATCTTTTACAAGGCCAAGTTCATTTGTACCTTGTGAAAAAGCCATTGGATATGCTTTAATTAAGTCCAAAATATTATTTTTCTCAGCTTCACTTATCTGAGTGCCAAATGAAGCTTTTGAAATTTCTGTTTCCAGAAGTTCCATCTCATTGGATTCTCTTCCTTTGCATGGAATATTTGTCACTGACTCAATGTGTAAGACTGTGTTAAAATAATTTATTTTAAATTTCCTTTTACCATTTATGCCAATTGTAAAACTGTTATTAGAAGGGTCTAATTTCACACCAAACTTAGTCAGAATATCATTTCCAATGATAAAACAGTTACTACAGTTAGTGTTATCCATTACTACAAAGTCACAAGTTACTCTTACATAACCATGTTGATGTTTAAAGAAAACAGCAGCTTTGTATCTACAAATGGGGTGTGGTACTGATCCAAAACCTCTCCAATTTTTACTTTGAAAGGGTTCAAGCTTAGACTTATATTAACTATCAATTTTCTGTAATGTATTAGTAGAAACAACAGAACCAGAAGCTCCTGTGTCCAATACTATATTAACATTTTCACCAGAAATGATAGCTGGAACTGTGATAGGTGTCATTCTAAAGTTATAAGCTTGTATATCTTTAATAATTTCAGCATCCTCAAAATTCATTAAAAATTCATTTGAGTCCATATTTAATATTGCATTTTCAAAGATGGACAAATCATCTTCCAACATACAGACTTCATTTTCATCACTATATGAGATATTGCTGTCATAATCACTTGATTCTTTACTTTTTTCATTTTCAGTTTCAGATTCACGTTGATTTTCAACAATATTTATATTCTTCTCACATTTGTGACCTTTAACCCAAGGTTTGTTACACTTATAACAAGTATTTTTTTCATACTTCATTGGTACTACAGGTGCAGTAGGTTTTTTCTGCTTCTCCTGAAGTGTTTTTAAATTCTGATTTTTCACAGGTTCAACATTTTGTTTATAAGTGGAATACCTTGCTTCATACTTATGGTTTAGTAATATTTCATTGAAATTATTAATAAAGTCAGAATATTTGGTAACATTAATTGTTATAGCTACAACAATGTCTCTGACAGAAATAGGTAATTTATATGTTATCTTATCTTTCCATAAGTTAAAATCTATTTTAGGCTCAATGGCTTTTAATATTTTATTTAAATTCATTAAAAATACCATAGGTTTGTCACCATTCAACGGATTGTACCTAGTTTTCTCATAAAGTCTCTGCTGAGTGAGCCTGAATTTAGAACCTCCAAATTGGTTCTTAATTAGTTGTTTCCATTCAGCCCAAGAGTAATCTTTACCCTCATTTAAAACAGCTTCAAACCATAATAAAACAACATCCTTAAATAATGAGATCAATTTTGATGTTATTTCTTCATCTGGTAACTTATATGAGAATTTCAAGTTATCAATTCTTTGGGTAAAATATTGCCAATCAGAGCTAGCTTCCCCATCATAAGCTGGGTACTGATCTATCTTAGGCCAGTTCTTCTGATTGTATTTTATTTCACTAATCTTAGGTAAATTCAATAACTCATTTACTCTTGAGAAATGGTCTTGTATTTCTTTCTGTACGGATTTGTGACTTACATTTTCAGATTTGACACTACCACCAGATGGTTTTAGTTGTGGTGGTATAGGGAAGGAATGAGATTCACTTGTGCCAATGAAAGTATTATTATTATACTGAGTATACTTATGATTATCCTGGTTCATTAGTAGATTGGCAGTTTCAATCTCAACTTTAGTCAATCTTGGTAGCAGCTCAGAAACACTTTGATTTTTCTGGGCAAACGATAACTTAGTTCTTGATTCATTTTTCAACAAGTGTGCTTCATAAACTTTTTCCAAATCACAGAATTTGTCTGAAAGTTCACAATATCTATTACTCAATGAATCATATTTAAGAGTTAGAGCCAAGTGTTCATTCTCTAATTCTTTATTTCTTGTTTCCAGTCGAGAAATTTTCAATGTCAAGGACAAAATTGTATAACTTGTGAGATTAACTGTTTGTTCCTCACAATCAGTCATTCTATTCCACAATGCTGAAACAATTCTATGGACAGTTGGATTATTTTTAAAATACTCCATGTCTTCCTTCTCAATTCTCTCACTATCTTGTGAACTTCTCATCTCACTAGTAAGTAGTGGCAACTGAGGATTAACTGTATTATTATTATAAATAGTATTGTTGTTATTGACAAAAGACAAGTCAGGTGTATCCAAATCAAAACCTAATTTTCTTAAGTCCTCCTCAATTTTCTGCACAGATTTGACATCAATAATATTACCTATATTGTAATTATCAGTAATGTGTTCAATCTGAGAGGGTAATCTACTTACAACGGGATTTGTGTGTGCCCTGATTTTTGGTGCTTTTGTTTTCCCTTGTAGGAGTGAACTGAGGAAGTCTGATGAGGAGGAGGATCCTTGTTGCAGTTGCGACTGGACCATTGTTTATGGAACCAATCCCACTTCCATTTTTCTACCAGGATTTTCTCCTGGGGTAGGGGGTCGCTTACTTGGCTGGCCTCCCTTTAGCTCTGCCAGTGATTTATTCATCTTCTGGAATCCTACCTTACCACTGTTCTGTAATTGCTCTACCTCCTTGATCATGAGAGACTTTGATTCCTCCAACTTCAGGACCTGTTTTTCAAGATGGAACAGTTCATACTGCAGAGGAGGAGACATCTTTTTTATGGTAATATTTTTTAAAAGGGCATCTTTTTCCTCTATACTCATTTGCTCTGCCTGGGGGTATGACTGACCCTCCATGGTTATGTGCTGGAGCAATGTTTTTGTTAGCTTTAGACCTGGTATTATAAGCAGGATTTTCACTTACATTGTCCTGAGAAGCACTCATATTGATAAAAATAACAATATGTTGTGTCTACAGAAAGGAAAACCTATTGGAATTAGTAGATTAAAAGTATTAGCAATGTTATTACTAATAAAAAAGCACTGGAGCTTACCCTAAATTTAAATTTTTATTTATTTAAATAAAATGTAAGAAAAATTTGAAAAAATCTGTTAAAAATAAAATAAAAGTTTTACTAGACCTTTATAAGGGTGAATTAATATCTTACCAAGCTTTAAACAAATACCAATTTAATTGGGTGTTATATTGGTGACCAAATACCAAGTGAAATTGGTTTTATATTGGGTACAGTTACTACTGTAAATACCTAATTTTTATTATAAAAAATTAGTACAATTAATATAAGGGTTCTTTTCCACAATCAATGAGTTATGATGAGCCACTAATGTGCAGAAGACCCAAATATTAGGTTTTTTTGAGCTATACTAAAGTAAAAATCACATCCCAAGGCTTATACTAAATAATAAGTAAAAACTAAGGAAAGACCCCCAATTGTCAGTGTATCTAGTATATAAGTATGGTTTAATAGTATTTATTAATGCTCCTACTACAAATTGATAAATTATTTAGTGATTAAACTTCAGGGGAAGACTAATAAAATAGTTATACTCAAATTTAACTCACAATACTTGGATTTAAATGTGTGCTAGTGGTGGAAAATAGATAAATAGAATATAGTTATAGCTTATATAATGATAATATCAATTTATAAAGGCTTTACAATAAATTTCTAAATGATACTAATTGTGTTATAATGTTTAATTGAATTTTAGTAAGTAAGTGATGTCTAATAACTGCCAAAATCCTCCCTTACTTATATCAAAATCCACTGGAGTGCACAGACCTTCAATCCAGATGATGTCACTGCTATCCCTGGAAATTACAGCACTGTGAGGGCCCATCACCTCCTCATGAAGTCCACTTCAAGAAGATTCAACACCCAGACCTCTAATAAGGACCCTCCATCACAATTAATGATAACACAGACCCATACCATTATTAGAAAATCCAGATATCAGCGGATACCATAAAGAAACAGGTAAAATAACTAATCAAAAGGGGAAAAAATGAAACCCAAAGCATATAAAAGAAACAAATGAAATTTCCAAGTCCCCAATAACATCCCCAAGCATCCATATTAACCCAGAAATGACCTCCCAACCCATAAATCTGTGAATATCCATCCAAGGAAGCAGATTAAGTTGTCCAAACTGAGTGTATGCGCCTGAAATAGATGTCTATGCTTGTTTAGGCGTTGCGAGTCCACTGAATACGTCTATATGACCTAAAATAAGCAGAAAAACAAAGGTTATAGGCTATTAAGAAGCTAAAACCCACTTATAGACCTAAATATACATAATATACTGCATATTTTACTGAATATGAGATTTATGTATACATATAAGCTTATGTATGTCAATAATTACTTAATATCACTTAAGATAAATATATTATGACTCCATTAACCCCTTAATAAGTATTATTAGTCTATTTATAAGCTATTTAAAATACTATAAGTTATATATTAGTGTAATATTTATATATATATGTATTATAACATATATATAAGTGTTTTAACCTTATTTTTAAGATATAAGCTTAATGTATTTAAGGCTATCTTATTTAAAACATAAGAATTAATCAGTTCTGGAGATACCTAGGCTGAAAGATTGTGTCAATTCTAACTGCCTACTACTATTCTTGAGCCCATTTTCACCACATTTTTATCCCTTTCCTATTTTCCTATCCAGGTTGCCTTTTTTCATCCTAATTTTCATTTTTTGAAGATGAATCCTTCCAACTTCAATGCTTCTAGTAACTAAGCCTGTGATTACTTCTCATTTACCCATCAAGTGTGAACCTTCACCTATAACCAGAAATAATATAACTACAACAGGGCCTGTTTCAACTGCTTTGAGAAGAAGTGAAAATGCTCTGACCTCAAATATGGATCATTCCCCCTTCCTGCTACCAGCTTTGCCTCTCATTGCAAGCCTTCTACTCCTTCTCCAAAATCATCCTACTCTAAAAATCCTACTCCTTTCACACCATCATATTTTTTTTAATAGTCCTTCTTACTCTGAATCTCTGGGTCCACCTTCTTCTGCTCTTTATGCTGCTCCAAAAGCAATGTTAAATGCTCCTAAATCAGTTCTGGATGTTTCTCATTCATTTTCTCCTTTCTCTCCACCTCCTATAACAGAGCCTATTCCTCCTTAACCTAATTTTAGCAGCCCTTATCATCCTTCTTCATCATCAAAAAGAGCCAGATCTCCTAGTCCTCCAATAGTTCACCGTGAGAAAAGATATATTCCTTCAGTTAATGGATCTCCAATCCCTGCTCCTTCCAGAGATATTCTAACTTTTCTAAAACCACCTTCATAATACAACATCAAAAATCCATACTATTCCCTTCTTAAAGAATAATTTCAACAAAGCTTGCCTATAAATCTTAAGATTGACACAGTTGAATCTAGTAAGCAATTAATATTTTCATTCTTCTTTTAAAACATTTCTCTTTATTTTTATTGATGACTTGATCTAGATTCTTCTAGACCCTGTTATTCTCCATCTGCTTATTTTATTCCTGATCCAGAACCCATTTCAACTATGGTGAAATGTAATGAGGTCACTCAACGACTATATTCCATTTTCAACTTTAACTTGGCCCATTATAAAGATTATCTGCCAAAGGATTGTGCAGAAGTATTTTCCAGAGAGCAAGTTTGGAAATTTTACTTTAAATTAGCCACTTGGCTGGAACATAAACAACATAGTAAATTTGAAGAATTTTAAATATTTCATAGAGCCTCTCCTGGAACCTTCACTGTGCCATCTTCATCAAAAGAGAAACTCCCTTAATTCTTCAGGCTCCTGCTAGAAATTTTTAAAGAAACTAAGAAAAACTAAATGTATAGAAACCTAAAAACTGCATATTAATTATTTTATTATTATTATTTTTAATTTTTATATTAAATATATTTAAAAGATGCCCCTCAGCCATTTGATGAGCCGTACCCCTGACATCATACTCATATCCAAGTTCACCTTGATTTGGGATACAAAAGAAAAGAAATTTAAAATGAAAATAAATGATTTTTGAAAAATTTGAAAACATAATAACAAAAAAAGAAAAAAAGAAAAAAAGAAATGATCACTGGGTGGGCTCCCTCCAATTTATAAAAATGATTAGAGACCACCAGTGATAATTATCTCAGAACAATTAAATTTTATTAATTTAAAAATTAAAATAAAATAAAATAAAAAATAAAATTTCATAAGTAAAAAATAGCATAAAAAAATCCTTGAATATAGCTTCAAATGAGAGTAGCTGTTTAACATTGTGTTGATCTAGTTTAGAGTCTTAGTGGACTTCCTATATAACAAAAAACAAAGCCAGGATTCAACTATAAACAGGAAAAATATGGTAACAAACATTGTGAGGTAATTATGTATAGATCATCCAGCCCATAAATTACCCTCAAAGTTTCCAATATTAAATTTAGAAGGTTCCCCTCTGAACACTTCTATCAAAAATAAATACAGTCCAACATAATTCTTCACCATAAAAATGCAATATTTGAATTTAATGATTGTTAATTTTAATGTTATTTTTTAGTTTATACTCTCTTGTGGAGTAAATCTTTATTAAAAAATAATAGAGTGGTTTATCCTCATTTTGGAGGAAATCTTCTAAACAATAGTTGGTAGTTTATCCTCATTTTGGAGTAAGACTTCATAAACAATATTAGGTATTTTATCCTCATTTTGGAGTTAGACTTTGGTACACCCAGTGCCCCTAGGATAGAACTGTTTGACTTTATCAGAAGCTACCCTTTTCTTTAAAACAACTCCATCCAACTTTTCTAACACATATGAACCTTCAGATACCTGTTCTCTAAGTCAGTATAGTCTATTCTACATATCTGCAAACATTCTACCCCACTGACTCTCCAAACTCTAATTATACACCAAAAACATATGTCCAGTTTCCAAAGGATTTAATTACCTATGAGCCAACCTCTTATCCCAATATCTGACTGACTGATTCCTAATATTCATCATTTTTGAATATGCATTTTCTAGAGCTTCTTCATTCTTTTCTGAATGAACCATTCTTTCACATAATAATTCTTCAGTAGTTTTGACCATATCCCAATCTAATCCAAGATATGATTCAGCCTCTAAATAAACTGGTAAAACAGCTTTCTGACCAAAAACTAGTTTTTATGGTGAATATCCAGTTCTCCTTTTTGAAGTGATTCTGTCAGAAAATAAAACTAATGGTAAATAGTGCCTCAACTATTCAGGACTTGATCCAAACATTTTAACCAAAGCATCCTTAATAACTTAATGCCCTATTTCTAACATTCCTTCAGCTTTGGGATAAAATGGGGTTGCTACCCTAGCCTTTGTACCAACTTTTGATATAGCCTCTCAAAAATATGTCCCAAATTCAGGACCTCCATCAACAGTTACCAACTTCATCACTCCATACCTATCACCACACAATATGGGGGCGGACTTGCTAGCCAGTCCGCAACCTTGGACCCAAACTCACCACAGATTGAACACACATTGAGCTATTGATAAAGGAAACATACAATCAGGGATGAACACCACTAATCAGAACAGGTTTAGGTGGGTGTTCAAGTAGAGCTCAGTGGGTTCAGTATGAGTTAAGTCTGAGTTCCATCTGAGTTCAGGTTGAGGACTTGCTAGCAAGTCCACCCCCTATATTGTGTAGTGTATATACCCAGTTTTTCATCAAAAAATCTTCCACGTTCCTGGAATTCAAATTAATAAGAGGTGCTGCCTCTACCCAACCATATAAGTCATCTCTGGCTAAAATTAAATATTTATATCTCCCTTCTTAACATGAACAGCATCCAAATTAACCCTACCAAAAAGAGTATTTTCACCAGTTTCATGTAGAGATTCTTTTGGCTTTAAATAACATCTCCTTTGACATTCTTCACATGACTGAACCTATTTTTTAACAGTCAGCTTCATACCAGGCCACCAAAATCTATCAGGAATTTGTCTATAAGCTTCACCGATTCCTCTATGCCCAAGATCTTCATGCAGTAATTTCTTAACCAGCTCTTGCCCTTTCTTTTGGATAATAACTAGTTAAGGATTTGCATACCTCCTCCTCATTAATCTTCTTCCAGAAAGATAAAATTTCAGTAAATTCCTTTTGATAGCCACCCATTCATCATTATCACTATCATCTGGCCTTTCTAATGTTAATAAATATTTAACCATTTTATAATAAAATCCAGTCTGTCCCCAGACATCATCTTGAAAATCCATTAGTATTATTTCAAAGGGAACTTCTATATCTCCTAAACAACCTGTACATGGATGAGAAAGCAACTTTAAATCTTGACTTTGCCTTTTTTCATAAAAGAATTTTGATATTTCCATCTTTGAGCCTTCCAACCTTTTAATATTCACATTTTCTTCTCTCCCTCTTTTACCTATTTCAGCATCATTATCTTCATCTTCATCCAACCTCCTTTTAACCAAATTTTGAACACCCAACCTCTCTTTAACCAAATTTTCTAAAACTCCAACATATACACCATTCACCAAATTTTTACTATCCCACACTATTCTACCATTGTCATCCATATACACAACATCTCCAACCACTTTTTTACCAAATTCATCTACACCATCATCAAACTCCCCAAGCACATAATTTACCATATTTTTACTATTTTTCAGTTTATCCTCATGGTGGAGGTAATTGTCATCTATATCTACAGATATTAATCCTGCCAATTTAACCTCATGGTGGAGGTAAGGAAAGTCTTCAGCACCTTTTGTACTATCTTTAATCACAGTTATATCTTCATCGAATTCCTCTGAGTTAGAATCATCTTCAGTAGGTGGTCTTCTTGATAAGCCATCAGGCATAGTAAACACCTTTCCAACCTTGTTAACTAAATCAAAAAAAATTCTGAATAAAAGCTACCCATCTAGTCATTGGTGCATTTGGTAAACTAGGGGAATTGATCATTTGAATCAAAGGTTTTTCATCCACTTGCGATTCAAAGTGTTGCCCCATAAAATATTTTGAAGTTTCTTTAAGATTTTTGCAACACCACAAAGTTCTAATTTTAGTTGAAAATATCTTGATTCCACCTCAAAAAAAACCACAGATTCATACTTTACTGGTCTTATATAACCAGATTTATCAATTTGAGACATAACTTCCCCAGCAGAAATTTGACTTGAATCTACTGCTAAATAAATTTGGCCCGAATCTTTCCAATAATATAACTTATGCAAGATAATATCTTCCCCAACTACCTTTTCTAACCTAATAAATTCCTTTTCACACTCTTCATCCCACTTCCAGTCAGAATCCTTCCTAGTCAACTGTCTAAAAGGAGCATCCAATGAGGAAAAGTCCTTGATAAACATTCTTACATACAAACATATGACTAAAAACCCTCTGACTTTTTTCATATTCTTGGGTCTTGGCCAGGACTGTATTTTATTTAAATTCTTCTTCAAAATTATCCTACCCTTTCTACATACCACATGACCTGAGATTTCCAAAGCTGGCACACAACAAGAAAATTTAGAACCTGAAATTGTTAAACCAGCCTGTTCTATCCTGAACAAAATCCTGTCTAAAATAACAGCATATTCTCAGATAAATTTTCTTATCCATGGATTCTCCTTCAATAAATTGTTACCATAATCTATTGACGGTTCTTATATTCCATAATAATCAACAAATATACAAGAATATTTTGGAATTGTGTCCTGTAGAATCCATTCCATCTGAGCTTGATAAACAGAAACTAAATTTGTTGCTCCTTGAGGTGATCTTGCTAGCTGAAATTGTCCAAATGGTGTATCAAAATTTGTAGGAGCTCTTGAGTCCAGATTCAACTCTCTTTCATCATATCCACCCATTATATCTCCTAAACCATAACACACTCTCCCTGAAAACATCTCTCAAAACTCTTCCACACTAGGTGGTATTCCTGCATCTTTTATAATAACCCTATTTAGCTCTCTTAAATCATGAACTACCCTAAGCTTGCCATTAGGTTTTTTAATACATAATACTGGACTTGAATAACTTGATGATGATTGTTTGTATAATCCAGTTCAAATTCTTTCTCTAATGACTTTGATATAATCTTCCTTTAAAGCGGTGGGTATTGGCATTGGGTTCTGTTGCCAAGGTTCATGGAAGACAACTGGAATATTGTAGGGCTCCCCATAAGAATAATTTAACACACCCCTCTCATCTTCTAAAAATGAATTGGCCTCTCCCTCTTAACCATTAAATCCAACAACAACCTTTTTTCTTCACATTACAGCCATCCTTAAGGTCCAAAATTAACAACCTCTAATCTCTTAACAGTGATTCTGGAAGTTTCAGAGAATTCAAGCAGATTCTTGACTAAAGGACAGTCATATGAATCTCTTGATAGAATTGGTCTTCTCAAAGGTGGATTTAATTCAGCTGTAAAAAGGTTCATTAATCAGCCCAATTTTATTTGCTACCTTTTTACATTTTGCCGTGCCAATGTCTAATTTTACTTGAGATACTTGATCCATTATATTTTTTCCATTATATAATTTTTCATCAAAATTTTCTTCATCTTCAGAGCCAGAATTTGAAATAGATTAAGTTTAAAAATAATTTTTATTTTCAATATTTTCATTTTTATCACTACCACCCCTTTTTCCTTTGTCTAATTTATCAAATAATTTTCCAACACATTTTTCCCTTTCATCTTCCACCATAAAATCACCAGTAAATAAAGTTAGCAGTTTAATCTCTTGCTGGAGGAAAGAAATAGAATCATCACAAATATTATTTTTTTGTGAATTAATCATACTAAGATTTTTTTGTTGATTTTGATATGATGATTGCAGTTTATCCTCTTGCTGGACGCCCTTATTATGCAGTATATCCTCATTCTGGAGGCCAAAAAATGATCCCCCACTAATATCACCATAATTAACCAAATTCCCTTTCCAATTTCTATCCAACATAATATATCCCATCTTTCCCTTTGAACCATTTTTACATTTTATAGAATAATTTGATAAAGATTATAAACATATAGAGAAATGCAACATATAATGACATTCCAATGAAATATCTATAGAAAATAATTGAGAATCCACTTGAATTATCTTCATGTGAGATGACCCCTTGCAATCCGGGATCTCTTCTTTAGGAGAGATTGCAACATTAGAGACATCAGCCCTTCCTACCTCAAAAAATCAGGGTACTCATACTTATCTTTTTTCAATTAATTCATCAGAAGCTGACCTTTTTATTCACCTCTTCTAGGTGCAAGAACAACACTGAAACATAGTGGTAAGACCAGGTCTTTTTTCCCAGCCATTGTCTCCTGGAGGTGCCAATTTTAAATGAAGCCTTCTCATATTGTCACCAGTTATCTCTAAACTAATTCACATAACACTCTGATAACCTATCCTAGCTTCAAAATCCATCAAAAAGGGCCCACTAAGAACTGCTTTTACTAATCCCCTAGCCACATAAAATTGCACTCTTCTAAAAGATCCACCAATACATAACTTGACATACTCTGATGTACCCGCAAGTTCAGTAGCACACCCACCTATACCTCTTAAATTACCACCAGTACCAATTTTAATTGGAAAGCCTATAATGGTTTCTTTCTCTGAAGAAATTAAATTAATTTGTGACCCAGAATCCACCAGGGAATTCACCTCTTTACCATTTAAAATCACCATCAAATACCCTTGAGGAGAAGAAAAATGAGTTTCCACTTATTCTCCAAATTTTTCAACATTTTCACATATATACTCCACTTCTCCAACTGATACCCTTCTCCTTTTCAGATGCTTCTTTTGCTTCTCTGAAAGGGCAGGACTAATTGTAAATAATTCACTTAATGATAAAGGAATCTGCAGTTCATTAACTCTACCCAAAACTGTCTCCATAGCATTTTCTTGACCAGATACTACTTGCATTTCATATTGAACTTTATTTTTAACAAAATTGGCCCTGGGAACCTCTTGAGGACCCAAATTTCCATCTTCATCTCCAATAATAACATCTTCATCTGCCATAACCCTAGCTCCATCACCAGCTTCTTTCACCAATACAGATCCATCACTGGTTCTCCTTACCCCTTCCATAGGAGTAGGACCAGCAAAACTTGGTCTGGGAAGAGACACTAATGGTACATCTTCCTCAGAATCAGATCCTTCATCCAAAGGCTTTGGCTTGCCATTTAAATCAAATTTTCCATAACTGGGAGGCCCCATATCTGCTATTCTCTCTGCATTTTATAAATTTTGTCCTTGGTGTAAGGTTTCTTCTTAATTTCAGCCTTGCCTGGTTTAGCCCTAAGTTGGCTCTGTATGCTACTTTTAGCTTTAGTAGCAGCTACTCTTCTAGCAGAACCAACATCATATTCACCATACATACAGTTGCCATCAACCCTAGTAACTGTTCACAACTGTAATCCACCATATGAAGTGGTACAAGTGGCCTTACTTACCTCCTTTTCTTTACCCTTATCTAATTTTCCACCATCAGTTCCACCATTCTTTTTACCACCTTTAGTATTTTTATCATCATTGCCAGTTTATTCTTCAAATCTGGCTCTCCTTTCAGCCATTGAATTCCTCCTAACTAAATCTGAGGGTTCCTGCTTGTCACTGGGTTTGATGAGAGATCCATCAGGGAATTTATAAACATTTCCATCAAATTTTACTCTACCAGCCTGAAAGTCCCTATACAAAAAATAACAATCTTTTGCTTTGTGCCCCCTCCTATTACAATAAGAGCACACCTTAGGTTTTCTATAGCCAACTCTATAACCGGGGCCCATCCCAGAGAATCTCCATATAATTTTTTATCATCAGTTGACTTGCCACTAGAACTGATGCTTCCTCTTGATTTTAAGCAGCAGGCTTGGGATGGGGAGCCAAAAGGAAGCACTGGGGAGGAAAAGAAAGAGGTTAAAGTACACCAAGAAGAGGAGAAGGAAAAACAAATAAAAAGGAAGGTGGAAGATGGAAAGGTGGATGGAACTGAGAAAGTATTTGTCCCCTGGCTTCTGAAAGGGTCAGGGGCCCCTCCCAGAAAGTCTGCTGGTGTTTCATTATCATCAGAAGACTTTCCACAAGAGCTTAAACTTTATCTTGATGCTATGTTTTACAACTTTGAGGGGGCTGTGGAGGAAGAAGAGGAACTGGAATGTGATGCAACAGCTTGGAACATATCCATCAAGATTTCAGACAAGTTACAGTCCTCAAAGCCAACAAAAAGCCTTAAGGAAATGGTCCCTGAGGCTTATTGGGAATTCTTACCACTGTTTGGAGAGGGAGAAGTCAAGACCCTACCACCTCATCAGCCATACAACTTTGCCATTGATCTGATGCCAGGTTCAACCCCTCAATTTAGCAGCATAATCCCATTTTTAACCCTAGAGTCAACAGTGCTAAAAGAGATAATTGATGAAAATTTAAAGAATGGTTTTATTAGGGAATTCAAATCTCCCTGGGCTGACCCTGTCATCTTTTCAGGAAAAAAGGATGGTTCACTAAGACCTTGCATGGATTTCAGAAGGTTAAATGTGCTGACAGTAAATAAAAGATATCTCATTCACTTTACTAGTGAGCTAATTGATAGTCTTCAAAGTGCAGAAATCTTTACATCTCTAGATATTAGGGCAGGTTACCACAACATATGTGTAAAAGAAGGCAATGAACACAAACTGGCATTCTTCTCTAAATTTGGTCATTTTGAATGGTTGGTAGCTCCATTTGGTCCCTGTAATGTGCCTGCCACCTTCCAACACTTCACCAAAAGCATCTTCAGAGACAGAATAGGGATAGATGCAGTGGTATACCTGGATGACATCTTGATTTACTGAAGATCATTGGAAGAATATCAGATACATGTAAAGGACTATTTTCAGTGCTTGAGGGAGGCTCAGGTATGGTTAAAGCTGGAGAAATATGTCTTCACAGTGAGTGAAATCCCCTACTTGGGTATGATCATTTCAAAAATTAAGGTGAAAATTGATCAGGAGTAAGTAAAGACAGTAACTGAATGGCCAACACCAGCATCAGTAAAAGAGCTCCAGTCATTCCTAGGCTTCTCAAATTTTTACCACTGTTTTATTGAAAATTACTCCCACATTTTCCAACCATTGCACAACCTCACAAAGAAGGAAGCCAAATTTATCTGGATGAGTTTGAAACAAGATGTGTTTTACTACCTGAAAAGCCAATTTTTGACGGTCCCAACTCTTGCAATACCTTACTTATTGAAGCCATTTTTTCTGGAATGTGACTGCTCCAATTTTACACTAGGTGCAGTATAATTACAATAAAACACTGAAAATGTCTTGCACCCAAAAGTGTATTTGTCACAAACACTTCTAGGTGCCAAATTAAACTATGAAATATATATTAAGGAGTCATTTGCACTAGTAGAAACGGTATGCACCTGGCGCCATTATTTGGAAGGAGGGCCTCACAGGTTACAAGTTATTATTTACACAGATCATAGAAACCTGGAAATCTTTCTTACCACAAAAAAGCTGAATCTCCATAAGGCATTCCGGGAAGAACTTCTAATTAGCATTAACTTTGTTGATACATTCTAACCAGGGAAGAAAAGTGGAAAACCTGATTCCCTACCACAATGTACTGACTTGCACCCAGAACCGGGCCAACTAAACACTGTTGGCAAAATATTGTTGAAGGGGGAAGTTGATCAGGGGGTAATCCTAGATAAAGTGGAATTGGAATATGAGGATTTGATGGAATGGATAAGAAGAGGGCAGGAAAAGGATGAGGGAGTGAAGGAGTTGATGAAGGCACTGTTATCAAAGGAGGTATTGGTAAGGAAAGGATTGGAAGAGTCTCACCTGGAATGGGGAGCTCTTTATTGAAATGGAAGGATAGTGGTGCCAAATGATGAGGAGCTCAAGAGGAAGGTGGTCAAATCAAAGCATGATTCCCCAATGGCAGGACACCCAGATCCACTGAAGACTTTGAAGCTGGTGAATCTTAATTTTTACTGGAAGCCCATGAAAGCATACATCCAGTGCTATGTATCAGTGTGAAACTCTTGCCAGAGGAACAAGGCTATTCCAACAAAAACACAACTGATGCCACTAAAAATTTCCAAACAGCCATGGAGGAAGCTCTCCTAAAATCTTATAGTGGAATTACCCAAGTCTCAAGGAAAGAATTCTATCCTCACAGTAGTTGACCACTGCACAAAGATGGCACACTTCATTTCCACCATTACTAAGGTTAAATCAGAGTAAATCACAGACTTAATGGTGGAACATGTCTGGAGATTACATGGATTACCTGAAAGTATAGTATCAGATAGGGGAAGTAATTTTAAATCTAAGCTGCTGAAAGCAGTGTATGAGCAACTGAACATTAAGCCAATCCTGTCAACAGCATGGCATCCACAGACTTACAGGAAATCTGAGATATTGAATAAGGAAATTGAAAAATATTTACACCATTTCATAAACTATCAGCAAGATGACAGGGTGCAGATGTTTCCACTGGCTAAATTCTTGTACAATAATGGGACACATGCTGAAACAGTCATGCCACCATTTTACACAGACTACTGATATCACCCAACATTCTCAATTGGTACCCCATCCACATTACAAGCCCCAGAATCAGAAGAGTGGATCCAAAGAATATTGAGTATTCATCAAGAACTAGAAGAAGCTCTCAAGTTATATCAACAATCAATGAAGCATCATCACAATCAAGGAATTACTCAGTATTGTGAGCTACAGGTGGGTGACAAGGTTTGGTTAAGCTTATGTTTCACTTCCACATTACACTCCAGAGCTAATTTAGATCACAAGAAATTGGGGCCACTAAAAGTCAAATGCAGGGTATCTGACTCAACTTGTGAGCTGGAACTACCTGTGTCAATGAGGCAAGTACATCCAGTTTTCAACATTTCATTTCTCACAAAGCATAAAAAAGATACAATCACAGGAAGTCCAGAGGAGCCACCAGCACAAATATAAGTGGAAAATAAAGAGGGTTTTGAGGTGGAAAAGGTTATTTCTAAGAGGGTGTACAGTGGAAGGGTTCAGAATTTGGTGAATTGGAAAGGATATGGGGTTGGGTATAAGTCTTGGGAACCAATGAAAATTTTGAAAATTCTAAGGAAATGTTGAAGGAGTTTGAGAAGGAGAGCAGGGGGTAGGAGGGGTAAAAGAGGGGGTAATGTTAGGATTTGGTTTAGAGGTGAGGAGGAGGGGTGCTATGGGTGCTATACATTGTGAGAGGAAGAAGAGGGGATATTGCATAAGGGGGTTATATGGGGCAAGAACTGTGGAGTGTTTCTCATTGGACAACTTATATAGTAATCCAGTTACTTCTCGGTCTCACTGCTGTATCAGCATAGTCAGTTCCATCTCACTGTTGATAACCCCAACATAGTCAGTCTAGTTAGTCTCACTGCTTAGTAGCATATTCAGTCCTGTTCCAGGATAGTTTCAGCACTAGTAGTAGTTTGCCTTCTTAGGTCTTAACAACCATCAAAACACTCCTAAACCTATCTGAGCCCAGTTTTAGACAGCAATTCAGGACTACTAAGGAATGTTTCTTAAATTGGTCAAGCCTATACTGGATCACCCATATTTTATAACAATAATCAAAAATAAAAACATGATCCTTCAATTCATTGTACTGTCTCACCACTTATTTTGGGCTCCAATTGTACTGGAGCTTTCTTAAAATATTTGTAAAATATCTTCTTTTTAGGGTATGGCTCAATTAATAGCTATACAAAACAGTTCATCATGGCTATTCATTTTTTATGTTCTCAACTGCTTTCTTGGCCAAATAAAGAAGAGAAGCTTAAATGATCTCAAGTTATTGAAGCAGAGGGTTACATGGGATGTATTAGCTTTATTGATAGTACAGCTATTCCTTTGAGTCAGAAACCTGCTCAAGGTGGAACCAATTACTTTTACCAAAAAAAGATGGAGGTACCATTTTTTCTGGTTGAAATATTACCAATACTTTTACTCACCTGAAAGGTTTTATGCACAGGAAAATTTCATTACTTGGTTATGTTTTTGCTAAAAGAATGTAATCAAGTACTATGAAAACCTAGAACATTGTTGATCTTGTGTTTGTAATCTAAAATTCATGCATTTAAGTGCATAAATTTTTATATTCCTAATGCACAATTCACATTCCTTTCCATTTTATAAGTCTAAAATAACTCAAATTTCTTTTTTTTCTATTTTTTTTTAATTTGAAAGTCAAATAAAAACATGGCAATAGATCCCCCTATATTTTTTCCTAGAAGGGGGCTCTGTCTTCAAAATTTCAATTTCAATTCATAAATTAACAATAAAAAAAAAATTTAGAGTAAGATACAAAGTGTCACCGGACGACCTACGCACAAGGTCGAGGGTGTTCCTGGGAAGTGAGATGGAGGGAGGAGTTTAGAAACTTCTTCAATGCACGGAGGAAATGTTCAAGGAAGTGATTCAAAGATAACTTGAAGGAAGAGCTACTGCTTCGAGATATGTTCGAGAAGAATTCTAATATAATTTAAAGGTAGTATTAAAATTCTTAAGATCTCACAAAAGGTTGGAAACTCAATAATCAAAGATTTAGGATTTAGAAATGATTACTGAGAAAATAAGGAAAGATACAATAATAATGATTTAACCTAAAGCTTTACCACTATTAACTATACATTTGTTTTATAATTTAATTCTAAAGAATGTCGAACCAAAAACCCAACCCCTTTTATATCCTTTACTCCTCCTTGCATTGACCTCATACCCATCCACTATTCCGCACACCACAGACCATTAAAAAATACACCCATTACAACTGGACCCTCCTTACTAACATCCATCAACCCTTTAATCCTCCACTAACCATTCCATCCATGCTCACTACCCCTTTTAATAATTCACAGACATTTAATAAACCTTTTAGTGTACTATTACATTGACTATTGCGCTGTGCGTTGCTTATTGAGGAAAAGACTGAGACACACTATTGAGAGATTGACTAATTTAGATTTAGAGTTTAGACTAGCGCGGTTGAATAGTGAGTACACAAAGGAAAGTCGCAGTTGCTATGTAGAATTGCTTTCTGCGCTTTGAGTATGGATTTAGACCTCTGTATTATTGATTTAATGAGCTGCTTTTGCCTCAAGTGTCACGTGGCGCATGACACAAAGTTAAAGAAATTAGACTTCCACAAAATAAAGGTGAATCAGGCAAATATATATACAAAATAACATGCAAATAATTAATGTAGAAATGCTACAACAGAAGCATTGCCTGAAAGTCTAAAATTTGATGTAAGTGAAGTGGGTATATGACTTGTATATGTTTAAATGAGAAATTGAAAGACAATAGAGCAAATATCTCCTACAACCCATACTTTGAATCTTTAAATAAATTTTTAGAATTAATAGAACTTTCTTTTATTATCTTACTTACCCTATTTATTAAGGAGTTGGTTATGGAATTGGGCAGCCATTAAAAGGGTTGATAAAAGAGAAGAGAAATAAAAAAGGGGAATTTAAATCATGTGTATCCATTTTTATTTATTTGAGTAGACATGATTATATATTTTACAGAAAATAAGTAAATAAATTGATGATTAAATTTATAACAATAGAATTCTTACTTATTTAAATGTAATCCCAAAATGATGTCCTCAAAACTTCAATCCAGAACGTACCCAAAAGTGCCCCCCAAGAAAAAAGTGTTTTCAAACCACTTACAAAAACCCATGAGAATGAGTGAAAAAGCAGGTGTAAAAATAAAAAAATGAGCTCAAAAACAAGCTTCAATAAACACAAAAACAGGAATAAAAAAACACAAAAAGGGTTCAAAAAAGTGTGTAAAAACATGAAAAACAGTAAGTAGCTAATACATCTTTCTACGCGCTGTACATTAACTTCTTTTCTTACCTTTTAGAAAAGTGCCTAAAAAGAGTCCCACTGAAAATGTTGAAATTACTTGCTTACCGTGAGAGTTGTCTCTTTCCTAGTAATTGTAGTTTGATAAGGTTTTATTTTTTATTTTTGCCAGTGTAGATGTGAAGATGACGGAAGGATTCCAATAATTGAGCAGCAGCAGGGGAATATATAATCATGGCACGTAGTGTGTAGGCCGCCTACTAAGAAAATATGAGTTTGGTGGCTGACCTTTGTGATGCTTCGCCTCGGGCGCCAAATGAGTCTTTTGAGCCAATCTGCATTAATAACGCTTAACTCAAGAGAAAAAAACAATGAGACATCATAACCAATCGTAAAGATTACTCCGCAATTTCAACTTTTGACAACAGTGTTAGGCTAGTGGCGGATTTAGTTGAACACATAGTCCGTGTGATCTATTTGAATTTCACTTTTTAATATCTGACGTGTGAAATTCTCTTAATGAGTCATATATTACACATAATAGGGGTTATCAATGTTAGAAATTTGTGATTATTTAGAAGGTATGTAACAACACAAAAATAAAGCCACAAACTTGACATTAATTCTCATTAAAAAGGTGTTTTTGGGGCACAATATGGCATATTTAAAAAAATAATCATAGTTGATTTGGTGAATAAAAGAGATATTTGGAAATGGGAGATTTCTAACTTTGACACCCCCTAATGAGGAGAAAAATTTTGTCAGTTAACATCAAATGTCTCAGAATGATGACCCTAATCATGTTTTCACAACTTAAAAAAGAATGGGAAAAATGAAAGATGGAAAATATTTCAACTTTTGACTTACATGATTTTCTCCTTCGCACCGCATACAAGCATAGAAAGAAGATTTTTTGAGTAGAGAAACCCAGAACATTGAGATCGACTTATAATTGGGTGAAAAAAAATAAACAAAAAAGCGTGTATACATTAGGAGGTATCAAAGTTAGAAATTTGTAATTATTTAAAAGGCATTTCATAACGCAAAAAGAAAGCCACAAACTTGAGATTACTTCTAAGTAGAAAGGTGTTTTGGGGGCACAATATGGCTTATTTTAAAAAATAATCATGGTTAATTTGGTGGAAAAAAGAGGTATTTTGAAATTGATGATTTCTAACTTTGATACCCCCTATTTTATTGAGCCAGTAGAATTTAACTAGAGCAAAAACATTGGGTTTTTGAATGTATGCGTAAAATGACTCATTAGTATGCCACAAGAATCTTGATTTCGCAACATTTTAATAAGTAGTAAATTGATTTTGATGCGACTGTTAAATGTTTGTAGTTCTATTCAGCTCGGTCGGCAAAGAGCACAATCACACGTCTCATCGGCAGACTCAGACTCAATTTTCCGAGTAGGAATTGCTTTTCTTTTGCCAACAATATTCACAAAAAAAAAATGTGAGCACCTGGTAACAGGTGCCAATCCCTATCTTTGATTTGATTCAGTTCTAGTTCAGCTGTAATTCTTCTGGGAAGGCCGCGCGCTGAACACTGAGCATGACAGCTCGCGTGGCATCAAATCTGAGTTATTCTTGTGTCACAAATGGATTGAGGGATTGGCTCTGAAATGTTCCATGCTCTCAGTTAATATCTGATGTGTTGGACGTCAAATACAGGTCACCAATGTGTAATTGATGAAGCCATGGCAAACAAAATTTCATGAGGAACTTATGGAATGATAGCTTACAAAATTTATTAGGCATTTACCATTATATCCCTTTCAGTGATAATTTGCTTCATACTTGGCTTCCATCACTGACTTTAGGATACTTTACATACCACTACTTTTACAATATTTTCAGTCCAGTTAAAAATAAGATTTTGAATACTGCCTTAAAAAAGACAATAAAAAGATATGTGGCTGATTAGAATTTGGGCGACACCACTTTATGTATCACTCAAATGATAAAACCTTCAGGATCAGTGGGGTTTTATTAAGTCTAGGAGTAAATAATAGGATGTTCCTTCTGAAATGGTTGTCAAAAATTAGTTAATGGGCTTAATTTAATGAGAATTTTGCACTTTACAAATTACAGCATAAATAATACAGCATGCTAACAGCTGTGTAGGCTATCAATCCAATGATATTTTATAGCATGACTGAGTAGTAGCGCCCACGGGAATCGCTTTATTGCTCACTTTGTGTCTGCATGAGTACTCATTTAGCGTTGGCTTACTCTAATTTGAGACGAGTGCAAACTAGGGTGCCTTCCCTTCAAAATAGGTGCACATACTATTGTAGAGAGTGATTTTTCGATCACTATAGTAAGTCAACCTTTGCACCTAAAAACTCTTGTATTAATTCCATTTCCCAGTTGTTCATCTACTAGTAATCACCCAAATTTAAATACTTATGTCTTTGTCTGGTCCTTCATGCCTATTGTGCTGGTACCCCAAACCCACGGGTATGTTAGCCAAGCCTGTTCCACTCTCCGGTAGGAATGTATTGATTACTGAGATACTAGACTAACCTATTGTGCCGGTACCCCAAACCCATGGGTATGTTAGCCAAGCCTGTTCCACTCTCCGGTAGGAATGTGGAACAGGCGGGCGGGTGCCAGCACACTATATACATCACTTGCCGTGTAACCTAACTAACCCTAACTTTTACCATAACAATGCCCCTTGCTGGGTGAGATTGTATGAAATTAAAAAATAAAATAAAAAATAAAAAACCTATCGTAGAATTATTCCGAGCTGTGCTTGTTCTGTGGGTTAGTACTATGCGAATTAAACATTAGACTAAAATAGAATTTCTCGGGGAGTTAGGATGAGAAATTTTGCTGATATGAGGTACAGTTGATATTTGAAGGCATGTCCCCAAAATCCAAAATTCCCTGAGCTTTTTTATCCCTCACACATTTTTACAATAAAAAAACATTAATAGTGGGGATTTAAAAGTGCGGGAAAATTTAGTGAAGGAAGTCAGAGTATCCTCAATGACTGCATGAGATAGATTACCCTAAATCAAAAAGTTTTGAAGAAGTTAGAAAAATTTTATAATAATCGCAATTTTTGTGGTACACTTTGAGTTTCATTAATATAATCAACCTTTGACTTCATCCACTCAATCAATGGCTGGTTTACACATTTTAATAGTAGAACAAATCGATTTTTTACTGTTTAGCTCTTCATTCTAGAGAATAGATATTTATATATTTGATTAGAAGAATGTTTTCTTTTTGAATAGAAGGTACTTTTGGAAACTCATTTCTCTGTAAGCCTATCACGGACTTTAGATTATAATAGAAACATCAGACATAAGATTCATAAGTGAGCTGTAATAATCTATTTGTAATCCAGCCCCGCTCGTCATCATAATTATTGAAAGTACCACCATCATTTCTTATTTTTTTAGGGGGAGAAGAAGGATTTGTTGCGCTAGTGATGTATCTTACAAAGTGATGGGAGTGTAAGTCGCAACTTCACATTTTTCTTGCACTTTAGTTAATATATGTCAGCCAGGCTATCTCAGGAGTCCAGTAAATTATATAATAAATTACTTGAATCATTTAAGGGAATAATGCTATACATTTTATGTAGCTACAATAAAATATCTTATTGAATAAAATTATATAAATATTTTTTAAGTAAAATAATTATTATATTCATTATTACAAAAATCTTTATTACATAAAAAGATATTATATTCTATAACATCATGGTGCATTTTGTATGTATTTAATATTTCTAAATTAATAAATTAATTATTTAAAATTATATTATAAGTGTAATAATAAATTAAACTTATAATGTAATTACAATTTAAATAATAAAATTTATATAAACTAAATACAACTTATCATATAATACTATCCATAAATATCGGGTGCTTCCTTGACCCTTAAGTGTGTCACTAAAATTACTAAATTAATTAAAATATTTATTTTATGTGATAAATTTAAATTCTTACTCTAAATAAGTTATTTTATTAAATTAATTAATTGTTTCAATTAAATTTCTTGAAATAGTTAAAACAATTAATTTAATTTTCTTTATACTGAATTAAGATTTATTATATACATTAAAGTGTGAAAATAATTCCTTTTGTTTTAATTAAACCCTTTTCATTATATGTACTACCTGTTTTAGATTTTCTTTCTCACAGTTCTCAGGCTTCATACTTACGTAGTTATTTATTATATTACATATTTGTTTTGGGAATTTATGGTGGGAAAATTTGTTACTTATTCAAGGGTTTACTTTATTGGCTCAATTTTCCTCTTATTTTTGTATGTTTCAATTAAATTAAATTACTTGTTTGTTTCACATTACTGTATTCTTTGTAATTACAATTGAGACGCTTGAGATGGTCCTCTTGCCTATAAAACGGCCTTGGAATCCTCTCTGGCAATCATCACTTACATTACATACATTTTACAAACTTACAATACATTATTTTTATTTTTGTTAGCATTACAATTCTAATATCAATACTCAATAATTAATCTAAGGTTGCTTTAAGTTTATTAATAATAAAAATTGTTTGCCGCACAGAGAAAACATTGCTTACTTAATTAAAATTTTATCAATTAAACTAAACCTCACTGTTGTGTTATCCCTCATAATCTGTCGTTGTATTTTCTCTCAATTGATTTACTTATTTTTTTAGTTTTTATTATCTTCATTTCTTTCTTTCTTCTATTACCCTCTCTCTAGTTTTTCCTTCTCCTCTTCATTTTTTCCTTGTTTTTCTTCTTCTTCTAGACAACCCGCCAACAATATATGTATGAGTTTTTAAAATTTTGGATTTTTCTTCAAAACTATTATAATGAATTTTTTTATATGTAGTACTAGAAACTGAGAGTCTAGCACCAGAAATAAATTGTGAGCACCTGATAGCAGGTGCTAATCTCTATCTTTGATTTAATTCAGTTTTTCTCAGCTGTAAGACTTTTGTGAAGCCCAAAGATTGAACACTGAGCACACCAGTTTGTACGGAATTAAGTCTGAGTGTGTTTTGAAACATAAATGGGTTTAGGGATAGGTATCTGCTAGCGGATGAAAGATAATTTTTTGTGGTGTTTGGATCTAAATCTTCTTTTTCTCTTTGAGAATATTGTTAGGCGTCCTCAACTTTGAAAGTTATATATTTTAATTTTCAAGAAAAATTAGTGGACTTGAGAAATATGTGGATACAATATTTAGGTCAAAGAAAATTTAGGAGGGGAGAAGACGGAGGACGGACTTTCCAGTAAGTCATCATCTTCCCCCAATAGTGAATATAGCCAATGAGTCCAAATTCACAATTTCCAGCTAAAGATGATGCAATAAGATTCCAATGGTATCTATAGTACCCAATCTAAACATTTTCATTTACAGTACTTTACTTAGGTACAGCTTTTTCAAGTTCATAATTTTTAATTCATCGGAAAAGAGATTGCGAACTCACAAGATTAGATGACAGATTCAGTGTGATTGAGAGAGGTGAAAATTCTGACTCGCTTTTTCTTCATTTCTTTTATAGCTTTTTTATTATTATCATATCATATGATCTCGGGCTTGATAAGGCATGAAACTACTGCACTGGTGATGAGAGCATAAACTAGGTACATGAGATTGTGTAAACATAAGCGGTAAAGATTTTATAGCTATAATATTAAATAAATAAGAGCATCCACCACTTACAAGTTAAACTCTTTCACTTCTCTTAATTCATTTCAGATGTGAAGGGGTCTAGCGAGACGATGGTAGATGCTGTAACTATCAATATGCCTCAACCTCACACCTTACTTAAAACTGAAATTACAACCAACCATGAGTTGTATACATCAAAGTCAGCTATATTTAAATTGAAGCATTTACTTGCCAATTCCCTTCCTCTTCCTCTTCCTCTTCCTCTCTCTTTTTCTTTCTCTCTCTCATCACAACTTTTTTGTTGTTGCGTGTGCTATACTGATATAAATTGTTGACTGGGAAAAAATTTGGGAGAATCAATATTTCTAATAGTAAGAAACATTCACTTATATATAATCTCTATCATTAAATTATATATATGGTGTTATATTAGACTTATGTACAACCTACATTTACAATATCGGATATTAATCTTGATATAAATGATCTAATATTTAAAACTTAACATAAGAAATTCTTCTTTAGGTGACCCAACAAAAAAGCGGGGAAAAAATTATTTTGAGAGTCTCAGATGTTGCCTGTTTAGTTGGTTAGTTAGTTTGATTGCGTTACTAATTTTTGACTTGACTCAATGGTTGAACATAGGATCTGAAAGGAAGGAACAACTCTGACTAATTTCTTATCTCGCTGCATACATCTAGTCCTATCTTATCAAATATCATGTGGATATATTTCTGCTAATTTAGCTTAATCTAACACTGATCATATTATATTATGTTATTAATATTGAATCTAGTTGTTAACGGTGAGATTTAACCTTTTGATTACTTTCTCTATATTGAAAAGTCATCTATTGTTCCGTTCTTTGTCTTCTCAATTTTCGAGATACTCATTATATAACTAATTTATTTTTAAAAACAGTGTATTGAATCAAGCAAAACCAGACTAAAAGTGGTTAAAAAATAAAAATAAAAACGTCTTGAATAAAATAATTAAACATCTTACTCTTTTTTCTTCTACATAAAGATAGATAAATCCATATACAAGATATTTTAGTATGAACAGTTTGTTGAGTTTGTTTTTAGAAGAGGTACATTTACAGGGTCTTCAGATTAGTACACTGAATACGTATGTACTAGATCTAGTGAAGAGAAGAAAGAGATTATTTTCAATAAAGAAACGCTAATGCATATATAACATATAGATATATAGATATGAGCGTTGAATGAGATGGATGGGAACAAGTAAAATGTACTGCATTGCACTTTTGATTATACAGTGTTGTATAGTATGATATTGTTGAATGATAAGCCTCAATTGACAGAATATGGCTGAAATTATTCATTTGGTCTCTAAGAACAGAACAAGAGCATCAGTTAAGGTATATATATACATTCAATCGTTTTGTTTTTTGTTTGTTTGTTTGTTTGCAATTGATTGAAAAAGGTGAGCCCAGAAAACTAGCAGCTAACATAGGTCGATGGATAAACAGGTAGTTGGTGGTATGCGCCAGCCAGAGAAGTTTTAGATATGTAGTGATTGAGTTTGTAAAAGATGGAAAAAAAAAAAAGTGCATACATTCAACTAAAAGATTATGAGTGAAAATGGCTTACGTGCATATTGTAAATAATGATGCCAGGTAAAACCAGGAAAAACAAATTTCCGGGGCACTCGGAGGCTACACACTGTAATGATGAAAGTCTAGCTAATAACACATATAGCCTCTCAATTCAACAGAGTAGTCTTCATCATCGTTATTGACGAGCAGTTTTCGAGACTAATCTAAAAATGATTAGGTTAGGCTTGTAATGTTGACGAAAAATGACTATACACTCTTGCATTTCATATAGTCCAATGTATGGCTTGATACGCACCTTCTTTAAAAAAACTAGAAAATTGTAAAAAGTGAAAGGAATCTATGATATGTAATCTTTATCATGTCTCTACTTTACTGCACTGATTTATTGCACCAAGGTTTTTTTTTCAAGTGAGTGAGTGGATATTTGGTAGTGTCAATCACCCTAACTCTCCTGTGGGTTCTGCTGCAATTTTTAGAGGTATAGGACCCTGTATATATGTCTACATAACTCTTCATGACTCATTTTCTTTTTTATTTCACCTTTTTTATTTCACCTTTTTTTTTTTTTTTTTTTGGGGGGGGGGGGGGGAGGTTAGTGCCATTCTTTTTGAGAGGAGCATTAAAATTATGTTTTGCAGATTTAAAGGAAGAAAAGAAATAATGTCTTGATTGTCTTGCGTACACTTTCTATTCTTTTTATTGTAATTTTGATTTTTTGTTTCTTTCCTCTCACTATGCGCCAAGTAAGATATACCCAATGTGTATATTCCATGTGTGAGTTGGTTATACTCTAAGGATGGGCATAAGGTCAGAAAAATAAGTGTTAGAAAAGTAAGTGTCAGAAAAATATTTCTCAGATGTTGTTTTTTTTGTTTTTTTTTTAAATAAAAAAATTAATTCCCATGCCAAAAAAACACACAAAAAAAGTAAATAAAAAAATTATGCACATGAAGATATTTTCTGACTTTATACCTTGAAGAGTATTTCTACTGGGTATATCTTCTCTTACTTGGTGTGTAGTGTCTTGAGGCTCAGATTGAATCCAAAATATGAAATATTAAATAAAAAAATAAAAGTCACTATGACAACTTTTCTTCTGCTTCTAAATAGATATACATACATCTATCTATATAAAAGAATCTATATATATATAAGAACTAGTCTATATAATATTATTTTGTGGTTTTTAACCTATCCCTATTTTCTGGCATTTGCGCCGGGGCCCTAACTGACCCCAATTAACATGGGGCTGCGCATCAGCTGGCCAAAGCCCAACCGGCAATTTTCATTTCACATTAAATCCAACACAGATTTTTTATTCCACATTAAAACCCATTTTTTTATTATTATCATTCAATCTCACCCAGCTAGGGGCATGAAGGTAAGGGGAAAATAAGTTGTAAATACATGAGGAGTGATGTTAATGGGGAGAGTATGGGACAATAAAAGAGGAAACACAGATATAAAAGCTATTGGGTAAGGGGAACATTATTTGGAAATATACCAGATTGGGCAAGAAATGCAGCTACTAGTGGGGCAATAGGAGAGTGAGAAAGGAGGCCAGAGGTAGTAAAAGGGACTTTATGTTGTCAGGCCACTTTCAAAAGGGTGCAACACTGAATTTGGTGAGCTGGGCATGAGAAGGGGACATGTTCAGGAGTGTCTTTTGAAGGTAAAGGATAAAGCAAGCAGTTTGGGAAGGGTGGTCAAAGGCAGCTACAAATGTGCCATGCTAGGATTTAGATCCATCAGTGTAGATAAAATAGGCAGATGCTAGGGACTTCTGTGTGATATTAATAACATTCAAACATGCTTCCTCCTTTGTGGGGTCAATGATCATGTCAAAAAGAGGAGGGGACCATGGAGAAAAAGGAAGAGGGCATCTGTTGTCCATACCACCCAATGGAAGAGAGCATGGGAAGATGTTGTGCACTGATAGTAGGTGCAGTTGGTGCAAGTGAGACTTTAGAGGGGTGGAGGAGGCAAGAGATTTTGCAAGATGTGCCATGGGGTTGGACAGGGGATAGTAAAGAGTCATGCCCAGGCTTTATTAACAGCTAGATCAAGTCATTGCTAGCAGTTGAGAGAGTGGGAGTCATAGAGAAGTGTGAAAATAGGAGTAGACCAGAAACATTCCAGTGCATGGAGTAGAGCTTTGTTGTCCACAACCTGAAGCATTCTGGTGGTGTGGGTCATTTTTTTGGGTTGTGCCACACAATTGCAGCATAGTCAATACATGAATGGATAAGAGATGAGATGAGAGTTTTGTATTGCTTCAATGGGATACCCTAACCTGAGGAGGCCAATTGGTGGATCACCAAAGCAGCTTGAAGGTCAGATGCAACTAACTTGTTCCTATCGGGCTTGAAGGAAAGGGTAGGGTCAATAAGGGTTCCCAGTCATTTGAGGCTAGGTGAGGGGGAGAGGAGTTTGCCGTTAAATTGGAGAAGAAGGGGGTGATTAAGAAGAGATGAACACTTTTTCAGTAATATCCATTTAGTTTTTGAGAGATCAAAAATGGCAGCATGTTTAACTCCCCAAGTGATAGCTTATGAGCCAAGCTTAGAGAGATTAACAAGCACATCCTGTTGATCTGGGGCTGCAGAAAGCTACATGCCATCATCAATGTATCATAAAGCTAAAATGGAACTATTAAGAGAAGGGAGGGTAAGCAGTTTGAAATTGTAAATAATGTATAAAATAGGAAAAAGAGGGGACCCCTGTGGGAGACCTTTGGGGAAAAAATTGGGAGGGGCTTTGTATGAGGAGAAGGCAATACTAGTCCTCCTTCCCACAAGGGAGCTGATGATGAGGGTGGAGAGGTTTTGTGGGAGGAGAGGATATTGGAGGATATGTGCCAGACAGGGAATGTTAACCAAGGAAAATTCTCCCTTCACATCAAGGGACAGATCACTTACAACATTACCACTGTGCCATTGGTCCTTTGTCCATGTGGTAAGAAGGAGGAGAGCATCTGATGTGCTTCTGAAGGAGCATCTGTCATAGTGGTTTTCAGCAAGGAGATTACCTGCTTCCATAAGGATAGAAAGTTGCTTACTGATGAGGGAATATAGGAGTTTACCAATGGGGAAGTATGCCAATGTTAAATGGAGCTGGGGCAATGAGGTTTGTTGATAATGACTGTCTTGGCTACTTTCCATGCTGAGGGGTAGTGGCCAAGGTTCAGGTGCACTTGGAAGATGGGGAGGAAGGTAGAGGCTAATTCTTGAGGGTTTCAATGGAGAAGGGTGTTGGGGATTCTGTCCAGACCACAGGCCCTACCTTTCCTTGTATTGAGAAGGGCTTCTAGAACTTCTTACACAGTAAATGGGGGGATGGGGGAATGGTTGAAGTGGAAGGGGAAGAGATGTCTGACAAGTTACATTGAATGGGAGCCACTGATTTTCTTCCAAACAATTCCTGAAATTTGGAGAGATGTTCAGTCATTGGGAACCCATCTGGGTAAGACAGAGAGGAGATGGAGCAGGAAACAGAGACATGATGAGAGGACTGAGGTGTGAGAGTTAAGAGATAGGATTGCCAGTGTTGTTTTCCTAAGTATTTGATCTTGGAAAAGAAGACTTTCCTCACTGACTGAAACTCAGCTGAAACATGTGGGGGTGGGGATGACCTAAATTTATGTTGGGTCTGGTAGCAGATTTTCTTGAGGAGATCCAAGACACTGCAATTCCACCAGGCATGACAGGTTGAGCTGGGCTGCTGCAGCAGGACATGATCTTCCATAAGTTCAATAAAATGAAAAGCAAAAATTACAGCAGCCTGATCAACTGAAGAGGGGGGAAGGAGGGGGGGAAGGGAAGGGTAGGGAAGGAGGCATGAGAAGAATGAAGAGAAGATTTATTGAGACCTTTCCAGTTATGGTAGGGCCTTCAACAGGGGAGGGAGGTAGAGATGTGGTTGGTGATTAATTTATGGTCAGATAAATGAGAGTTTGAGCCTTCCTGATCAGTGATGCAACTGATGACCAAGTCCAAGGCCTTTCCATTTGAAAACACAAGGTCAATCACTGAGGTGAAGTTCCTTGAATTGCAAAAGGTAGGGAACCCAGGCTGAGACATGAGGGACATGTCTAGGTTGGTTAAGGTGTCTAAGAAAGGGGAAGAGGTAGGGTGGTTAGTATTGTACTTGGAAGGGTTATGCCAGAGTTCATGATGAAGATTTGAGTCAGAAAAGAAAAGGATGGGGAAGGAGAAATAAAGGAAGAGAGAGGAAAAAATAAATTGAGTATTGGTGAAGTTAGAAGGGGGTTTTTAAAGATTGGCACAGATGATAGGGGATGAAGAGAAATCAATTTGGATCAGGGTGAGGTTGAGGGAGGGACTGGAGATGGGGGTAACAAGATGAATAGGAAGTTTCTCATTGATGTAGAAGCAACATTGGATAGGGGATGGTGAGGGGAGATGGGGGGGAGTGAAGGGGTGAAATTAGATACCAACCTCTTACAGAGGCAGGAGAACAGCAATCTGGGGATAAAAAAGGCTCTTGAAAAAACTAAAATGTCATGTGAGCTAATATATGGTACATTTAAAATAGAGTGAAATACATAGGATGAGCGGTGGAAATTGAGTTTGGAAAAAGGAAAAGGAAGATGTGGTCTTAGGAAACTGAAAAGGTTTGTCTATCATTTGGATTTATTGTGAGTTCAGGTAGGCATGTGTGGAAGATGGAAGATGGGAGGGGAAAGGAAGGGGTTCTTGAGTAGAGTAGGGAGAGAGGAGATAGAGTTCTTGAGGGGGTGGTTGTGAGGGAGTGAGTCCACACAGTGGAAGCAAACTGGTGAAGAGAGTTTTTGAGCTTTACAGGATTTAGTGTAATAATGACCAGAACAGTTGGAGCATCTGAGAGGGAGGGAGAAATGGACGGATAGATGACCTTTTCCCCATCACTGGAATCAGGTGCTTTGCTCACGGTTGACTGCTTCTGTGCAGCAGACTTTTCCTTCAACAATGAGGGGGAAGAGAGGGGTAGGGAGAGATAAGAGAGTGAGTGTGTTGTTGATAAAATAAATGGAAAACAGAAGAAGAGTGGTTTTTCCCAGCCCTGGCCTCTGGGTGTCTAAGCCATGAGATGCAGTAAAGGGAACTGAGAGTTTTGGGGTTGTCTTTGATCAAGGCATTGATGCAGGCCTGGTCATTGAGATTGTAGTAGGTGGGGATACCATGGGCCACTATCAGAAAGATAAGGGGCTTTTAGATCATTCCCTGTGGGACCCATTCCTGCCATGTGTTGACAAGAGTGAAAGGTGGTCTTCTTTTGAGGCAACAATGATTTTCAGATCACTAGATCTGTGACAGATGACTTCTTTGAATTTGAAGGGAAGGTTGTCACTGGAGTTGGTAAATTTTTTTTTGGTGGCTATGTGTTTTTTGATGAAAGATAAGAGTTTAGGGTTAGGGAAGTATTTGAGGACTGGAGTAGCTGGGTCAAGCTTTTTGATGGTAAAGGATGGGAGGGTGGAGCAAGAAGGAGCTGTATGTTGAGTAGCTGTCTGAGGATAGAGGCCAGCAGCAGTTTCCTTGGAAAAAGTAGGGTGCAAGGGTGTCAAGGAAAGGGGAGGAGGATGTTGGGAACCTTTGGAAGGAAGTCAATAATTGATTTCATCTATTTTATCATTAATTGACTTATGAGAAGAGGAGGGAGGATTGGGGGGAGGAATCTTGGTGGAAGGAGGAATGAGGGGCAAGGGGGGAAAGGGTGGATGCAAGGGTGTGGATGTTGGAGATGGTGGCCATGTGGACAGTGATGCAAGAGCCCTTCCTAGGAGGGTCTCTGATCATGTTAAGAAGATTTTTGAGGCAGGATACAATAATTGTAGAAAGAAGCAGTTCTATAATACTAAGCTATAGGCACAGTCTGAGATGGGTTGGTTCTCCTTTCCAAACAGAAAACTATTTAAAAAAAAGTGCCAGCCACTCTATTTTCAAAGACAGTGAAAGCATGTATTATAAGTATGGTTATCTAAATTTTTTGGAGAAGAAAATAGAGTAAACTTGTAAAGCTTTTTGTTAAGAAAAAGGGAAATATATATTTTAATATAAGTAATCAATCTGTTGAGTAAATATATTCTCAGTAAGTGCTAGTATCCTCAGTCACTCCCTCTTAAAGCACTCTATTCAATACTATCCTTACTGTAGCAATAAAATAACTCTACAGCACTACATCTGGTATGCACACCTTTTATGTACAAAAAAAATAAAATATATCTATTTTCTCTTTTATCTATGACACTCTATTCTGTAGTCTATACACATGTCTACTCTACAATACTCCTCCTCTCTCTCACTAAAATATGAGTGCTGTTTATATACACCTGTATGTTCAGTGCCCTACCCCTATGCTCCTTTCCCCTACTTGGTTTCCTACATAAGTTTAGTGCTACATAAAAATATCAAACGGTATCTAAATATCTCATTAGTATATGTACAATTTTTAGTGTAAGTCTTGGTTCTAATAGCGCCTGAAACATCTAGACAAGAACTACTATTAGTGCCTGAAACTCCACTCTCCTGTACATACCCTATGTTTCCCAAGATTCCTGACTTAATAATAGGTACTCTACCACTTTTGTACCTATTGTATAGCCTAGGCTCACCACATGAGTCCCTGCTAATAGTGAAACCTTCCAGGCTAAGCAAATGACTTCCCTATTTCAGATATTACTTGTTACTCCTTTCCTTGAGTGCTACTTGCAACCTATTTGTTTTTCTAGTGCTACCTTCTTTCTTTGATGTGTTTTTCATCTTGGTGGGTGAACACCACTTTACCTATAAGGCATCATCCTTATCTAGGTGTTATTTTTCATGCCATCACTTGTTGCTGTTCCTTAACTCTGCAGTATGTCTCTAGCGCTTCCCATGACTCTTGCAAGTACATACCATATTTTCTTTTCCTATAGTCCATATTATGTACTTTCCCCTGACCATTTTCTTGCTGCAGCTCCTAAATCCATAGTACACAAAAAAAATGTGTGCAGAGAGTCTACTTTTTCTGCACTTTTGAAAACCCCTTTGTTGTGCTTCCTGCTACCTGAGACATTTGCTGCGTTACTGCAAGATGTGTACCACAGCCTGTGAGGATTATGGGGGCATTCCATGCCAACCATTTTGGATGATGTGGGTGGCTGGGGAGTGGGGTTTGGGGGACAGAGGAGAGGCCAAACCTGTCAAAAGGGTTTTGCGGGTTATGAATTGAGGTGTCCAGAGAGACTCCTTGAGAGGGTGTTGAGGGTCTGGAGGGAGGTGGTGCTGGGTTGATTCTAGGGGAGGGGATAGGTGTAGCACTTCTTTCAGAGTTGGCTGGGCTACCAGAGGGGAAGAAGAGTTCTGGGTGACTGTCCCTGGTTTTATCCATGGAGTCTTGAGACAGGGAGGGGTGGCGCATGGATGGGGAGGAATACCAGTTTTTTTTGGTGGCCAGGTACTTGGTGGGACCTGGAGGAGGGGGCTTGATTGATGGAAGTTGGGTTAAAGGGAAGAGGGGGGAAGTGATAGCAAATAGATCTTTACAGAGGGGGAAGTGACAGCAAATAGATCTTGACAGAGGGGGAATAGACACGTGTTTGGTGGGTGCAGGCAGTGATGCGTTTGTTTGCGCATTGTGGTTTTTGGAGTTAAGATCCATGATCAGCTAGGTTTGTACAATGACATTGAATCCCATGCAGAGCATGGGTCATGTATGCTTGTACATATGTATTATATTCATATACAATAGATGTTTAAACATGGTTTTAAAGATGTAAAAGAGGAGAAAGGAGGGAAGGAAGATAGAAAAGAGTAAACCAAACTAAAAGCCCTTACCTAACCTAATAATGATAGAAATTATCTGTGTTTCTATTTATTTATTCATTGATATACAGAGCTATACCAACAATTGTTGGTGCCCAAGTTGAAGAAATTTTTCGTCTTTGCACCCCATTGTGACAGACAACTGAATTAATAATACATGCCAACAATTCGGTTGACTTTCAAAATGTGGTGCAAAGCTGCAACATGTTGGTCAAAGTTGTGTAGCACGGTTTCAGCCTGTAGAACTCTGGAAAGAACCAGTTCATTGCTTACATGTATCACGGTGTCAGCCTGTAGAACTCCGGAAAGAACCGTAGAACAGGGGACGCCACGACTACAGACTATACCACACAATGACTATGTACATAAAGTGCCTAAGCACATAACATCCCCCTCACATGGTCATTTAAACTATTCCAGTCTAATTATCCTCCTCACTTGTAATTAACCATCACAGAATTAAAAGAAAAATGAAAGAAAGAAAGAAAAAGGAAAAGGAAAAGAAAGAAAGAGAAATAATCCCCCCCCATTCCACCATATTTCACCATACACAGACATCTTTCCTTTTGTTGAAAGTTAGAGATGGGCCCAGTGCTTTGGTTAGAATATCAGCACACATTTTCGCAGTTGGAACCCATTCTAGAAAAGCTTTCTTAAGAAAGAGCTGTTCATTCACCAAGTAATAACACCTACTAATATGTCTTGTCCTCTTTTCACCAGGATTATTTTTTGAATTGGAGACAGTGCCTTTATTGTCACAATGGAGCTTGACAGGTGGGAAGTCAGGGTATAGATCTTGGAGAAAATTTGAGATCAAAATTGCATTCTTCATTCCACTACTAAGAGAAACATATTCAGCTGTCATAGATGAGTCACTAGCCTTTAGTTGACTTCTTGATGTCCAGAAAACAGGGCAGCCATTGAGCAGTAAAAGATGACCAGATTGAGCTCTGGAAAACTCTTCATTGTTCCATGTGGCATCAGTGTAAGAGATCAATTCAAGGGGGCTGTCTCTGTCAGGATGAATGTTAAATGAAAGTTTAGCAGTGTACTGTACATAGCATAATAGGTGATTGAGTGCTGTCCAATGAGTAGCTGTTGGTTTTGAAGAGAATCTAGCAAGGAAATTTGCTGGGAAAGAAAGATCAGGCCTGGTTGCCACAGCTACATAGCTGAGAGCACCTAGAATAGAAAGATACTTGGTAGTGTCAATTGCATCCTCATCATCTGTTGCTGTCTTGATTTTCAGTTGTTGAGGTAATGGGGATCTTGTGACTAGTCCTGAAGGATTGTGTTCTCTTAAAATCTTGTTAATAAGCTGAAAATTGTTGAGATTAAAACCTTCAGGGACCTCTTCAATACCTACACCTACAATTCCATTCACCTTTTCATTCCATTTTACCTTTAATTATCCATCTAGACCATCCTCCAGCTCCTTCAATACCTCCTCACTACTACCAGTCACAATTCCATCATCAACATGTATCCAAACCACGCCTAAACAACCTTTCTTCCTTAAGACATAGAAACTTTTGTCATATTGACTATCTTTATATCCTAAAGAGTCAAGTTTGTCAGCAATGTGTAACCACCAACATCTTGCTGCTTTCTTGGTGCCATATAGAGCTTTTTTCAGGCAGAGAGCATTGTCTTTTTCCTTCAGTTGAAAACCTTCAGGAGGAAGTACCCATATAGCTTCATCAATTGGACTGTGAAGATAGGCTGCCATGAAATCAAAAGACTTTACAGGCCATTTTTGATAAGCTGAAAGAGTCAGGAGAACATGCTGTGAGGCAAAAGTTGCAGTGGGAGAAAAATTTTCAGTAAAGTCAATACCATATTGTTGAAGGAAACCTTTTGCTACATAGTGTGCCTTGTATGTTGGTGAGTTGGAAGAAGGATTTTTGATGGTGAATACCCATTTTGCATTGGTGATTTTACTGCCTGGTGGGACTTTTTCTTCATACCAAACATCCATGTTCTTCATGTTTGCTAGCTCTCTTCTGCATGCCATTTCCCATTTTTGACGGTCAGGAGATAGCATGGCTTGTAGATGAGTTCTAGGGATAACATCAGAGTGTGACAAACCTTTTTGGACAATCTCTGTAACAGCTTTTTCTTGTGACAGAAGTGTCTCTTCATCTTTGAATTCACCTAATTTCAGATTGTTGAGAATAGACTGAAGAGAACCCTTTGATGGTGTTGTCCTTGGGGCTTGGAGAGCAGCATCATGATTGGGAAGGTGATCACCAGGAAAAACAGCCATGGCGGATTAAAAAAAGGTGTTTGAATCCTCATGCCAGAACAGCCAACCAGAATTGTTTAAGGAATAACCTACACACTTACAAATCAAAGCACATTGATCTAGTTTTCGGCATGTCTCCTTGTGAATATGTACAAATTCTGTTTCACCAAAAATGCAAAAATTGGAATAGTTTGGAGTTGCATTGTATATCAGCTGAATGGGAGTTTTTTCACCTGTTTTAACATTAGGAATCTGGTTGTGAACATGAGCTGCCCACTTGTTTGCCAAACCCCAGAATGATTCAGGTAGTTTGCTGGCAAGAAGTATGGTTCTTGCAATGTCACCAACTTTTCTGTTAAACCTTTCAGCTGTTCCATTCTGCTTGTGATGATGGGGGCATGTAACTTCATGAGTAGCACCAATGTTGGCCAAGATCTGAGCCATTTTATTGCTGTCCATCTCACCTCCATCAGTGCACAAAACCTGAAGCTTCTTCCCGGTTACATTTTCTAATTTTTTATAGAAAGAAACAAAACAAGAAGCTGCCTCAGATTTGGCATTCAACAAAAATACCTCACCATAGGAAGTTGAGCTTTCTCTGAACATTGCTGCCCATCTAGTGCCATGAATAGTGGGATCCATGGGACCAACAAGATCTCCAACAATTAAACTCATTAAGGATTCTGGTTTTGATTCATAAGTGGCTGATGGTTTCCTGGTGCTCTTCGCAATTAAACAGTCTTCACAGTCAATATTGCCTGCAGGCATAGTTAATGGTAATCCAGTGCCCATACCAGCATTGATTATTTTTTTTGATGGTTTCAATGCCGACATGTCCTAGTCTTCTATGCCAATCCATCAGGGAACCTTTGGCGACAGGTGGACAGTTGATATGGTGATTCTTCTTAACAGTGCAAAGTAATGAAAGGTGCAAGTAGTAGCAATAAGATGGAACATCATTTGGATTGCAAGTACTGACACTAATTACATCCAAGACCCATCTTCTTCTGGTATTTTCTACCCGGCCAGTCATAATCAGATCTTCTTTCATATAAATCCCCAAATTTTTATTTTCAGAACACAAACCAAAACAGAAACCACAGTTCACTAAATCAAATAAAGAAATAAGAGTAGTCCTAACATCTGGACAATAGAAGACATTGGTAATAGTGACTATTTTACCATCCCCTTTTATTTTTAAATCTCCTATGCCAGTGATGAAAGAAGAAGGACTGTTAGTGGCCACTTTGACTGGAATTTGTTTTTTAAGGAGTCTGAAGTTGTTGAGAAGGCCCACATTGCCAGTGACATGGTGAGTTGCTCCACTGTCCAAGATAGCATAGTCATCAGCAATTGCCTCTGGAGACCATTCAGTACTGTTCAGATCAATTTGTTCAACCATTTTGTATAGCACCTCAACATTTTGTTTAAAGATAGTGATTTGATTGGCTTCAATTTGAACATCTCTAGCACAAATGGGACCACGTTGAGGGTGTTTGAAGGGAATATAGACCTTTTTGTTTCTGGTATTAGGATCGGAAGCATAAGCAGTAGCACATTCACGCATAATGTATAGTTTAGCTGAGAAATTTGCAGAATGAGGGTTGTAAGGACAATGTGCCACAACATGAGCAGTGGAATGGCATTCATGACAATTTCAATGTGCACCAAGAGGCCTGTAAGAATCAGTTTGTCTCTGAGGTTGGGTTGCAGCATGGAGGGAAGGTTCAACAGATAAGGATGCAGTAGGTGTAGATGAAATGCTTTCACAATCAACCCTATTTTGGACTAAACTTGGCATAAGTTGGCAGAAATCTTCATAAGTGACTGACTTTGAGTCAGGGCGGTTGTCCAGAGCAACACATAAGTCAACATAAAGGCCTTTCAGGGTTGATGGTAGTAATGCATGTGACATGAGAGCTTTAAAGACTTTCTGATCAAAAACAATTCCTTGCCGTTTGATTGCTTCAAAATATTTGTTGAATGCAGTCAAATACTCACTGTGTGATGTGAACAGAGTTTGTTTTAGATTGAGGAAGTTGCAAATTTCAGTCATGGCAGAGGTGTAATTAGATCTGGTAAATTTTTTGCTGATATGAAGATAAGTTTGACGTGCCTTCCAATAAGTTGATATTTCATGCCATAGACTTGGGGAGATGGAGTGAACAAGGATTAGGTGGGTGACTCTGTCTTCAAACTCATCAGGTCCATCACTATCATTTAGAGCATAGGCCCTGGTGTCGACAAAATCTTTAATAAGAGCTAGTACATTGCTATGCCAGTCAGAGTAGTTACATCCATTTGCATCAGGATTGGGGATTGACTTAGTGAATTCAATGACATTACGTAAAGTGCATTGTCTTTCAATCATGCTAACAGGATAATGATGAGGTGGTGGCGGCATGTGGGGCGGCAAGGGGCGTGAGTTACTTGGGAGATCTGTCTGTCTAAAGGGTGAGACTGATCTCCCAGCTGGCATTGTAGTATTGGCAAAATTTTTGTCTTTGGCAGATGTAGGAGGGAGGGGGGGTTTTGGATTAATTGATAGGCTCTCAATCGCTTGAGTGAGGCCTTCTATTGGTGATGAGGTATTATCTGATGGCTTGCGATTACTTGCCAAGTCCGTTGGATTGTAGTTTGGACTGGGGGGGGGGGGGGGGAAGCGCAAGGGGAGGAGAAGGAGGAGGTGCAAGGGGAGGAAAGGGGGGTAGGGGAGGTTTTGCTAGGGGTGAGGAAAGAGGTGCGAGGGGATTTGTGAGGGGAGGTAGGGGAGGGTTTTCCAGGGGTGAAGAAAGTGGTGTGAGGGGATTTGCGAGGGGAGGGGGAGAGGTTCTGAGAGAGTTTAGGGGAGAGGGAGTGTGTATGCAAGGTGAGTTTGTTGGAGAGCCCAAAATGGGAGTGAGAGTAGGGGCAGGGGTGTTGGATTGATTGCGTGTCATGTTGGAAGAGCGAGTTATGTGAGGGGCAGTATTGGTAGGGGTGGTAGATGTGATTCCAAGACTTTTTAGCTCCTGGTTAGAGATTGAGCGGGTGAGTTTTGTTTTACCAGCACAGGATGAAGGTACGTCTTTTTCAGACATGTGCTGGGGGTCTATCAGCTACTAACATTCCTAGTGTTGCTAATGTTGTGGAGTTTTTATGGCTAACGTTTCAGTGCCCGCGAGTACAGCCCATAACCTGTAGCACAGTGTCAGCCTGTAGAACTCCGGAAAGAACCAGTTCATTGCTTACCTGTAGCACGGTGTCAGCCTGTAGAACTCCGGAAAGAACTGGAGAACAGGGGACGCCGCGACTACAGACTATACCACACAATGACTATGTACATAAGGTGCCTAAGCACATAACAAGTTGTGCACCGACAATTATTGGTATAGCTCTATACTCTCTCACATACCCTCTTACACACACACATACATACATACATACATACACCACCCTATATTAATGATATTTTTTCTTTTTTGCTTCGTGGTATTTCAGGTCAAACAAAAACAAAACGAGAAAATTAATTCAATGTGAAGAATATATACAATCTACATCCAAGTCACAAAAACTTGCGGAATTTTTGACGCAAAAAAAAACAAAAAAAAAACAAAAAAACAAAAAAAAAAACTGATTTGACTATTCGAAAAAGGAAGTGCCCCATGACTTATCCCCGGACACTTTTGAATAGAGGCAAATCTTTCTTTTTATTTATTTATTTTTTTTTTTGGTGAGAACAACTTTTGATTTTTTCGTCAAAAATTATTTTGTGACTTGGGGGTTTGTATACCATATTATATCGGGGAATGGTTTCGCTTCAACACCTCTGCAGTTTTGTCCCCTTCTCCCATTTTGCCTCTTGTTACGTCTTTTATTGTTAACACTGAAAGACTCCGTAACAACTTGCCTCACTCTATTTTAGCTTAGTCCTTAGTTTCTTCACTTTAATTGCCATTAGTTTACTTTTTTCATCAACATCCCGTCTCATCAGCTGTACTTACTATATTGACTACTTTTCCTTCATGCCCCTATGTTGGGGGTGAGATTATATGAAATAATTAATAAAAAATCGGGAACGTTGGCGTAAATGATGAACAGATATTTCGAAATCTTTAGGACTGAAAGTTTGACAATTCAACAGCAAAAAAAAAAAAAAAAAAAAAAAAAGAACCTACTTGGTACTGACATGTTTGTTAATTTATCTGTTAAATATGTATCGATGTTGCTGTCTAGTCTAAACGTGTCGAATTGATTTGAAAAACTGCATCGGCGATATTTACATACTGTAATCACCCTTCTGTGCATCGTTTCCATCTTCACTTTCTATTTCTGTCTCCCTCTCCTCCATTCTATATCCTGTCCTCGCTTCTATTCCCTTCTTCCTCCCACCTCTGTCTCTATCCGTTCGCTCCCCTTCCCTCTACCTGGTCTAAAAGGAAAAAAAAAAGAAAAAGAAAAACCCCGGGTTCTCAGTGCATAATATCATATGCGTTATCTATATTTGCTGTTACTGATGCTGTTTTTATTTTCCTTGTATCTTACCCGAAGAAAAACAAATCTATACTAACGAAAACCACTAGTCAAACCTACTTTTTTTTTTTTTTTTTTTTTCCTCCTCTTAGCTAGACTATACTGCACTACACTGCGCATCTACATCTGTCAATCAATCAATATTCATTCATCTCTCTCTCTCTCTCTCTCTCTCTCTCTCTCTCTCTCTCTCTCTCTTTATACATATATCTGTATACAGCTACTTGGAAAATCCTTGCTCTTTTTTTCATTCATCCCCTGCCAAAAGCGACCTAAACTCATGTTTTTGGCAGAGGATGGAAGGCAGAAACACAGCAAGCTTTTTCCAAGTAGCTGTACATGTAACATAGTTAGATATACAAAATGTATACAAGAACAAGTTCTGTGCCGTTTTCTTTTAAATTTTAATTTCAAATAAATACAAAGTCCCTTAGATTCCAAAAAAGAAAAGTGGAAAAAGAAGAGATAGAAAAGAAAAGCAATGCATAAAGAAATCAAGAGAGATCTCTTTACAATTACAATATATATAGCAAAACCGGTCATACAGCCAAGTTACAAAAGCTTCACTTACAACAAAATTGATTTTTCTATTCAAAAGGGGAGTGTACCTTCCGACCTATCCGTCAACCTTTTTTTTTGTTTGTTTGTTTTTTTTTTTTTTTTGTTTTTGGTGAGAATGACTTTAATTTTTTTGTCAAAAATTCTGCAAGCTTTGGTGACTTGGCTGTAATAAACGGAGACAAGATATCAGGTATGGAAAGTAAAAACGTTTTTTAAAAAAAAGCAGGAAAAAGTAATTACATGAGAGGGTTGAGAATGAGAAAGTAGGAAGAGATTAGTAGTAGTAGTAGTAGTAGTAGTAGTAGTAGTAGTAGTAGTGGTAGTAGTAGTAGTAGTAGTAGTAGTAGTAGTAGTAGTAGTAGTAGTAGTAGTGGTAGTGTAAGTCTCACACAGATAGAAGTTGGAGTCAGATTTTCACATGTCATGGAATTGAAACCCGTTTGAGCGAAAATAGATTCTGTCTCTCACTTTTACTTTCACTCACACTGTCACTCTCTTTCCAGCCATATTAGAAATGGTTAAAGCAGTTAAGCAAAAAAAAAAAAAAAAAAAAAAAAAAAAAAGCTTTTTAACAGATCAATTCACAATGGACAACAAAAGTATCCTGCATTCACCCGAAATTCGTCATTTTTTCTATCAAATGTCAATCTTTCTGTCTAGACGTTTTAATTGTTTTTATTTATATAGATATACTTATTTATTTTTCCGTAAAACTGCATTAGCGGTTGTACCTGTGTTGTGCAGTTTTACCAATCTAACTACACGTCTCATCAAAAATAAGGAGAAGAAATGAAGTACTATGAGATGAAGATTAATTTGTTCATGTGGCCAAGATGGAGTGTGCATACATTGACTATTCACTCGGTGCGTTTTTAGGTTTGAAGGGGTGAGTCATAATAGAAGTGATTAGCTTATAGAGACTATTAATAGGGATATGCGATGCATTATTCTGGCACTGCTCGGAGTGAGCAAGTTAGTGAATTAGTTAGTTAGGCTGCGCCAACAAGGGAAGGTGGGTTGCCTTACCAGACCACTTGAAGACACTCATCAACCTTATTGATTGATGCATTAAAATATATATATATATATGTATAAAGGCAGGACCAAAGCGTGCCTTGATAAATGGCTGGGAGACAGCAACTAGTAAAGGGAATTTGACAAGAGCTAATTAGGAGCTGAAAGGGCTTGCTGTTGGTGGGATGGGCTAGATAAGAGATGGATTGAGAGAGGGGAAAGGAAGGCAGGGCAGAGTGCAGGTGGCTTGATAGCGATGGAGAGGATGGCGAGAAGGAGAGGAGAGGACAGGGAAAGGAAGGATATGGATATAGAAGTAAGTATGGACTTATGTGTAGACATAGACCCCTAGACCCTAGGAGGGCTGGGTGGTTGGGTTCATGCGTTGAGTCTCGCGCGTCTTTTTTCACCCTTCCTTGGCCGCGTCTTGCTATTCATTCTGATCAGTTGCCAACTCGCCAAAATAAACAACCTCCAGTCACGCATATATATATCGATATATCGTCGTTTAACTTTATATCTATATCTATATTTATAATCTCCACGCGCAAATCTTTAGTAACTAAATCATCTTGTCATTAACTTTTACTTATATTTTTTTCTTTTCGTTAGACTTAGATCCACATCTTCTACTTAGAATCCAAATCATCCAGACTTCGTCAGCCTTCTTTCTTCTTTCTCTTTATTATCTCTTTGCTGCGTGTTGGGCCGTTGATTGGATTTGTTTTGTTTTGCTTTTCTTTCTTTTTCTTCTCTTCATCAGTCGTCGTTTTTTCACTTCGTCTTTCCTTGTTTCTCAATCTTTTCGTTTTTCATGGATTCTCCCCCCTCTCACTGGTCAAATCCTGGTAGATCCGTCCGCAAAAAAGCAAGCGGCCTCCTCTATCAAGCTGCTCGCAGTTGGGGCCGTTCCAAAAGCAAAGACGTTTTTGCTCAGGGTCTCGGCGTTTTTCTACCTAAAACCAACAATCCTAGTAATCCTATCAATAACAATCACATCTCCACCCCAGGCACTCCTTCTGTTTCTCAATCTCCGGCTTCTAATCATTCCTTTGCCCTTTTTTCTCCCTTTGATCCCAACTCCCCAACCCCTGACCCCTCTCATTCTTCTCACTCAAACCACATCAAACCGTCTTCCAACTCCAACTCGCCCTCGGTCATCGCCTTTGATAATTGGGCTGGTGCGGTCTCATGGCTTTTTATTTGGCCGTTTTTTATTTTTATTTTTATTTTTATTTTATTTTATTTTTTTTTTAAAAAAAAAACTCTCCCCCTTTTATGAATCCTGTTTGTTGATCTTGCTAATTTCTGTATTGTTTTTAATTTTTTAATGTTTTATAGACACTCTTATAACCGTCACAAGTGCCGTGGCTTCCTCTTCCGACTCAAAATCTCAATCTTTGGGTTCGTCTTAATAACTCTTGTTATCATTTTTCTTAATTTTAAGTTCTGTCCATTTTAACGCGGCTTGTTTGCTTGTTATTACCATTATTTCTTCTTCCTTCCCCCCCCTTTTTTTTATTTTTTATTTTTTTTGCTCAGAGCCTTCTTCCAAGGCGACAAACGATATGTCCACCCTTCCCCGAAGGTCGAAAAGAATTTCAAGTACAGAGGTAACGTGGTTTCTTACTTGCTTTGTCCTCTGGCCCCATTTTCTAATTCAAGTATTTGCTTTTTTGTTTTAGAAATTTTTTACCCAAGCGGCTTCTCGCACTGCTCGCTCTTTAAAAACTCGCTCTGCTTCCAATAATCAAACAGTTGCCAATGTCCCCAGTAGTTTGTCTGTTAAACAGGCGCAAGCACCTCATGATCAACGAAATGCTACGAATTTCGAACACGACGAGGAAAATAAATTATCTATCCAACAGTCATATCCTCCTGTTCCAACTCCCACTCATCTCCAAACCGTTTCCCTTCTTAATCTTCCGCAGTCTCCCGCAAAGTTTAAGCCCTTTCATCATTTACCCAACCCTGAATTCTGTTCGGACAGTTCAATTCGGGTCAATCTCTTTGGTGCATCTCCTGATGTGAGCGGTATTTTTCAGCCTGACGCCCTTGACACTCCCCCTCTTGAAACATCAGGCCGTCCTTTTGTCGCGGTTTCGAGTTCTTTCTCTCAAAATCGAGTTCCATCTACTTTAAAGCCTTCTCCTCATAGTCCTCCTTTAAAACCCATATCCAATCCATCTTCGCTTTTCTCCAATATGGGTCCTCATCGAAATCGTACCCGAACGGTCAGCCTGACCCTCAAAGAATCCACTCGCCGGATGTCTGGCAGAGCCCTCAATACTTTACCAGAAGGTTTTCTTGATAGCGATAATCATGTTGATTATGAAGATCTTGATCACGATGATCCGTTTGACTACGATTCGGACACCGAAAACATTCTCAATCCTTGCTTCACCAACCATCAACTGTCAAGTCCATCATCCCGAACGACCCATATCCGAGTAGACAGTAATGGTAGTCCGCTTTTACAGCATTCCCAGCAACAGTTTTCTACAAGTCCATCTCAAAGAGCTAGTGCAGGAAGCATTAAAGGCTGCTCAAGTTTAAGTCTTCGTGAAAGCGCGGGTTTATCTCCAACGAACAACCATCACTTCTCAAGTAACCCTAAGCCTTTTACTGGAGTATCTCTTGGCTCCAGCCCTGCCACTAACCTTTTCTTTTCTTCTGCCCAAAATGAAATAATTGGATCGAGTGCTACTGGGATGGATTATTCTGCACAACCTTTGGGTAACAAATCCTCCCGGTCACAAAGTTTTGAAGAACCGCTTGAGGGCGACGAGCGGGAACTACAACAACGTCAAAACGTGTCCATGGCTCACAAAGCAAACAAAAATACACATTCATTCAGCCGAGGGCCAAGCTTACGCTCTCATTCTCGAAATCCCCCCTCTCTAGATCCGTTCGGTGCTTTACCTCCCCCCGAATCACCATTTACCACTAAAACCAAACCTCTTTCCTCCCGTGCGGCCGCTCTTGCCGCTGCGAGTCCAAGCAAGTTGAAGCGCGATGCTACTCAAGCATTTACTACTACTCCACCCTCGCCGATTCCTCTCAAGTTAGGTAGATCTAGTCACAGCGTCCTCTCTAAAAAACCACAGCCTGATAACTGGTCTATCAGGTCTCCAGCCCCAAGTGAAGAAGACGAAGATGATGATAGTGCTCTCATGCTCGGCCAGAATTCATCTATCATTGCCACTAGCTTCCCTAATGATCTCAATGGTTCACATGAATCCCATGAAGGTGTTTCTAATCTCAGTAGCATTCCAGCTCTAACGGATTCCAGTTCTCTGGCTTCTAGTTTGGCGTCATCATCTAATATATCTAATGCTACTCACCATCTTCATCTTAACTATCAATCAACCGTGACATCTCATGCTCAATGGAATAAAAAACCTGAAAAAGATTCTCTTAATCCTGTTGAGATTGGTCCTGAACCAAAACGTCGAAGTTTACCTGCCAATGTTGGACGTGGCTCATCTTCTCATTCCCTTCACAAAAGAACTTCGTCTTTATTTAATAAAGACAAGGCGAACACCAGCGTCTCTCTCTCCACAACCACACCGTCTAATCAAAATTCTGCTAACAATATATATAATGATCTCCCTTCTTCAACCCCAGCTGATTTCAAAGATGTCAAACCCAACGCTTCCGCTTTCGTCTCTACAGGACTTATATCTAAGCGTTCTATCACCGGACGCAAAACTAGTTTAACCCTTTTAACAAGTCCTTTAGCCCGGTGGGAAGAAGCTGCCATGGCATCGGCAAACTCTTTTTCCGACCCCTCTGTGGGGCGGGCCAAAGATCCTACCGACTCCAGTCTTGTTGTGACAGATGATTCAATTGCGGCTGAATCGATGCTTGAAGCACTAGGGGGATACGATGCTATTGCTGCGCTGTTGAAAGAGGATCTTGAACATTCTGACTCGCTTCCCTATCGTTCATCGACTGCTGAATTTAGCCCAGCACCTGTTAATCGCTCCCTTTCTTCATTTGTTCCTCCTGTCGTCAATTCTAGGAAATCTTTGGCCACTCTCAAAATGCCCGATACACCAATCAAAAAACCTGTCCACCATTCAAAACCTTTGCTACCCTCTAGCTTTGGTATGGGCATGGCCTCGTTTACGAAGCCTTATGTTCCTAGTCGTTTAGCGAATGAAGCTGTGCCTTCCACACCTTCTTCGCCTTTAGATTCTGAAGCCAGTCGTTGTTTTACAGAGTTCTCAACTCATCCTCAATCACCCGTCGCCTGTCGGCCTCACCCGGCTTCAAAGCCAGACCCGTCATCTAAAATCTCCTCCAAATCAATTTTGGCAGATTATCGTGAAAACAACAATTTGTCTCCCTTTGTTCCTCATTCTGCTAGGGGTACAACGTTTACTCGGAAAACTAGCGACTCAACAGTTGTTGTGAAAAGTAACTCAAATGCGAAGCCTACTTCAAAATTTGAGGATGACGAACCAGGAACTCCTACCAGAAGTAATGGGAACATAAGATTTATTAATAGAAGTAGGTTCTCTTTTTTTTTTTTTTTTCTCTTTCTTAATTTTTTTTTATTCCTCTTTGAAATTATTTGTTCAATGTTTAATTTGTTCTGCCCCTAAAATAAAAATAGGTGCGCAACTCATTCAATCACCCGCCGAATCAGTAAGCTCGACGGGGAGCTCACCCACAATCCCCCGGTTTTCTGTTGGTGACTTGAACCCACCATCTACTCCACCCTCAGGCCCTGCGCCGCCTAGAATCCAAATTGATACTAGTCGTCGAAATCGAATTGTAACTTCACGTTACACCCCTAGGCCATCTTCTTCGCCTTCTTCCAGTCCTCGGACAGCCGGGTCATTGGGGCTCAGCACTTCAGATTCTATAGATGACATGATTCCCTCTAAGCGCCCTCCTTTTCTTACTAGACATTCGTCCTCAACATTCGAAGACTTTCGAGCAGAGGAATCCTATCGGTTACCATCTACAAGCTCTTTTTCACTTTTTCAAGCTGATCGGCACAGATGGGATTTCAGCTCTCGCGATTTAATTGGTTGCGGGGAATTTGGTAAAGCTTATAGAGTCACTGAGCGTGATACTGGTCAAGTTTATGCTGTTAAGCAGGCTAAAGTTGCACTTGGTGGCCCACGAGCTATGTATGTTAAATTTTTTTTTTTTTTCCAAGTATTTAATGCATTTAAGTTTTATCTGATGATCAATCACAATTAATTTACTTCCTCACTCTCTACAATTTAAATTTCCCAGTACCCGTCAATTGGAAGAAGTTGATATTCTACGCTTACTTACATGTGGTCCCGAGAAATGTCCATATATTATACAGTTTGTTGACGCATGGGAGGTCAATTCGTATCTTCATATCCTTACTGAATATTGCGGGAACGGTAATTTAGAGGACTTCCTTTCCATGTCTGGCATGATGAACGGTATTGAGGAAGATCGAATTTGGAAAATCCTTGGGGAGCTTATCCAAGCGGTTCAGTTCATCCATAAAAAAAATGTATTGCACCTTGATCTCAAGCCTGCCAATGTTTTCATTACTGCTCGTGGCGGTTTGAAAGTGGGCGATTTTGGTCTTGCGACTCGGTGGCCTAGAATTGACGCTGTTTCTATTCGATCCGGTGCTGCAATTGATCCTTTTGGTCGACAATCCTCACCCTTCAAATCATCATCTAGATCACCTGACATGATTTCATCTTTTTCTCCGGTCGCCAATACTTCTTCTTCTTCTTCTCTCTCAAAAAATCATTTTGATCACGTTAATTCTCGCAATCTTCGGGTCAAGAGCTCTACTGGAGATGTCAAGTATGCCGATCTTGAGCGTGAAGGAGATCGCAAATATATAGCTCCCGAGAGTCTGTCTGGGCGATACGGACCTGAAGCTGATATATTTTCATTAGGTCTCATCGGTCTTGAAATCATTGTTAACGCTTATCTTCCTGACAATGGTGAAGATTGGAACGCCCTTCGCTCAAACGACTTCTCGTGTCTTGATTTAAGTCACATTAGTGCCGAGTTGGTTCTTTTAATTAAACGAATGATGGATAAATATCCAGACCGGAGAATCAAAGATTTTGAACTTCAGCATCATAGTGTATTGAGCAAGCTGGCAGCGTTGCGTGCGGCTGGTCTTGAAGAAGAATCGGCTGAACGACGAAAATATGAAGATTGGATGACAGTCGTTCCCGAGAAATCATATTCGAATCCAATTACTACAAAAAAAGTATCACCTACTCCTGTTGATGGCTGTTGGCGAACTGCACGGGGTGCAGTCCTCCCTGAAGGAACTGGGTTTCTTCAATTTATTCTCACCGGACAGTTTCTTCCTCCTCTTCTTCCATCGCGGTCGTTGTCAGCGCCACAGCCCATGGAGTTAAGTGATGATGCAGATCTAAATGATCATAAAATGGATTTAGATACTTGAATTTCCTCCCCTTCTTACTTATTGTGGAATATTGGAATTCAGTTGTTTTTATCTAACTCCTTCTATCTTTTTTTTTTCTTCTCTTTTTTTATCGTTTGCTCTCTTCTCGGCTACTATCCCTGTTTTTCGTTTCTTGATTATTATTTATTCAATCGTCATCCATCTATCCTGGTGATCTTCATTGAATCGATTATTTATTCATGACAATGTGCCTGTCTCTTTTATTTATTTATTTATTTATCTATTGATTGATTTTTCCATCAAGTTGGCATACGATTCATTAGACATCATCATAACCCAATTCTCTTGCTTCTTATCTGTATCAATGTTTATTATCTGAAATAAATTGTCTACATTTATCTCAAAAAGCTTTTAATATAGTTTTTTTTTCTTACTACTGCTTAATAGTTTTTCTGTTTTCACTTTT